>WBMY01002788.1:242721-277233 GCA_013397315.1 Donacobius atricapilla | reverse complement strand
CGCCGCCGCGAGATGTAGTCCACGCGCGGCACCACGTTGCTGCGCGAGGAGAAGGTGACGATGGCGACGCGCGTGGCCGCGGGCACCACGGGGAAATCGGAGAGCAGCTTCTTGACGAAGCGCAGCTCGCTGAGGAAGTTGGCCGGACCCACGCTCGACGACTCGTCCACCAGGAACACCAGCTCCAGCCGCCCGCTGCGCGCCCGCAGACGCCGCACCTGGCGCTTGAAGGCGCGCCCTAGCTTCTCCACTTTGCTCTCCGTCGTGTCGGGCAGCGGTGGCGCCTCCAGGGATGGCGACGCGAAAGTTGGGACGCGGAGGAGGGCGCCCGGCTGGCCGCCCGCCCGGCCCTGCGGCGCCGGCGACGACAGGGACAGCGACAGTCCCCCCCAGCAGCAAAGAGCCACCAGGGGCCACATGGCGCGGCGGCGGGCGCGGGGAGACGACAGCAGCCGCGGGAGAAGAGCTGCCGGTCGTCCCCTGACGCCCCACCTCCGCTCTACTCGGAGGGGCGTCCGGCCTTCCTCGGCCTGCCTCTCCGCCTCCCTGCCGGCCTCCCCGCCGGACCCTGCAGGTATCCGCGCCCTTTAATCCCCCGCGGCTGAGGCGCTACCCTCGCACGCCCCTCTGTCTCAGTTTTCCCCTCCTCGCCTTTCGGAGACGTTCTCCCCCGCGCCCCTCCCCGCCTCCCGCCGCCCCGTCCCGCCCCGATGGGTCCCACGCGGCTGGCGGGGGCCAGCCCCGCAGTGGGGCCGCTGGAAACGCGCCGAGCAGGAGCGAAGGGGAGGCGGAAAGGCAGGACCCCCCGAAAAGTGAGGAGCGCCTTCTTTCCGCTCCCTCGCCGCGCAGGTTGGAGCTGCTGCTCGCGGGTACGCGGCGAGGGCTTGCACTGACACGTGCTGAATTAATCGTGGTTAATTTAGCCCTTTGTTTTGCGGGGAGGATGCGCCTGTGGCTGGGAGGTTTGAAGGGTCCATATGCTCTGGTCTCGCTCCTGGCTCTGTCCCTCTCTTGTTCAAGGGCACACTTCAGCAGCGTGAGGACTCGGTTTTTAAACTTTCAAGATGTAGCAATACTTTATTTGTGTACATCTCACAGAAATGACAGCGAAGTGTCCAGATACGTGGGGTGAGTGTCCACAAGGGTGTGTCCATAAAAGACAGGGACAGCACTTGCATATGCACATCAATCAGCGCGTGTATGCAAGCATATACATTGATCTAGCAACAGTGACAATAAACTGTGCTTGTTATGAAAAATTCCTGGTTGCCAAGTATGACATTACAAGCCATTTCTTGGAAGAGGTCCTGTGCTGTCTTGCTATCTCTGAATCGCTTTAGGAGAGCGATACTTGCAAAGAGACCTCCTGCCAAATTCAGAACCCACTCCCCTTCAACCAATCTCAGTACAGATTTAATTCTCAAGACTATTATGGGTCGAAAACTTGGGTTTATTTTAGCCATTGTTTTCAAATGAAACTGTTTTCTACTTAGTCAACTGCATTTCCAGGAGTAACTTTGTCTCAGAAAAATTCCCCTGGGACAGATTAGCCATGTAAACCTGTTGATTGCAACTTTCGGCCTTTTGTTGGTATTTTCCTTCCTTTACACATTTTCTACTCCTTGTCTTGAGTTTGCTTTTGCTGACGTATCACAGGGCCATGGAATACACAGGTATGTTGATACATTTGCAAGTTAAGCTCCACATTTACATTTCGTCGAACTATACGTTCTTTATCCATTGAGGCTTTTAGCTGATGGAAAATTGATCCAATACTGTCCTTTTGAGTTCCCAACAATACTCAAATTTCACTGTAAATGACAAGAGACTTAAGTAACAGAAAATATTAATTAGGGAAATGATGCATCTGATACACACATCCAACATATTTTTACAGGTTTTATGTTTATGGAGTAGTCCAAGTGCTTCACAAAAATCTTTTTCTTAGGTATACTTCTGCAACTCAGTGCTTGAAGAGAAAATAGAAATCAGGCACTCTTACAGAGGCATATGTGAAGAACAGTTTTGGTACCAAAGGATGTACTATGTGATGGATCAGTTTCTGTTCATGTTGTAGTAAAATGAAAGAGACAACAGCATATTTGGGCTACTGTAAGACCTTCTTGTCTTGAAAGGGTAGCTGAAAGTTGCTACAACCACCGAAGTCCTCAGCAAGTTGATTTGCACAGTTGGTCTTTGGAAGATTAAAGAAATGATGCTCTAATTGCCTCCACTGTGGTCTGAGTCACACCATTAGTATACCTAGTCTTCCCATCTATATTGCATTGGGCTGCAGACTGTGTTGGTCTTTGCACAAACCAGACTGGAAGAATGGAAAAGTATAGGCAAGAGTCTGGTTTCTCAAGGTGCTCCTAACTGAAGTGGATCATTGCAATTGCAATGTTCTGCTATTACCCCTGAGTTTTCATATCAGAAAAGTACTTCAGTCTGGGTTAGTTTGTTGGAAAGCTGTCAATTGTTTCACCCATATTTATGTAATCCCAGATTCATATTTATAAATGCCACACATTTTAGGACTCAGAAGCAAAGGAGAAGAAGATGTGCTGGAAACACTTTTAGCAAAGGAAGAACAGTGGTGAAAACACAGTAGTTAATTCCAGTCTTAGTGACCTCATTGGAATTACAAATGCAAAAAATAACAGGGCAATTGTAAATTAATCCTTAATACATGTACAGTTTGTGAAAGCATGCATTTTCTTAAATCATACAGGCCCTCCAGTCATGCTACACAGAAGCTCTGACTTGTTTAACAAAAAGATATATGTGTACAGGGCTGCAAAGGGAAGTCATCAATGCAAGATACAAATATATTTATCACACAGGGAGTTTGCAATAGCAGAGAAATAAAGAAGTGAACAGCTAAACTTTGACTATGCAAGACTGAGATGCTAGCACAGAACTGATGTGAAACTGAATCCTGGAAAGTTTGAATGGCAAGGGTAAATTTTAGTCCATGGATAATTTTTATGCAAAAGACTTTGAAAAGAATCAGTGACCTGTATTTAGTGAATAATTTTCCTTTGTATATAACACAGGTAACTCTTTACATTCATTGACATTCAATCTGTTTGTGCAGAGAGGAGACATTTAAGCGTTACAAGACACTGAGAAGTTAGCATCAGCATTTGTAGGAAACGAAATCTAATGGAATGAGGGAAAGAGTGAGGGCAGCCAAAAATTCGTCTGCTCCTGATGTGATTTAACAAAACCCTAGAATAATTTCTGGAATAAACTGAAACTTAAAAGCTTGGACTCAGCATGTAAAATCCTCAAGAAGGTATTTTTTCCATGAAGCTGTACTTGCAGAAGAAAAAGTCATCTTGCAGATGGGGAAGGTCATGTATGTATGTGTAAGCAGCAAGCATTCTGTTCACTATATGTTCACTAAGCTTTTCTGAAAGCAGCATTTCCAGGGGAAATCTCTGTTGTAATGAAATTGCCTTCTCCAAGCCTGCCTGCCAGCTCTTTACAAATCCTTCCATGTTGGTGTGCTTAAGCCCTCTTTTGATGGTCTTTTCCCTGTTGTATTCATGCATATTATTTGTGCTTTGGTTCATACTGATCTGTAGCAGATGGGGAGGTGGAGAGCAGAAGGAATTTTTCCCGCTTTAAGTGTCCCTGAAGGTCAAAATATCTGCCCAGGGCTTCCTTACTTGAATAGAAAATGCAGGTTTCATGTGGCTTCTGATGACAGGGTACTTAAGAAGGTGCTGCTGGACTGTGACTCTATTCCATTACAAAACAGCAGGTAATTAAAAAAAAAAATAGATCTTGTGAATAAACTGTCTTTGTCGTGTGACAGAAGAGGGCTGTCTGGTCCTGAAAAGGAAAGCTTAAGAGCAACACTTCAGCTGCTTTTACAATCATATTACTGTATCTCTTAAATTGTCTTATTAAAATCCACAGACTTTGTGAATTCCAGTAATTCTTTACTGACTCCCCACAAGATCATATGGTCATTTAACACCACCCCGATTACTAAACAGAAGGGAAATCTTTACCCCCAGTTAAAAACCCTTCTGCAAACGAACAGTCTGAGGATTGCTGTCCTTTAGCCAAATAGCTTTTTGCTTGAATTACTCAATGAAACATGGCCAAGCATCTTTCCAAATATGGAGAAGAAAAGCATTGTGTTTCCCCCCCTTCATGTTCCCCCAAATACAGCTGGACAGAACACATCCTTGTGCTCAGCCCACACAATATTTGTGCCTGCAGAGACAATGCCACAATATCACATACCCTTCAATTTTTGAAGGAATGCAGGTTATTTTTGTTTTTACAGTGAGGATGTTCTGCTAGCAACTTTGTGCCACGGAGGAAACCCAACTGCAACTGAAACATTAGGTCTTCTGCAGGAATTTTACAGCATTCTAGATTTTAGCTAAGCTAGAGATAAAATGACAGCTTAAGAACAGAAAGCAGAACCTGATGTTACTTAATCTTGTTCTAAGACTCCCTTTGTGTTCAAGCACACAGTGTGCATCTGGGGCAACCTAACACAATATGTAGCTAGTGGAGCTAGTCTTCTTTCTTCCCCTTCAGCCTTTGCCAGAGTACAGGATTATTCTGTGCTGCCCACTTACCCCTGCAGATGTCAGGCAGTATTTCAACAGGAGGTGTATAAGGACCTGTATGACGAGGAAAGCTTCCAGGAATAGCATTTGCAGAGTATGGGTAGAAATACTTTCAATCTCAGAAAATGACCCACCAGGGAGACATTAATACAGTATCAGAGTAGTGCCAGGCTCTAGTAGGTTATATCCAGCCTTCATGGTTTAAATGAAAGCATGAAAGCTTTAAATGAGAGCTGTTCTAGGAAAGGGGAAGAAAGAAATGGCTTTGGAAGTTGATTCATCCTCTTTTTTCCTGTGCCCTCTAGGAGGTAGAACATGTCCAGCTCCTGAGTCCTGGAATGTGTGTCTTCTCTTGGCTGAGAACATTCACCTCCCAGTGCTGCAGTGCCGTACCTGCTTACAGCTTCATTCATTGCCCCCAGACTACAGCAAAGATCAAGCAAGACTGCAGTCTTGTTGCAGAGCAGGGTCTGCTCTTGGAAGCTCCCTAGGTTAGAATGCATTGCTGGAACACACTGTCTCAGCACTTTCTGACAGTTAAAATTTTTAATTTTCTTTACTGGCAATAGTGAAAGGAGAGTTGAGGAGAGCACTATACAGGATGCATTGTGCATTCAGTACTGAGGACTATCAACAGACTACTGAGACTATCAAGATCTTAGTCATAAAATCTGAGTGGCTTTTTTTTGCCATTTTAGGCCTCAGTCATTAACAGAACATATGGAGGAAACAAAGAATTTTCTGTAAATATAAAAGTATTCTCAAGAAGGAGGAATAAAAGGGGATTAAGCTCTTAAATTATCACTTGTTTTGTCATTAAAAGTTGGGAGAGATACTTTGCAATCCTTTCAAATACCAGTAATTCACTGGTTGTAATTCTTTTAAGATAAATTTTCCAGGGCTAGAAACTTGAAGTTCAGATTTGCCACATAAATATTGTTTAAACACACACAAATTGAAGGCTGTCAGTTTTGATTTATACACACAAATCCCATTGACACCTCTGGGAGTTCTGACACAGACTGGAGAGAATACATAGCACTTAAATGAGAGCAAAGTATCTGTCCACAGGACTTTGGAAAGATATTATTATGTAGGAGGAGAAGTGTCAGTCTGCCAAGTTTCTTCTTTCAGGCAGAGGTCTCTGTGTTTTAGTCTTCAGCAGAGCAAACAAGCATTTGAACGTGTCAAATTATGTGTTATTAGTTCAAGTTATAAAAAAAGAAACACAAGATTCATATTGCTTCTCAGTATTCAGACAATGAAGTTTAGTCATAAGAATTTTCAGTCTTCACTGATGGACAAGCTCAATGCACAGTAAGAATATCATATGGCTAGCTTCCAAGATTAAAAAAAAGTCAGGCAAAATCAAAACATCTGCTGGTCTCTATTTGCACAGCAGATGTTCACTACACTTCTAAGTTAAGCTCTTCAGAATTCATGAAGCATACTTTATCCATAAGCACATAGTCAGTCTGTCTTTGGCCTACAACATTAATGCCAAAGTGATTATATTTTGCCATATTCTACACCCTAAAGTATGTGCTGTATGATTTTTGAAAGATCCAGGCAAACACTGAATGTGAGAAAAACATGGGAGGCACATTTGATCATAAAAGACAGGTTCATGTTCCAGCAGATTGAGATTCTGAAAACTCCAGTGGGTCAAGACAAAAGATATTGACAAAGTCTGTAGGGTGATGCTTGTTTATAGCATTTTTTTTGCTCCTGAACAGGCTGATACAATTAAAAAATAGGTTTAGTAGAAAGGCTATTCCAGCTTGCTTTTTCAAAACTTGCTGTATATTTTAGCCTTGAAATACAAAAGCATTGTCAGTCTTTCACTCTGCTAACTTACAGCATACAGATACTGCTGATGGTGCATATGTCCTTCTCAAGACATTCTGTACTAACCCATCAGAGCGGTGCTCTGGAAGATGGAGGGTAAATTTCTAAACTCTCTTTGCTATCTTAAACAGGCTCCAAAGCATCGAAGAAATGACCCTCACAAACACCATTGGAAAGTGCTTTTCAGCGTGAGTAGTGCATTCTCTAATTTCCGGAGGTACTGAAGTTTTAAGGAGTAAGGGAAAGAAGGTTTGGGGTAACTAATTGCAACTGAAACTCACAAGCAGGAGAAGTGTGACTTTTTCTCTGCGGTTAAAGAAAGGACTCCAGGTTCAAGGGATACAGCCACCTTATTAAAATTCAAACAACTTCTAGTATTGCCTATGAATATGAAGTATTTTGAATGTGCATTTAAAATACTATGATGAAAATGCTGCTTTCAGACAAGAATTCAACTTGATGGAGACAACTGAAAAGATGTGGGATTGTGTCCTGGTTGCAGAGTTGTGTGAGTGCCTTTGCCTGGGGAAGCCATGTGGATGTGACTTATTCATGCCATTATGGTTTTGTTCCTGGTGGACAATAGGAACACCTTTTTGTGGGTAAAACGCCTCTTCTTGAATACTTTTGCTATTAATATTGCTGTTGTTATGGTGCATGTCTTATTTCACTGCTTTGTGCTTTCTATAAATTGTTGCCTCTACCCATAGTCTCTGCTTTTGTCCCTCCTTTTGCCAGAAGGGGTGGGGGGAACTGAGTGGCTTACTTGGGGTTTAAGTTCCAGCTAGTGTTAAAACCAACACGGAAAAAGGAATAGGATAAATAATGACTTATGAGGAAAAACAGAGGTGATGAGCAGAGAGAGACTTCACCATCATTTCTAATAAAAAAATTACATGGTATTAAGTGAAAATATCAGGGATCACATTATTATTTTCAAATTAAGCTAACCCAGGACTGAAGACATGAGAAATTGAAATGCTTTCAGAATTACTGTGGATACACATCTAGGACAAAGAGCTCTTACAACCTCAGTGCCACAAAAATGAAAATATACAAGGCTGGAGAAAGAATGCACTCTTTTTCTCTGACAGGAAAAAGAGTGAGTTTCTTAGCTGACTTCAGGAACAGCAGAAGTAAGAAACATTGAGGATGTTTGCAACATTTTTGTCTGCTCAGGATGTGAGCAGACAAAAACTGAAATGAGAGCTGGATCAGCATAAAGGTCCAGTTACCTCTTTTGCACATTAATGAGGGCAGCACTGGGGCCAACAGTCATGTCACAGTACTAGGACAGCTGGAAGAGTGTGAACCTCCATCCTGTACTCTTCCAGACATCTGCTGCATCTTTTCTGTCCTAACAGCAGGTACACTCAGCACCCCAAGAGCTTACAAACCCTTTTTTGAACTCATTCAGACAACCATGCCATGTCCCTTTTGTCAGCCTATCAGAAGTGAAAGCAAACAGAAAGGAGGACATGGTGTTTTGCATTTGGCTTCCTCGCCCACTTCAAATCGCACTAGAGGTCTACGTGTTTGCAGCAGTTGAGCTAAAAAAGTGTTTGGAGTAATCTTAAGATATCTTGAATCTATTGTGCCCATGTGTTGTTTTTTTTTTTTTTCTGGTTGAAGGGATAGTCAGGTTATATCCCCTTATTGTTAACAGTCCAAAGTGTCTCCTTTTCTGCCTGGTTAACGAAGGCTAGATAATACTAAGACTTCAGCAAAACAAAAATAAACATCAGGAACTCAAACTGTGACTCAGTGTTCTGGGACTAATCTTCCATGCATATTCAAGCATAGTTCAAGTTTAGTACTGATGGAAATTTTGTCAAATTAAGGTCAAGACACCAAAATTCTGATGGACTTTGTAGATCAGTGAAATCTATGGAGACATGACAGTTGACATCATTTCAGAACCCCAGATTTGAGTCTGAAGCTAATCATCTAAATGTTATACCTGTATTCTCTTGTATGAAGGAAAGAATTGTCTTTCTGTCTTCACAGCTATGTATCCGTGAAGTTGATGGCCCTAAGTCTGTCTGTCTGGTGAAGGAAGACACATCAGTATGGTGAGCTCTATGCCTAGTGTACTCCCCTCTCTGTACAGTCATTATGTCTGGAACCATATCTTGCTATTTACCTTTTCCATGGCCTTATATTTTGTCTACTTGTCACAAAGATTTTCTGTGCATGTGTCACCAGATCAGTATTGCATGGCCAAAAAGGAGGTAGATGAATCTAGTTCAGTGAACATAAACTCTCAATTCTATTGTTTTTGATATTTGCCATTAGATGAAATTTCTCAGCATGTAAAGCATGAATCTCAAATGAAATAAAATTATGATTATTATCAGAAAGCAATCAATAAAGTTAATTGCTATCTCTTTGAAAAGTGTATGGTAGAAAATGATTTGTACAGTCTTTTGTCAATGGTCAAAATTAGTAATAAAACTTACACAGTACTTTGAAACATTGCTTAATGTGTCAGTACTGGCACTATTCCTAAAAATATCTTGGGGAAAAAGATGTAGGATAAATTCTTGGAATAAATTTATTGTGTGTTATTCAAAGCTAATATTTGTCATAAACAGGAATAAATTATTTTGTCCCACTGAAATTACTTGAGGTGTGCAAAAATAAAGTAATAATGAAAAGTCATGTCTAATCAGCTTAGGGGTACTGTTCTTTCATTTTATAAAGATGTTCTATTTATGTGTACCTTTGTACTCTCTTCTTGTTCCAGGCACAGTTAACTGAAACTCTATTTTAAAGCTATTATAATTTGATTTGGAGCTTCGCTGCCATGTTCACTGAAGTCTTTGTGATTCAATTCCTGATTTAATTTGCATTAGACACCAAGTTTAGGGATAGATTTGGTCTAAGGATCTCCATTCTGTTGCTGGGATGTAGTCTTTGTGATCAGTGAAGTCCGTCCCTATAGCAAGTACTGTAGGCAAGGAAAGAGATGCCCAGGGAGGGAAGAGCTTTGGCTGAGGGTAGCTAAGCAGAGAGGACTTCATTCTGCTTCAGCAGTGTCTCATCCTAAGACATACCAGTTTACAGAGCTGTTATCAGCACCACGCACTTAATAGCACTGCATGACCGAGCTCAGCTTCAATTAGAATCTACTTCTTCTTGCAGCTTTGCAGTCTTCATCATCACTGATGTTGCAACCCCATTTTCTAGGTGAGTTAGGACAGCCTGGTGGATGCTGGTATAACTGTCATGGCTCATGGACCTCTAAGAGAATCAATCGACTTAGAGTTGGCTTAGATCAAGTCTCTTAACAGTATATGAATGGAAGCTTTAAGCACAGGTGTTCACTAAAAACATGGGCTGGAATTATCTTACAGCAGTGTGGAGAACTTATCTTACAGGATATAAATAGTACCTACTCACATGTGGGAAGGGAAATTCCTGGGCTTGTTAATAGCTATTAGGTAGGAACTGAAGATCCTAGATCATGAATTTTATGTGAAAGTATTTTGACTTTGTTTTGCTTTTTTCTTTCCTGCCTGTTGGTGGTTTCAGTTCTCCTTCCAAGCTTTGTATTTGCATTTGCCCTCCTCATTATTTGAGCATACATACAAAATATACACTCTTGATTTTACCCCCTCATTTAAACATATCAGTGCAGTACCATGATATCAGCATTTAGTAATCAGGTTATGTTCTGATCTCTCAAATAAACCCTTTAGGTGTCCGAATACAGAAGGCATCTGTGCAGGCTTCTACACTGATTTTAAATTCTGATTTTAAATTTGAGTAGACTCAGACTGTGATGATATATACACACCAAGAAAAGGGGGACAATTTCTGTCCATTTCTTTAGAATACCATTATTTCCACTGTGAACTGACTAAAATCTCCTGTTATATACAATCCCTAAAAGGTCTTTTTCTGCTATCAGCAGAAGTGTCATAAGAGAACATGATTGCTTTGAAAACTCTCTTCGTGAATGAAAGCAATGGCTTATTTTGCCGCAATTTAAATAGTCTTTTACACTCAAAGCTTCTTGCTTATAAACACCAACTTTTCCTATTTATTTACAATTGATGGCAGACACTTGCAAAATCATTCAACAATGAATGTTTTTTTTTTCCTTCAGAAGTACAAGAATTGCTTCACTTTTTTGTTGCTGTGTAGTTTTGTTCGTGCATGTGCACATTGGTTACCCTTGTTAGAAAAAGCTTGTAAAGGTGTTACCAGGTTTTATCATATAATGTAATTTAAAAAAGAGAGAGTAAGATACTTAGAAGCAATTTTATTACTTAATAGGAATAATGGGGGCACATATTCTTTGTTGTTAATATCTCAAGAATGGACAAGCTCCCAAAAATGACTGTCCCTTCCAAATAAACACCATATGTTAACTGTTTAAAAACAATGTAAGTACCCCTGAGAACTAGCCATTTATGTAAGTTAAGCACTTGAAAGATCCCAGCTTCACTGTGATCCAATCATAAAATGGTTCTTCTGCTTTTTTCCTTTGCTTCTATGTGCTAGACCTATGCCAGCAGAAGCTTGCTTTCTTCTTCTCTCTTATCGCTGTTCTGAGGATTTTAACTTTCAGGTAGACATGGTGGTTTGGATAAAAAAATGTGGAACAAATCTTACTTACTTAAAATTAGAGGAATGAAAAAACTGCAGTGTGATTTCTAGATGTATCTCCAGACCTCTTATCACAACCACTGAAAAATAGCTTATTTTTTTTCCCCATAGAGATGTCTTGTCATTTAATTGATAAGCTCTTCAAGAACTATAGAAGGTCAAAGTATCTTGTTCCTTCTAAGAATTATTCAGTTTCCATAATCAGGAATTTTGCAGATTTTTATGTTCCACTTGCAAAAATAAATGGATTAGGAGTGTAATATTATTGTATTTTTAAAAAAGTGTGAGAAAAAGGAGTACAGTGTACCAAAAATCTGTATTGTTTATTACAAGCTGGGAAAGTTTTAATGTTAAAATGTGGATAAAGTACATCCATATGCATTGTTTTAACATTCCTTTTATTTGTTGAACCCTTAAAAAATATTTATATAGACAAGAGGGAAGAGGAAGCCTAATGCTGCATGAAGTCTAAACCTGAATTTTACTGCTATGGTATCCTTAAAAAAAACTAGTTATGATACTGAAAATGTTTCTTACACTCTCATAGATTTATGAACAACAAAATTCTCAAATTTTCTTCTGTCTTTTGTTTTGTCCCATGCAATCTCAAGTTCATAGCTGCAGGAGTTCCCAGCAGGTTTCCCAAAAATCATAAATAATTAATATGCATGCATGCATTTAATGCTTCAGTTCATTTATGTAACTCTTGTTAGGAAAGACATGCATGATAAAACCCCTCAAAATCCAAACCAAGTCCAGTGACAGCTAAAATTCACTCTGAAGTCATTAAATAGTTGGATTTCAAAAAAAGAGTATAACATTTCAACTCCCAAAGTAAAGTTTGCAGAACTAAAATTGAGATAATAATGGAAACTGCTTTTTGTCCTTAATGAAAGACTACAGGAATGCAGAAATGTTTGTTTCCATGAAAGACTAGTGTGAGCTTTGAAACCTGTTAATTTCTTTACTAAATTTTGTTACTTTATAATCAGCTGCATATGTTACAAACTTGCAAGCAAGAACCTTTTAAAATTATGAATGTAGACAATTGAGCATCAATTTCCCCCTCTCCATTAAATAGACGGAAGAACGTTTTTTCCTCTTTGTTTCATCCTTTCCCTTTCATTGTTTACTCTTGCTTCTTTCTCCTGCAAGCACATTTAAGAGATTACTGTAAGGAAACATCCTTCTGCAGTGTTAAAACTCAGGGACAACCTCCCTCCCCCTAGAGAACATCTCAGAAAAACCCAGAGTAGAAGGATGATGAATTCTTGGGAATCTCTGGGGGGTAAAGGAAGCAGTTGCCCTTTACCTGTGATGGCTAGTTTTCTTAGTCCAACTGATAGGAAGGAAGGGAGGGTGCTCTTCCAGTTTTAAAGTCTAGGGTCAGCCATCCTTTTTGGTGTTGAATATACCACTTATGGGTAAGTATGATTGCTACTAGTGAACCATGCCATAGAATGCAATGGAGCTGGAGGGACTTTCTAATGTAAATACTGAAAAGGAAGAACAGGAAATGAAGTATCTATTAGAAAAATAAATATTAGATAATTTCATCCTCTTCCCGTGTCTTTGGCACGACTGCCTGTCTCAAACCTTCTCCCCAGAGTACAGATGCAATGAAATATACTGTCCACTGTTATACCTATGACCAAAGGGTAGTGTTTCTCTAAAATCTAAACCATTGCCTGACCTTATGACCTCAGAGTGAAACGGACCTGTTGATGACTCTGCATTGTTGCTTCTTGAGGATAGCCAAGAATGGAGGCTTTAAAGGTCACTAACAAAGGTTAAGATAAAGAGCATGAGGGGAGCTGGAAAGGGAGCAGAACGGGGCTAAGGACTCCTATTTTCAGTGATCTAAACCTAATCGTGGAAGCTACAGAGGCAAAAAATCTCCCAACAACCCACTGCATTAAGCTTAAGCAAAGCCAGATCAATTGCAAATAAAGACAGATGAACTTTATCAGAACAAAACAAGGAAGGATTTGAAACTTATCTAGATAAATGGGATTTTGATGTTAGGGAATGGCTTTTCTCATGGGCATAATTTATTTTAATTATCCTGTATATGGAATTAGGGGATACTTTAGAAAGAAGGAATTTTGCTCAGACATCTTGACCGAATTAAGAGTGCATTGACATTTTATATTTGAATTCTGTCACTAACATGCGCATGACCTTGGAAAGTCACATTGATTATTGTTTCATAAAACAATCTTTAACAGTCACATGAAGCAAAATGGGAAATCTCATTTATTTTTCTGGGCTTTGAATATAAAAAGATTTGACCACTTACACATTAAAATGCTAAGATCACTACACAAGTATGTTTAAAAACTTTAACTTCCTTGGCCTGCCTTGTTAAATAGTCTACATAGTTGTGGCTAAAGGTTAAATGGCAAGATGCTAAGTTCACTGGCAAATGTGCTGACATCCTATGGGTGAACATACAGAACACACAAAATATGTTCCTGTGCACTGTGAGAACAAGTAAAACCAACATGAAGTATATGGGTCCTTCTGGAAAGCTTATGGCTTTGCTCTACTGACATGATTTTTTTTACATGCTCTCAACACTGCAGGATTGTCTGTGCTTTTGTTTTACTTTGTTTTTAAAATTTTATTTTCAAGAGAAACAGGTAGAACTATATTCAGATAATAAATGACTAAAAGATATTAAAAATCACAGTTTCCTCCCCCCTCCCCCCCAAAAAATCAACCCAAAAAACAAAAAAAACAACTGAAAACCCAACCAAACAAAAAGAAAAACCTAATACACTAGAAAGGTTATCCAGAGTATTTCTACTGTCTCCTTTGTCTTTGATCCAGGGCTTCTACGGATCTGTTAGATCTGCAAGGTGACACTTGGTTTAGAGTTCATAGACCCACCAGATATGCCCAAAGACTTTCAAAATGTCCTCATTTACCAAACATGATTTTGTCTTACATACAGTTTGAGAGGATTCTCTGGTCAAACATGACACATTTGCTGCTGAGAGTTGGAAAGTATGTACCCAGGACTTCTGTGTCAAGGGAGATCCATTTTGTAGTGTTTCTGCCTCTTAAAAACATTGGAAGAGCTTTGTTTTTCCTTTAGCACATGTTGAAAATAAGTTTTGAAAACTTGAGAGCTGTTGTGAAACAGCCATCCTCTGGCAAACTCTGTTGTTTTTGCCTTCCAAATGTTTTAAAGTTTGTATTTTGTCTAGAACACCATTTTTTTTTCAGAGAGCTGCAGGAAACATGTAATATCTGGCTGCTACCTTAATCATATATTTAAGACCACTTGAAAAGTTTTAGGGATACATTCAGATTGCAAAAATGGTTACTCAGAGGCTGGAAAAGAACACAAATATCTTGTCTTGGCTGTTTGGACAAAGCTGCTTTCTCTGAGTGAGGCAGGAGTTACATAAAAAGTGCTGACAAAATAGTCTTCCTGCACACATTGAATTAATCTAAATTAAGTCTGTGCCTCTCACAGGGCTAGTTACTCCACACAAATATTTCTGGATTCTTTAACTGGACCAACAACTATCCATAGTAGTTTACCAAACGTTTAACAAGGGTATCTGTTGATAGAAACAGGGACTTGTATGTCTGTTGGCTTCATGCTGCTCTTCTGATTTATTTAGAAGCTTATTTCCAGTGAAGATGCAGCATTATGTGAATGGTATACAGAGGCCTTTAAAGTCAGCCTAAGCTGAATATCTGCTTTACTGACTTACACCCAAGTGCCAAGCACAGGGAGTTAAGTAAACATTTGCCACTTATTTAAAAAAGCATCAACTTCATCTTCAAATTGGAAAGGAGATAATCTTTTAAAAATTTCCTAATTATTAAAAAAATAAAAAAAGAAAATCCAACAGGAATAAAAAGACATAGGGAGAAAACATATCATGCCACAAATCCATGAACTTTTCAACGGTTAATGCAAACAGGTGCATGTATAATACTACATGCTACTCAGATAAATTACAGCTGGCAAAAAAAATGCACCCACCAACACAACTCTCCCTGGAATCAGTAGAAAGAGGGCAGTCTTCAACATTTGAGACCATGGTCCCCATTTCCATATGTTTATGTGAAATGAAACTCTGGGTATGCACCTGAAAATTAGGTTTTCATAATGTATTTTCCACAGTTATAAATGCTAATGCTGGTGTCAAAGGAGAATTACTGCTTCTAAGCAAGAACTGACACACACATCCTTCAAACTTCCCAAACTGTTTCTTTTTTCTGGTAATCTCAATTTTGATTGCAGTTTGAAAGGGTGAAATAACACTCACTACAGCTGACACAGCTCTTGCAGAGTTTGTTTTATGGCGGTACCTCTCTTTTTGGCTGAGCTGGTTGTCTTTTTCCTGCTCACTTCGGAGCCTCATGAGCCCATGGACTCCAGAGACATAATACAGGAAGTTGCATGGATCACTTTATTGTTCTCAGCTGTTTCTTTAGTCATGTGGGGCTTTCTTTATCTTTGACATTCCAGAGAAGCCTTTCTTTGAGGATCCTGTGGATACTAGTTATCAAATAGGTAAAGTTAATCTATCTGTTCTGCTCTGTCTTCTGCCTGAAATACATCTGAAGGAGTCAAGACAAGGTGAAGCAACTGCACTCCGTGTTAGAAGACAAATAGAATTTGAAAAGGCAGTGAACCAGAAAATTTATAACATTTTTGTTGATAGGGTGAAGTCAATTTAGTAGGATGAATGTAGGATTGGATTGATTGCAACACACATTGCCAACAACATTCCTGAATAAATGAGTGAAGAAGTGAGCTCAAGCTGCACAAGAAGAATCTCAGATTTGTATTTTTCCTTCAAGCATAATTTCTGCCTGCCTTCTGTTGCGGTCAAGGTGGAGGTCCAATCCAAATGAATGAAAACTTGAGCCCACTGTAAATTGCTGTGACAGTATTCTTGCATTCCATGAATTTCCAGTTTCTGTATATGTTGTGGGAAAAATAAAACATGCAGCTTTCTCTTATAGCTACAGAGAAAAAGAATAAAAAGCATTGCTGTCCTCAATGAACTGATCATGTAGCCGTATCAGTAACATTATATGCCTATTTTCTTGCTTCATCTCAAGGCAAACAAAAGAACAGAAAAACCATAACATATGTGAAATAACGTTTACTTCTGGGAATATGATGATTGAGAATGTAACTATAAAATCTGAAAGTGTAGAGGATGGAGAATTATTACTACAAATAATTCAAGGGTTAGAGGCAACTGACTTGAAATGAGAAGCAGCCAAATTAAACCCGCAAAAATACGTTCTTTCCCTCCTTTTTTTGACCTGTTTTCTACTATACACCCTACAGAATTTGGACTGAAAATTACTAGGATGGAATCTTTCAGAGGACAGTGACAGTAACAGGTTAAAACAGGTTCAATAGATTCCAGGAAGAGAACTATGTATGACTATTAATCTTTATTGTAGTCAGTACTTGAAGAAGAAGAAGAAGAAGAAGGAGAGGAGTAGGAGGAAAAAAAGGAGGTCTTAACTTGTCCTGTTGTGAAGCTTTCTTCAACTGTCATTAGCAACTGTTGTTGGAAACAATTGCTGCTCAGAGCAGCATTTGGCCTCATCTAGCATAGAAGTTTTTCCTTATTTTGGAAATGGATTTTAGAGCTGATCACTCAATTTCTTTTCAAAATCTTTTGCTGGCTTTTACAAGAACACATTGAAACCCTTTGCTTAAGTAGGGTTACTTAGCAGGCTGTGGTTTAAAAAAAAATCAATTTGTGTGTGTGGAGGCAGCAAAGGGAACAGCACACACAGAAGTTATGGACTCAGCTAAAGCCAGCTTACTCTAGGAATGCAGAGAAAAAAAATACTTCTCTGCTGTTTACATAACTGGAATGTTTCCCTGCTTGTAAGCAGGTCAATACTTTTAGCACTGGCTGTTCAAAGGTGCCAAGATGGAAAGTCTTGTTTCATTCAGATGCCTCAAACTACAACAAATGTGATAGAGCAGCCTTGCAGTTTATCATGAAATATGCCACTTACTAATGCAGTAGGACATGTTCTGTTGTAAGCCATATCTAGCTTGTCACCACAGGAGCTGAGTTCTTGAGTGTGTTTGTGCATGCTGCTAACCTGACCAAAGTCAGGAAGAACAGAGCACAATGCATGTCTGAGAGCTGAAAGTCTGTTTCCCACCCATCCTAATGACAGACAGGGAGGGAAACTTCCAGGGGTGTTGTTTAAACATAAAAATTGTTAGGTCAGAACCTTGGAAGAGCAGACTGACCTGGAGATACCACCCAGGGGTGGGCTAGCCTGAGAGGCCTGTCCAGACAGCAAAGAGGTTTGGAAATGAAAATGGAGGAACCCCACCCAGATTCCAAAAATAATGCAGAACAAGACTCTTTCTACAAACATATGAAAAGTTTGTACAGACTTTTTGAAGTTCATGGTAATTTGAAATTGTCATTCTACTTGTTTTCAGGGCCATTTGTTAATCTGTTTCCCTTTGCCCCCACTTGCTCGATTCAAAAAAAATTCTCAAAGAGGCTTTCTGTTCAGGTGAGGACCAATGAAAAGCACATGCAAAGAGGATATTCGGCATCCATTTTAAAGACACAAATTCATATATATGCAATCCATTGAACATTTCTGTTATGATGGCTCTTATTTTTGCTACTGCTTGCATCTGATAAGATGATGCACATAGAGTGTAGATTCATACTAAAAGCTTGGCTGGATCACAGCCATGATACTTGTCTTAGAGAATCTGAGGTACAGAGAACAAACAGATTTTCACCATTCTAGTGTCAGTTACATCATAAAGTGACTGCATAGAATTAGCTCTTTCTGTCAAACTGACAAGGATTTTTTAGACAAAGCATTAGCAGTGCAAAGGAAGATGATGGCTGTGGAAAATCCTCTAGATTTCTAAGACCATGATATAGTTAATCCCCAATGTTTCTGCCTTTGTATGTTGACTTAGGAAGTTTCCTTTTTCTTTCTCTTGAATAAATGTGTTAGGCAGGTAGGAAAGACCATAGTGACAATAGTGTGCCCTCTATGGGGATCAAGTGGAGGAGAGAGGGTGGCACAAAGCTTTTGTCTCCTATAATTCCTCCTCATACAGGCCTCTGCTCTGTAAAAAGTGCATGAGGGGGTAAAAAAATTGATGGTGGTTGCCTAGTTTCTTGTAGGGGAGAGCAAGGGCTTCCTGAGCACTGCTTTGGCTGTTCGTGTGGAAGCATCTGAGATCACTTAATATGTTAATTTTCTCCTCTTACCCTTAGGTTTTAAAATACTATTTATGCTTCCCATTTGTCAACGTCCTATTCAGGAAAGGGTAGCTTGAAGAAGATGATTCACTTTCACTTGAGTTCTTCACTTTTTGCAGCTATGTGAAATGCAGCTGTGTGAAATGCTGCACCAAAGTCATGTATTTTGGTCAAGCTCAGAAAGAATTTGTATGTCATCAAGTATTGCAAGCCAAAAATCTTCACAGCTATAACTAAACCTTGAAAGCTACAGCACTGACCATGTGACTTGGTCAAATATGGATCTAATTCCTTGTGCAGTACCTGAAAAGCCAAGGACAAATCAGGTATCTCAACTTTGAAGCAAACATATTTAACTTGGATGTATTGAGAAAAGAAGAGAGGAAACAAAAGTCACAGCCTATGTTTCAGAGTAAATTTATTTTTTGTGACATAAGTGTAAGTAAGAAGAATTCCTTATTTAATCTGTAAGGGCAGAATAAATACCACCAATACATACTGAACAGATCACTGTAAAAAAAGGATGTGTTCACAGGATGAGAGACTGAGGACTACTTCTTCTACAGTTACACCATGAAGATTGCATTACAGATAAAATTAAAAATTTTTGTGATTCTGGAAATGAACACCATTAATTAAATCTGGTGTACCACTCCCTCATATTTTTCTAGTCCACTAGTTTCATGTACCTTCCCAAATTCATATCTACTGCTATCCAGACTTAATTTCTCTCAGTTGTAAGCTGTGTATGATTGGTCTGTGCTGAATAGGATTCTTGCCTTATTTCTGCAGTGAATTTTCCAGCAGTGCAAGAACAGCTCCACAGACAAGAATTTTGTAGAGTAAAGCCTTCTCCTAGCTCTAGCCATATAACTGCACCCATTCTATTTTTCAGCTGTTGTACTGACACAGGATTCCTGATGGAGCCATTGGCAGGCAGTTTCTCACACTCAGTCTGTGTGTCACTTAGGAAGCAGAGGGGAGCAAGTCTCACTTTTCAATCAAGTTGCTTGTGATTAATTCAGACAGATTTGACAGAAAAAAGTAAACAGCATTTGGCAAAAGTCACTCTTAATGAGAGTGTTGTTAAGAAAGTCACTCACAGAGAATATGCACACATCTTTCCTCCCTCTCATTTTTTCCCCAACCACTACAACATGAAAGATGATAATTTAGGTTTGTTTTCCTAAAATTATGATCCCCATTGCTACCACATCACAGATTTACCAGAAGAGTTGTTTCAGCTTCTAGTTAAATGAGGCAGGATTTTTGGACATCTGCCCTGCTTGATTGATGCATATATATTCTGGAAATAGACCACCAAACCCCGATGTTAAAATACCCTAAATAATGTCCCATGCAGAAGAAAGGAGGAAGACAGAAGACAACCAGTACTTTAGGCTTCCAGACACTGGAAGTCTGCTGTCACCCAGGTATGACTATCCTGTTAAGTAAGTGGGAGGTCACCTTGGCGCGTCATCTTGTCATCCATGTAAAATACCTTGCTCTTAGTATAAGATGAAGAGTAGGGTTTGGATGTGAATGGATGAGCAGAAAGAGTGCTTCAGCTAAACTTTCAGTTAAAATTAGGGATTCCCTCCTTGTAACAGCAATAGCCTCTCTTCCCTGGAGAGGCTACAGCATCATCTAGTGGTAACTGACCAAAACTGTTCAAGTCATGGTTGTATGATCCAGTTGCTGAACATAAACTAATGCCCATTGCATTTTTTGACCTGGCTCAGAAAACATCCTCTTTCCTCCAGGGAGAAAAGGTTATCTAGAAAGGACTTGGTCCAGCCAAGCCTCATACAGCCTGGTGTAGTAGCTGGTAGATGACTTGAGCGTCTCCACGGAAGCTGGCCTTCTGCAGAAGTGTTCCTAGACACTCCCAAAGTGAGCAGGCAAAGGCAACAGTGAAAAATAACAACAGGCCAGTGCACCTATGAAGATTGTGGTTCTCTATCTTCATGCCAATGAGTGGGAAGTGTTTGAAGTGCACTAAAATTCCTGGGAGACATACATGTCTTTCTCTTTTCCTCACTTGTATTCTTTCTTTCTTGACAAGAACCGCTTTGGTCCTAGCTGGGAAATCCTCCCAGATCATCAATGCTGAAAGAAAAGAAGTCTGCTATGTAGAAGGAAGTACTTGGGGTCCTGCAAGTACTCACAACTAGGCAGCAACCATGTAAAGCTGTGCAAACTGCATTCTGGAAACCAGCATCATAGAAACTGCTTTCCGTAAAGACAGCTCTGAATGTATAGAAGACAAGGTCCTATTTCAATGCGTTTGTTTTCGAAGGTAGAAGGTCAGAGAACAGCAACTGCTCGTGCAATTGCATGAGAAGAATGAGTAGTCTTTCCACTAAATCTGAGCAGTGAGGCATGCTGTCATACAAGAATGACAACAAAAGCTCTTCTAATGCAGATTTCAGTCCCAATTTTCTGTGCATAAAGATGGTAAATAAGTGTTTACTCTTTCAGGAGGCTAACTTCTGTTGTGGATCAAGAGAACAAATGCAGGGTGAGCTGAGACGGATGTCTGTATGAACAGCACTGCAAGTCAGCAGCAGGTAGCCTCAACGAAGTGTCACTCCCTGGTGATGCTCTGGTGAAACTGCTGCAAGCATTAGCAGTTTTCTGCTAACACAGAATGCTTTTTTAAAAAGTGATCCAAACCTGAAAAAGACCAATTTCTGTGGCTGCCCATCTGATTCGGTTGAACATAGTGTGCTTGTAACATCTAGTGAAGATGGATTAAGTCAGGACTCTGCCATCTACTTAGGAGAGAGGAGGCATTTTGAGATGTTATTGCATATTTTACGATTTTTTTTTTCAGAGGTAGACACAAAAAAGGCTTAAAATTAGGCAGGCTACAAATTGAGTTACTGACATACTATAGACATAATGACATTTGAATCTTCTCTAGTGCCCAAGGGCTCTGAGCAGAATCTGAGCAATCATCAGTTACTGAGGTCATTATTTTCATTACACCCACAAATGATTTGAAATAAGCAGCACAAATGAGGCAAAGAACGTCAATAAACCAAGAAGCTAGTCACTTTTGCCTGCTAGCATAATCTCATGTGTCCTCATAGTTCAAGAGGCAGGGTAAAGTGGTATACTGCAGAGTAGAACAAACGGCATTTTCTCATGAAGTCTTTTCCAGAAAGATTAGTCTGTTTTGAGACTGAAGAAAATAGATCTCTTAAAGCAAGAAATGTCAAACTATGCCATTTCAACACTTTAGAAATTATGTTTATCCAAAGAAAATCCAATTTGATAAATAGTAATTTTCATTTAAAGATCAATAATACTTTTTGTCTATTTCAGCCCAGCATTACTCTTTTTAGGAAGTTTTCCTTTTCATTTCAGGATGGTTGAAGAATGACAATCTTGTCAGCCGAAGAGATGGGAAAATAATTTGTCCCTCTCTTTTCTTGTCCACTCTTCTCTTTGCCTGGTTGCAGTATTTGTCACCACTTTCATCACAGCTAAGGTGTAGGAAGTGACCCCTTATTTGAGGACCAGATAGATGCATATAGAGGGGTATCCATCAGAATTGCTGGTGTCACATTTCAGGTGGAGGAACAGAGAATGATGCTGAAAGCAATAAGGGCAAAATATAGTTCTGAAGGGCTTTGAAGGGCTGTATTCAAAATCCATCGAAGCAGATGAGATCTTTTCCCAGACCCAATATTGTGTGACTTCTATTTGCTGTTCTTATTTTTCCCTTGTCAGTGACTTTATGAGTTGAAACAACAATTTATAATAATTTTACTTAGATCCCTTTGCTCACAAGCATTTGAGATCACTCAGGGAAACAGGAGAGAGACTACATTACAGAGCTGGGGAGAGCACCTCAAAGCTCCAAGGGAGCCCAAACCTGCAGGGTAGCCTCTCCAACCAGCTGTGTCCTCCACTCCCCAGACAGCTTATTTCTGGTCAGAGCTGACAGCTTGACATTTGCTTGTTGCTCCCTCTGTCACAAAGACAGCCTGCCATCCAGATCAAAGGAACCCACACATGACAACGTTTGCTGTGGGTGGCCATGTGCCCTGCCAGAGCCTCTCTTTGTGGGCATCAGTAAGGTTCAGCCAAGCTGGCAGCGAAAGCCAGGTGGAGAGGCTGGCATGGATTTTATGACATATTGTAAATGCAGAGTGTGAAAAGTATCTTCTAAAGCTTCCTATCCTCTATAAGTTGCTTACATTTCTCAAGGGCTGCTAGTTCATGTGCTCTAAGGAAAAACCATCCTGAAATACTTAAAATGCAGCAGACCTTGTGTGAATTAAGGCCCCACACAGATCTTCTGAGGACTGCTGCATAGGTCTCAGAATAAAACACTCTCCACAGCTCCTGAAAGGCTGACATTGAGAGCAATGTACGCTAAGCATTAATAGAAATGACCAGAGGTACAATCTGCCACCTTTTCCTCTGGTGTAAATACTTTGAGCTTTTCAACCATGAAGTTAATTTTAGAAATGTGCTGCTGGAATGCTCTTTTCAGGAGAAGCAGGCAATGTCCACTGGCTAGAGAAAGAAGTAATTAACCATTCGATGCAGTATTGTCTCTGAACTCACATGAAAACTGTAATAGTCTCCCTCACAAGACCTCTGCTTGGTGGGGTTTTTAAAAAATTTTAATTTTTTTCTTTTTCTTTTTCAGGAGGCACTGAAATGAACAAATAACTGTTGTAGTACTCTATACAACCTCTCTTCCTCATACAGTTTTCCTCCTGCACCATGCTCCTGACAGTAACAAGGGTATCTCAGAAGGAATATAAATTGCAGTCTAACAGGCATTTCTACAGAGATGTGGATGGTAATAACAGCCTGAGCCTCAGACTAACCCTCATACCTAATTATCCACAAAGGTTAACATGGCTTTAGGCAAGAATTCCTGCATGTTTTGATGGCTGGGAATAAATATTGGACGTGCTCCCCAGCACACTGACTAGTGTCAGTGCGTTTGTAGAATCTGTTAGACATTGCTTGAAAAAGAAAGAAGTGATGCTAAATCAACACAGAAATTAATCTAGAGAATTTGTTCCAAAGTGATATCAATATGATTGTTGTAAGGCAAAGGAAAAACCGAGTGTCTAAACAAGGACTCTAGGGGACAAAACTTTCCTGTCTCAGCAATTCTTTGCATGGTTACCTTCCTGACATAGTTATCCTCCTCATGTCTCAAGCAGAGAGAGGGTTTAGAAATGTCAGCCTGTCTCTGATGAGTATGTTTTGGCTGTGCATGTTTTGAAGGAAACGTCCTTGGGGCCAGTGAGGAAGGGAAGCCATGAAAGGGTCAGAGCAGCTGCCTGTGTAGCAGTTTGCTAGTGTGCATGGGGCACACTGACCATGAGGGGGGCACTGTGCCCCATGGGGAGGGACTGCAGGGTCCTTGGGCTTTGCCTCTACCAAGTGCTGCTGTTCTGCCACAAGCTCCATGCAAGGACACAGCAGCTCTTGTCACATGTAGTTTGCACGCATAATGTATGACAGTTTTGTGAACACCTGGTCCACTTTTCACTGCTTGACAGAGGCAGAAGTTGCGCACATAATCTTTGTGGGTTTCAAGAGCATTCATGTTACTTGTTTCCCCCACTCACTGTGACTACCACTTTCATGAGAAAAAGGTCTTTTTTCATGCAGCTCAGAACAACCACTTGCATGGCTGAGTTGGAGTAGCTCCATGACAAATTAATAATCCTTACAGCCAAATATTGTATCTGCTGTCTTTCTTCTTCACATCATGTCTATTCCCTTTCATTACAGCTTCCATTGATGCCATAACACAGACTTTTAAAAAGCTCCTTGAATTTAGAAGTTGAGATTTTTAGTGACAAATAGGATGTTTTACGGCCTGAATGTCACATGCTACTCAGCTGTCTTTAGTCTTGATTTAGCCAATATTTGGAAATGCTCTTTGGCATGAACAGATCAGATCTTCTAGGTAAGCATGATCATAGCAGTGGTCTGTGTCAGTGCATGTGTGCACTGATCCAGGGGCCTGAGGAGAAGGACAAGGCCGGGTCACCCTGAGTCAGCAACCCCCAGACAACCACTTCACCTCCCTCTATCTGATGACAGTGCAGTGAATGATGGAAACAGAGCTGAGTCTCACTGTTGGTGACTCTGCTAGAAACTAGAAATTCTGCACTTCAGTGTTGCAGGATTCAGAGTCTGTTCAGCCACTTCAGAAACAGCTGTTTTAAAAAAAATTCTTCCAGTTTAACATATATTTTTCCCCTACCTTCATGGAATCAGCAAAAATAATACAACTTATATAAAAAATTAGAGTATACCTTGTGGAAATTTATCTTCTGAATGTGAACCAGTCAGTTTCAGATGGAACCACGAGATGTCAGTATGTTCACGAAGAACAAACGACTGGAGATGGTTTGAAACTGTGCTGAAGACAGTCTAAGGCTGCTTATTTCCTGCTCAGAAGTTAATATTTAGACAAAATCAAAGATTCAGCTGAGTAGGAAAGGACTTACAAGTTTCATTGAGTCCAGCTCCAGGCCCTGCAGAGCACCACCCTCAAGAGTGACCCCATGTGCCTGAGAGCATTGCCCAAACACTTATTGATCTCTGTCAGGCTTGGTGCTGTAAACCCTTCCCTGGGGAAGCTGTTCCAGCACCGAACCACCCTCTGGGGGAAGAACATTTTCCTTATATCCAGCCTAAACCTCCCCTGAAACAACTTCTGGCCTTTCCCTCAGGTCCTGTCACAGGTCACCACAGAGACCATATGAGTGTCTGCCCCTTCTCTTCCTCTCACAAGGAAGCTGTAACGGCAGTGAGTTCTCCCCTTAGTCTCCTCCCCTCCAGGCTGAACAGACCAAATGAGCTCAGCCACTCCTCACTTATATGACATGTCTTAGGAGAACAATTCATCCTGAAGAATTAAATATTCATATGGGAAAGCCACTAGCATGAATGCACCTGTATTTTACTCATGGACAGAATGAAGCTGTGGCCATGCTATTTTTAGAATTCAGCATTTTTCCTGCCCTCTCTAGATTATATTCCATGAAGGTGCTCCAAGTAAAGAGAAATCAGAAGAAGAGATGAAAATCAGGGCTGGTGTTTACAGAAAATGCTCATGACATCTAGATTGCTGAGTCATGACCAAGTATCAGATTTTATTGGTTGAATACTGATAATGTTTGACAAATGTTTTGTGCCTTTGATTTAATGACCTCCATGGAATTGCTCATGAACTGACTTCCCCCATCTCATGAATCAATGCTGTTAAAACACAAAGCAAGTATGTCAAAGAAACCAAGAAGTGATACTCTCAAAGGGTGTAGTGCTTGCATATAGACAACTTAGGGAAGCAATAGGGACCATCTCTAACCTTAGTTATATCTTAGGCAGTGAACCCATTAGCTCCCACCCAGAAGAATATTTACGAAGTTGATAAGATAAAAGAAGACAATAGAACTTAATGATTTGCCTTGTCAAACTTGGGGAAGAGCTCTCCTCAAGTTGAAACACACCCTGGACAGGCTTCCATTTGTCATTTGGTGATAGAATCTACACACCCATGAAAAGGGAAAGCCACTCTGAAAAGCTTTAGGAGCTGTCTAAGGCTGCATGTGTTCAGATCTACTTGTTCAGTCTGTAAGGCTGGCTAAACTTCTTTCTCTGTTTTTGAAGGAGTCAAGATAATGTATTCCTGAATAACAGGATATCATTCAGGAGCCAAATTCTGTTTGTTTTAAAGCTCATGCCAAGTCCCAAGAGATCGTGTATGATCCACAAGAAGAATCCAGGTCACTTAGCTGAGCAAATCTTCAGGTGAGCTGTTGGTTTCCATCATTACTGAGCATAGCATTCAACATATGGTGAGTGCAGATGCTAAAATGCAATATCTACTGAAAGAGAATTATAGCTTTACTTCACTTCTGCTCTGTGTTATTTTGAATAATGTTGTGATCCATTCATTTAGGAAAAGATATGCTGTGAAAGTCATGGGTCAGGAGATTGAAGATTATTGACATGGAGGAAGAGATATGAAATAGACAGGATATACCTTTTCAAGTTTTCTACCAAGTCTTTGGCATCTTGTTCAGTAAATCTGAGAAAATGCCCTTCAGGTCTTAATGTGTGAGCACTGTGAATACTGTGAGTAACATACTGGCATGATGGTTTTCTCGAGCAGCGGTTAGAGAAATGATGCATTTTGGGAACAAGCCCTCAGGTCCAAACATTTTCTAATAGAACTGAATGAAGTGAAACTGCTAGTGGGATAGGAAAAAAGTCATGCCAACTCCTCCTAACCCCCAAGGTGAGCAGCTGTTTCTCTCCTCAGGTCCTTCTTTGATAAGGCTTTTTTGCCTGATGCAAGAGAGAGCCATGTTGTAGACCAATACATCATGTAGACTATCAGAGTCCTGTTTTTTCTCAAGTCTGAAATACACATCTGTATTTCTGCAATTCTTAAAACCAGACATTTATGGTAAAATGAAGAAAATGGTGCAGTTTAACTGTGTCATGAAGAGGGTGTTGTATTGTTTCAGAACTTACGGAATATGCATCAGACTCACAGAAAGCCCTCTGGAATGAGTTTCACAACAGGATTTGGTTTCAAGAGCTGAAATTTAACCTGAAAAATGGAGTTTGCAGGTGGAAAGCCCAGTGTTACTTCCTCTATGTATCATCAAAGCATATCCTGGCATCAAGAAGCATTTAAGTGTTAAACTACATGTTTGCACTCTCTGAAAAGACACTGACATTTCCTTTGTTCACAGGTCCTTTCATGGTTGGATGGATATGCTGTACTTCCAAGTTTCTATGAGAGCATAAACACAGAGCTGAGAGGGAACCATCACCTCCTTGAAGGTGCTTGGGGCAGGGAGCAGTTCACCAGCCTGGGTGAAAGGGAGCAGGTGGACGTGTGCAGTGGACTCAGATCTTACTCCTGAAGTACAAGGCAGGTAAGCTATTGACTATGATTTCTCATTGGTCACAGAGAGTTGGCATACTTTCCCAGGCACAAAGCTGGATTCCTTCACATGTGGATGAGAGCCGTAGGCTTCCTCACTGCTGGAGTCTGTTTTCAAGAAAAGTTGTTTTTCATTTTAATTTTTTACAGCTTTTGTGGCGGCATCACTTTCAGACATTAATATATCACAAAACACTCTGCAGTACATGCCTCCAACAAACAACAGATTTAAATTTCAGAAAATGCTGAATTCAATTTTTAAAATAAAAATCCCTTAACAATGGAGAAAGGCTTCTTTGAGCTCTGCAAATGAGAAAAAGCTCTTCAGTAGAAAAAGTTTAGTATTCGGAGTCGTATGTATTCACTCCTCAAAGAGTTTGGAAGAAGATCTGAAAAGTGCCAAATGAAGTCAGCTAAATTTGTAGCTGTCTCAGTCGTTATCCACACCGGGAAATGCAGGTTAAGCCACCATCTAAAAATCGACCAGGCTGCTGCAGCCTTATGTATTGAAGAATAGCTGAACACATCCAGAGATAAAGGCAAAATGGTTGCATAAATTGAACAAATTCCTGCTTTAACAGGCAAAGAAAAAGTGAAGAGGAATTTTCTTTCATATTTTTGTATCAGAATCTACCACTTTTCCCCTACTGGAGTTTTTAAAATAAAAATGCTTATATACCGAGCTGGTTTAAGATTTTGCTTGAAACCTTGTGAGTTTCTCTTCCAAGGCAGAGAAACTCAGCAGGGGCTAGAAGCCAGTTCTTCAGAAAAAGAAATAAAACAGAAAAATCTTTCCAAACACTTCATTAACTCATGGGGTGACTCAGATGGGAAGAGCTCTCCAGCTGTGCAACCCCCTGCATGAAGCAGGACCTATTAGGACAGGTTACTATGTGCCTAGTGCTATCAAAGTGTTAGTGTTTCCAAGGCTGGAGATCCTGCAATGACTCCAAGTCTGTCTTCCAGTGAATAACCACCCTCAAGGTGAAAAACCTTTCTTAGTAAGTAAACCAAAATTAACCTTTTTTCCAAATCATGTCCTCTTGTCTCTTGTGCACCACATAACATCTGGACATAAAGTCCATCCTTCCCCTCCTCCTCTCCAGGCTGAACCAACCCAGTCATCCTCTGCCATCCCTCATATGGTCTGTGCTCCAGCCCTAACCACTGCAAGGATCTTCTCTGGTCACCAGGTAGAATATGCATCTTCTTGCTTATTTTTTACAAAAATAAGTGGTTTCACTGTATTATCATTTAAAGAAGGTGACGCCCTGGAAGGGGTGTGAAGAAATGTAGAACCACTGCTGGCTGCCGAGGGGACAACGCTCCATGCACTGCCATGTTTTCAGTTGAATTTGGACAGAGGACAGCTGGCTATGCTGCAAATTGATAGGAGGCACAAGTTCTATACCATGAAGTCCTCAGAAGCAAATTTCTTTGTGAAGACACTAAAAAGATACTTTGTCAAAGGCTGAAGGAGTCCAAAGTCTTCATGTGACTTTCAAAAATGCCTTCTCTGGGGCCTCAATTTCACATGCTGTTCCATTACTGAAGCAAAACAACACTTAATGCTTTGGCCATAGAGAAGGCGGCACATAGAAGGATGTTCAAGCATGGTTTTGGTTTATTAGTTCTACTACAGGCACTACAGCAGATGAATGTAAGAGGAGAAACTTGCTTTATAGTAAAGAAAAAGACCTACAGCAGTGACAAATTAATTTCCATCCTGTCATGACTCATGAGACAGTGCTACAGTGACATTAACAAAACGTCAGTTAAAGCAATAGTAATTATTTCCATTGCTAATACTGTTTCTGGCTTAACAACACTTACAGGCTTTGTTACACTGTCATAAAATAAACAGTAATATAGAATCAAACCAGATTCACCGCTTTGGAAAGAGTGGACTTTTTCCCTATCTCTGCCCTTGGCCGAATCATGCCTTATAAAGGAAGTCAGAGGTGGAGGCATGAAAACAGCTCATGAAAAATCCCAGTGAGGAGTTATGCATTGCTTTCAGCAGCATTATATTCAGTGTCAGAAAGGCTGTGGCCTTTGTTTGCCAGGCATACCACAGGTGAAGATTACAGGAGCAGGAATCATTCAGTCCGAGACAACTCTGCCGTTTCCTGTGTGCCACTAAAATGGCAGACTGGTAGGAACTAGTGTCCCAACAAGTCAGCATTTTATTTCTCCTGTTAGGCATGTTAAATTGTGTTAATTTTTTCACATTTTTTTCTTGTGCTACCAGTGTCCTGGTTCTTCTGCTGTGAGGAGCAGCATTATCTGCCAGAGCCTGTGGCTAGATGTCCTTCGGGCTTCATACCAGAATATTCAGGATCATGCATTAAAAAAACCCAAAGAGAACAGCCTTAGCAAAAAAAAATTGTTGCAGGAACACACTTTCTCAATGAAACTTCATAATAATGAAACAAGAAGTCCCCAGACCAATTATCTTAGTAGTTTTGATTTAATCCTTTTGTTGAGAATGTCCAGTATTATCCAGTTGCCAGATACTGGTTTCTTCAGCTATGGCTGGGTCTTAAGACTGCATGTTCAAAATAGATATTCAAAGCATGTAATTTTACATCACAGAACAATATTTCTTGAGGGCTGTGATCATGAGACAAAAATGGGGCCAAGTCTTAGTCTTCTCCATGAAATGTCGTCTACCAGTGCAAGCTTGACTCCATTGGAAATGGATGTTTTAGTCCCTGGGAGTTTAATAGTAAATAACATCTGAGACCTTGTCCTGTCCTTTTAGCGGAGAATGTGTGCAAAGAAGCAGATAATTCTGCATATGTGTTCTTAGCCAGCATAGTGGCTCAGAACGCAACCCACACAGCAATAGCTCTTTTTCAATATAGAATTTTCCTTTCCAAATGACCTTATAGCACAATTGAACTTCTTATCTGCCCTTGACCTGGCTATTATCTTCCAAGCTCATCCTCAACCTTTCTTAAAATGATCTCTAGTTCAGTAACATGCACATACCCAATATATTGCTCTTATGAGCCTCTCTTCCTGGAAATTCAGATGCCTTGGCTCACAGAAATGTCTTCCTGAAAGAGTGACTTCACTGGAGGTAAAGAAGCTGCACAGTTTCAGATATGTGCCTGAAGTGTCTCATTTTCATACGGAGTGAGTCACTTCTGCCTTTGTACTCACCATTGCCAGGGACTATGCTTTAAAAGGAAAGTGACATTTTGTACTAAGTGAGGTTATTTTTCAGATCAGCTAATGCTCACTGCACCACTGTATCCCATTTGTCTTTCCTCAAACCTGAAAACTCCCTGCAGATGTTTCAGTAGCCAAACTCAGCTAGATTTGAAGTACTTTAAATAGAAGTATAATTAAAGAAGAAGAACATCCATGCTCTATTCCTGTGAATTATCAGTGCTTTTAATATAATAGAGGCCTTGTATTCCAAAATTCTCCTGGGAATTAGTCCCAGGCTGCATTTTGCTTTTTAAGGCTTCACTTATTTTTCTTAGTGTTTAGAGTTTAACTTGGCAGTGTTCAATGATCCCTGTCGACTGACTTTTGAAAAGTAATAGCTTTTAGATAAAATCAGGAACTTAACACAGTATTACAGAATGATTATCTGAAGATTGAATAAGAATCCAACTTAAAATCAGGAGACTTTCCTTGAATTTTCAGTCATTGCTGTTTTTTTATATGTGGTTCTGTAGAATTAATATTAGATGGACAGCAAAACCTGTACAGAAGAGGCTTCTGTTGTCAATTTCTGGTAGTAATACAAAATCTTAGGAGATTATTCCATATCTCTAAAAGAAGGGGAACAAATCTTTTAAATCCACTTCTGATCAATTATTTATATATAGTTTTTTAAATTATTACAGGTGTTACTTTACTTGTTTAATACACTTGTAGTGTATATAAAATTCAAAATTAAGGTATATCACTACAGAAAAATTTCTGGCACCTTGGCAGACATTTTAGAACTCTCCTTTTGCTCAGGTGTCAGGGTTTGTTCCATGTGAGTACTCTGCCCATGATATAGGGTAGCACTGGAGAGCCTCATACCCTGCCAGAGGCACCAGCCCTGCATATTGGCCCCCAGGTCACCAGTTACCTCCAACAGGAGGAAAACCTACTAGATATGTTTGTTGCTGTTCTATTGTGCCAGCCAGCACTGTGTGAGCCCTGTGCCCTCTGGTTCTGCTGTCTCATGGTGCTGGATACCACTAGGAAAATGTTCCTGCATCTTGAGTGACAGCATTCTGGCTAGATTTCTTTTTCCACACTCTTGATCTAGTACTAACATAGTAACTCACAGGACAGCAGCTAATAAAGAAAGAACCTACCATTCTGGCAAGTTTTACTCTTTGCCCTCTTGAACTGATTGCACAATTTCTTGGTTGCTGCTGGTTCCCAGTGATTGATGTGATTATTTATAGATTAATACTCCCATACTATAAGTTTAACCCCATACAAGGGGTTAAAGAATATTCCTAAAGCAGCAGACTGGAAGCAGACTCAGACTGCCAGCATAAGGATAGCAAAAAAGTCACTAGCTGTATTGTAAATTATGTTCTAATAGACTTTCCACTGACTTTAAGAACTCTTGTTTTGTCCTTAATTCCTCAGTCTGAGACTCCCAGGTTATGCTTTTTAATTGTCCTGTAAACACCATCCTCTGAACTCTTGCTGATAAGAAATCAAGCTGCTCATATTTTCAGTGGTGTTCAGAGTTGGTTTCTGACTTCACCTAGTGTAGGCAGCATAGCAAATACATGATGTGCAGCCCCTCAGTGTGAAAGTCTAGGTGAGCCTGCTTTGGTTGCACATTGCCATTCCTAACAGAGCAGGCTTGTCGGTTGCAGATGCTATGAGATCGGGGTAACCATACCAAATCTCTTTCTGCCAAACACCATGAAGCACAGATTTTTTTCCATTAGCACAATCCACTTTGACCAAGACCTACTTCTAACCCACGTAGTGCCTTCATCTTTCAAGGCCAAACTTGGCTTTTCCCCCCATCCTTGGTCAACTCCACATCTTTCAGGTTCTTTCCCTTTCTCTGTCTGCTGTGAATGGGCTTGTTTCTCACTTTCTTTTTTTTACTGTTGTCTCCTTTCTTGCCACATGTAATTTGTGCTATACCAGTGATGCACCCAGTTTCATCTCTGGTTACATTTTCCTTTCTGCCAGCGCTGATGTTGAGGCCAAGTAGTTGCAGTGTGGAGGCAAAGGAATATGTCTCATCCCACACAGACATCAACGGAGGCTGTGCATTGTCACAGACAGGTACTACAGCCTCAGAAAGAACAGCAGAATCATTGCCACAAAACAGCAGGTCTTCATTGGCCCCAACTTCTCTTACCTCATTCAACATGAGGTACTGTATGAGAGAGTCTAAATCCTCCTCTGCTGGAGGACCATGTTGACATGTATGTTCTTGGCTGGCACACAAGAAGGATCACAGATCAAGCCTTGTAGGAAGTTGGACTGGGGCAAAGTGATGCCTCTGAGCTCATGCAAGGTAGAAGACAGTCTAGACATTACTACAGCAGCAGCACAGAAAGGATTGATTGCATAATTGCATATTGATTGCATAATTTTGTGCTTCTGATAGGCGGGGAGCAGCCCGTGGAGATTGCTTGAGCACTGAGTGCTATACTGGCAGCACATCTGCTGTTAAGGACAGTGGCTGATGAGGAAGAGCCTCATTGCTTTTCTTAGCGAATGCATATGGTGCTCTGTCTTCTGCAGCAGTGCCATGGCCAAATGTGGCATCACTTGGCAAAGAAATTGTGATGAAGCATTCTTTCGGGAAATGTTGATACATAGTTTCTGAAAAACCTTTTGGTCACTGTGTGATGAATGGCAACAACCAAGGCTGCCTGGATCTCAGGGGTGAATGAAAAGTTTGGCAGAGGATTATGAAAAGTCTGGCAGAGGATTATAGTCACCTGTGTGCCAGGAAAAACCCCAGCATGTGGAGGATATGACATTTAGGCTAAGTCTGTGATTCTGGAATTGTTTCTAAATATGGAATTGTCCCCAGTCAAATGTGGGAAGTGTTTCTCCCAGTGCAAAGTGCATGGTAACATCCTTTAAGACTAGGAAAACATGTCAGATCCATTCTAGATGTGATGGTGGAGACCCAAGATCCTGAGGCCATCTCCCAGCATGAGAATCTTGACAATTGGAAGACCTTTGATGTTAAGACAGGCCAGGCATCTGCAAGGACTTTTGGAAGTTTTGGAAGCTGAGAGTTTTTCTTAATTTTGAATCAAACTTTAGGTCCTCTTAAAAGTTAAGTTGTTAGCAAATAAATAAACGTATTTTGGCCAAACCTAATGCTATACATGAATGTCGTCACAATGTAATATACAGGGGACAAGTTTTAGAGGAACACAGTGCATTTATTGAAATACAACGGAAGACATTTACCTTGACTAAAGTCTCTAAAATCTCAGAAGGTCCTTTGGAATGTTGTGCTTTGTTCTGCTAGTTAATTTGTCACTGCAGGAGTCTGTCCCTCAGGGACATTTCTCTTCTCTTATTCAGAGAGACTTTTTCCACTGAATGAAACAGAGATATCATGTAATTTCTGACAGACACTGTCCAAATGTTACATCCTAGAAAAATTGTCTGTGAATGACTCCACCAAAGCACACCATTCCTGTGGATGTGGATTCTTGAAATTTATTGCCAGGGTGACACAAATTAGTTTAGCTCCAGCATTGTTAACTGCTTGGGTTTTATCATATTGTCTGATGTTCTGCTAAATGCCTCAGCCCCTGGGGCTGGTAGATTATGTAAGAACCTCTGCTTTTATTACAAAATAAAGTTCAATTTCCATTTTTTCCAGAAGAATTTAGGAATGTGACCATTAATAGTGCAGACTATGCAAGGTTACTAACCCCCACAACTCTCATCTTTAAGCCAATTATGATTTTTTAAAGATCTGACTCATGATTTTTGAATGCTTGAGGGACACTTGTCCCTCAAGCATTCAAATACAACTATTCTTCAGTTTTTCAGCTTGATACCTTATTTCCTCTGCCTGACAGAATTGCCTAATTCAGGATGTTTTTTTCCTCTGGATGTTTTGAACACTGTAGCTCTGTAATTTCTGACACTCCAGAAGCAAGCCCCCAGGAGCCTCTGCCATGCATCTGTTGTTGGAAGTGCCTTGACTAGTGTGATACCACACATTAATATATCCAACATCATGCTTGTCCACACACACACACACACACACACACACACACACACACACAAAACA
>WBMY01002788.1:173048-242713 GCA_013397315.1 Donacobius atricapilla | reverse complement strand
CACACACAAAACAACAACAACAAGAACAAAAAAAAGAACAAAAAAAGGAAAAAAAAAAGTTAAAAAATATAATCCTTTCCAGATATGGATATGACATCTTTCTGTGATGACACTTTCTTCAGGATGTAAATTTCATCGGGGAATGCAGGTATCTTTCCTTTTCCAATGTCTGAAAGCAGCCATACAACTGCTGTGAAGCACCTGTGTTTGCACTATGACTTTGTGTGCAGCCATCCCACATGCTTTTGTAACTTCAGGGGCACAATTGGTTCCTGCTTTTTCTGGCCCAGTATCTGGGGAGATAAAGTTATGCATTACCCAGATACATGCTCTCATCCCCCTGAGGGGACTCCTTAAAGATATTCATCCCGTGTTTTCTGACCCTTGACAATGCCAGTGAGTGATATTTCCTCTTGCATGACTGAGTAAGGCTGTTTCTTGCCCACAGGAGGAAAAGGAGAGAACTGAGTGGGAAGAAGACAATGCCTCCACTAACGCGTAGCTGAATCTTTGTGCTGTAGCTCTGGAGAAAGAGGATAGACCACAGTGTTATAGAAGAGTTTACTGGGATAAGTGCATGGCCTGGGACAAGCGTCACCAGCTGGCATTGATGACAACAGCTACCAGAGCTAGGGTTGTGGTTTCTACATGAGAGCTGTAGACGTTCGCCTAATAACTGCTGAGCTCAGCTGGATGAAGAAAGGAAAGTGATGGTCGTTTGTAAAAGGCCTGTCTAGAGTACTCATGTTAGTGTGAAAAGCACGTTGGCATGAATGGGGACAGCAGCTCTAGGGCCATGCAAGCTGAGGAAGGGCCAAACACCGAGATATTCCAAAGCCATTTTGTTTGGTCTAGACTAAAATTGCAAGCTCTCTTAGCCAGGGAGGTCCCTGACTTTGGTCGGATGTTGTAGCTCCATATATACCTGTAGATTGCAGCTGTAAATGGTCCCAGTGCTAGAAGCTCAAGGTGCATACTATTCAGTGGCTTATGTGCTCTTTGATACAGTTTTGGGCTAGGTTAGAGGTGGCTTGCATTTTAGAATGGGTCCTCACTAGAAGGTGGGTAGAGGGCTGTACACCTTGGGTAGTTCAACAGCACAGACGTAGACTGGTGGGTGGTGGTTGCTGATATAAAGCCTTCTCATCCTAACCCAGGTAAAAAGAAACTGTATTTTGCCTCACAAATGGTACATTATAAAAAATTTACAAGAGTTATTGAGTATTCTGTGTTGGAAGGCACCCACAGGGATCATCAAGTCCAGGTCTTAAGTGAATGGACTGAATGGGGATCAGAACCGTGGCATTATTGGCAGCATGCTCTAACCAAGTGAGCAATTCAGAAACTTTTTAACAGAAATTTCATATTCAAAATGCAGAATCTGGCTTCTGCTCTGATTTGGCTTCAAGTAGGAAGATACATCCACTGAAATTTTAATTTAGATTCTACACAGTCTCTGAGTCAGAAGCTTCACAGAGACTGGATTTAAAATGTGTCCATGGGCTGAACATCTTTTTCAGCTGAAGGTGGGGTGTGGGAGACAGTAGTTCACAGAGCAGAGAGGCTGCACAGGGAAACTCTGATGTACAGATAAGACAAAGAGATGAATTGTCAGTGATCCCAATCAATTATGAAGTTTTCAAGGAAAGACAAACCGGCATAGTTTCACTCTTGCCAAGGGAATGATAACAGTTTACACCACTTGGAAATTTGCAGACATTTTGCTGAAATTCAAGTCCATCCTGTTTTTTCTGTCTTGCATCTTCAACTATCTTGTCAACACCATTAGAAATTAGGCTGCTGGTGTTAATGAAACTGGGATTTTCAGCTCCTGCTAAGAGAGGAATGGGTCTCTGTACATACCTCATGGACATCCCCTGTGTCTCTAGATGTCTGGGGAAGAGTCAGGAAGTTGGAACGCAATGATCCATCCCTTGATGGAGGACAGAGAGGGCTGCAAGGCACAGATGATTGCATCCTGTGGAGCTGTGTGGCCTGACTGAGCAGTATGGATGGTTCTGCAGTTTGACAGGCCTAGTCTGCCACCACACAAGGATCCTACCATGGGAAAACCCCGCCTGCTCCAGACTTGCCGGCAGGCACTGATCAGCAGCTGCAGTGCATTAAACTGGTGTTGAGCAGGGGGAAATCCAACCCTGCTGCATGCCTGTTGCAATGGTCAGAGGAGATGAATTTGGCCCACTGAATTTTTATTCATCCAAATACTCCAGAGCTGTTTCTGCTACTTAGAGGAAAAAGGCAAATGCTATGAAAACGTCCAAGACAAAAGCTCTCCATGGAAGCACTGACTGGAAGAATTGACTGATTAGGTTGTAAGCTATTTTGGGGGCTGAAACTCAGTGCTGCTTGCCAAATATGATTTCTAAGACAGGCTGAAACCTTGGCCACAGCTGCAAAGATGCTCAGGTATTTTACTACTCCCAGGGAACATCTACATCCCTGAGCCCATGAAGGTTTTCCCTAATGTGACCTCTTCTCCTGTGACTCTCTGCCCACAGCAAATCTCCAGTAGAAAGGAAAAAGATCCAAGGTGGAGATGTGCTGAAGCAGTGACCAGAACCCCCCTCTCCATCTGGAGTGGGATGGAAAAAAGGGAGGGAGGGGAGAAAAGACCCTCACCCAGGCTAACGTCCCTCTCTAGCTGCCATCTGGAGACAAAGTGTCAGGGCTGGTGTACGTAGAAGAAGTCACTGCCACTTGGCAACAGTAGCTAGGACCCTTAGAAAGGGCTCTAAGCCTATCTTCTGAGTCTTAGCCTCTTGCAGAGTTACTCAAAATGGCTTCTGCCCTGTACGATTTTCAAGTGAAAGTGTTTCGCTTTAGTTAGCCACAAGACAATTTCAGTTTAGGTGCAAATCCTTGACACCCACCTGAATTATGTCCTGACTGGCTGATGCACAATTCATTAGTTACTCACTAAATGTAAATGGCAGAAGCACATCCTGCACACCTGGGCTGTAGTGGCAGCCCCACAAACTGTGCTCATTGCTCTCACTTCAGACATATTTAATGACACTATGTTGACTATAGGGACAGGATCCTCAGGTCAAGTCCAATGAAGTTAAAGGGCTAATGTTGGGGATATGCCAGTATGTTGGATCAGGTTTACTATTTCCTAGTTCTTTCTCAAGATTAAACAAACCTAAGGAAGATTACTGGGCAGTGCTAATAAATATGGGACAGAAAAGCATAACATCTCATTCATTATCATAAATGCCACCTGTTATGTATATCTGCAAAGGTTCTTCTCACTGCCTAGCTTTCATCTGTAGGCTCATAGGGCATGAGCAAATTCCCATACCTATCCTTCTTTTTTAGCACCTTATGGACTCCTCAACACTCTCCTCTCACCCTGTGTGCCTCAGATGCTTTTTTTGATGGGCTGTTAAATCTGCATAAGGACATAGAACCCCACTGTGGTTCCTGCAGAAAGCACTCTCCTGGCTGCAGTCCCCCTGCAGAAGCCCATTGTCCGTGGGGAACTGTGTGTTGCTAAGGACGTTTCCTTGAAGCTTCTGTCTTTGGTTATCCTCCCATTTCTTCCCTGTATGTCACTTTCGCAGTGTTTGCTCTTAAATGTGGTGAATGTGATGGATGCATCTTTGGGCCATGATCTGCCATTTGATTAAGGAGGCATACTCACATATACTGCTGTGCTAATTATGGTACTCCCAAATAATACACAGAAAAGTTTAAATAGCTGCCAATGTGATTGCTGTAGCAGGTAGATATCGATATGATCCAAAACACATAGATAGCCAAGAATGCCTCATTGAGTGAAGTTCACTGATCTCTGCTGTGCAAGAGATCAGTGCATCTGTGCATCTCTGACTGGGATGTCACCAAGGATTATGGCTTCAAATGAGCAGCAGGTGAACTCTAAGTAAAAGAGATCACAGGCAACATTCTGCTCTCAGTTACACTCCATTGACGTCAATGGGGTTGCCTGGGGTGAGCTCAGAGCAGAATTTATTTTCTTATTTTTAATACGCGTAGCCAAAGCCCCCCAGAATGACTTTCAGCATATAGCACAGTGCCTAAAAACTCTTTAGGTACACATGCTGTAAAGTTCTTCTTCCTATCAGAGCAACAGGAAAAAGTTGTCTTGTCTGGATAATGAGGGTGGAGATGTTTCGCATGTTACTGCACGCTGCTCACATTCAGTGAAAGGAAAGGGGATAGAATGCCCCTGGGACCTGTGTGTTGCACTCCTCCTGCAGCCACTCATGGCAACCTGCCACCAGCTGGCAGGATGCAGCAGCTCCATTTCAAGTGTCCTGTTCCACCGGCAGACAAGCTATGGGTGCAGGTACTTCTGAAACTTGAGCGCCTCCTCATAGCACGCCCCTATGTTGTAACACCTCTTGGATCCCAGTTGGCTGCAGAGAGATGCTGTGAGTTTTCAGAGGTGTTAGAGTGACGGAAGGAGAAGGTATTTGCAGGCTATGATGCTATGATCAGTCAGGACACTAGATTTCTACACTGTGTACATGACCACAATCTTTCACTTGAAGCCAATGTGCTAGAGGTTGTATGTTTGAAACCAAGCTGGTTGTTTGCTTTTGGCATGCCTATTAACTCCCACTGCTTGCCTTTTGCTCCTCCATAATCTAAAACAGCAATTAAGAGCAGCAAATAATGACAGACAAAATCTGTATTGAAAACTTATCGGTGTGACACATGAGATGTCATATATGTTTATTTCATTATGCTTTTCTTTGAGTCTAGCTTTGATTGTTTTAAAGAGGTGTTGACAATAATTAAAATATTACCCACAGGAGTTCTGATATGAAATAGCCAGATTTTATTTTGTAGTGACCATATTTGTGCAATAGCTGCCAATATTACTGTCAAATCAAGCTGAAGTTTTGTTCATTTCTTGAACAAAATGAGATATTACAAGGTGCAGTACTGAGGGATCAAAATCAGTGGGATATATTAAATCCCTAATGTATTCCTGTTGCAAAACACCTCCTTATTTCTGCAAAAAGGGATTCTGTAGGTAGATGCTCCCCTTCATGTGGCTCCCACGGCCTGGAAATCCACACTGGGTCCCTCCTTTACCAGTTCCCTGTGTGCATCACTAAGAGCTTTGCTAGAACTGTATCTAAATGTAGGTCTTGTTTCTCGCCTGCTGGGTTGTGGTAACATGTGACAGAGAGCAGTTTTTGTGTGTCAGCAGACATCTTGGTCCCCAGATAGCACTCTTCCAATGGCAAGCACAGGATAAAAGACTGAAACCAGAAGCTGAAGAACAAGGGTTATTCATTTTTGTGGCAACAATTTTGGGGAAATAGGGCTGTCCTACTCCAGCTCAGCACCATGACAGCATTATCCTCTGAGAGGAGAGGGTTATCAAGGGTAGGGTGTCTTTTCCTGTGTTATGGTGCGGGGCTGGGCAACTTTGGCAGCAACTTAAACAAGAGGCAGATCTCCCAGCAGAGGAATTAGCTTTATATATTACGGAATAACTGCATTCAGCTCACCCTCTGTGCTATATATACCATGCACAGCTAGCTAGGTGCATATCAAGGATTATTTTTCTTTCTTTACAGTGTTTACATTATTTCACTGTACTAATTACATCTCATAACCCTACATAATTTTGCCTGACCACAAAACATAGCATGGCATCTTAGATTGTCCTTATTCAGTACCGACAAATCCTATGAGATGAAAACTTACAGGGAAGTTTATTGCAAGATGATAGCAAGAAATTAATGCAAATTTTGGCTTTCCCAATTGCCACAAAATCTCAAGTGAATAAAAGAGGAGTGTTTTAGATTCAGGCATCAGAGCTCAGTAAGTGTTGAAATATTAGTAGGAGACCAAAGACTGGTCCAGATGGCTGAGGGTAGAGGCCAAGCCAAGTGTGTCTGAAACTCTCAAATTTAAATGCTAAGTGAGGCTTTGGGAAGGGTCTGTGTTTCTTAAAGGACTTAATTTAGAGAAAAGCAATTCATTCATCTTGACACTTAAAAAATCAAAGCACTAGACAAAAAAGTCTCAAGCGCAGTACACCTCATTCCTTTACATGTTATTCTGAGTGCAGAATTTGCTATTCTGACACAAGCAACAATACGTTACTGGCTACATGTATTTTGGAGGCTGGGTTGAATCCCTTGGAGCTGGTGGTTACATAAGCTACTCAGGATCACTGTAAAGAAATGACTTGCAATGTGTAATAAAATAACTAAAATGATGTTTATCTCCTTCCATAATGCTGGCAGGCATTGTCAAAAATGCTTTTTCAATGCCAAAAACCCAGAAGCTTGTGCTGCCTGTAGGTACTGCTGGCAAAGTGGGCAGGGTGGAGTGGGAGGACTGGTGTGACCATAACCCTATGACAATGTGACCTTGATTCATTTCTGCATAGAAAGGCACATGCATGGCCCCAAAAGGGGTTTCACTGTCAAATGTTTTGTGAGGATGCCTCTATCTTAAGAGGTCAGGAGCTGTGAAACAGGAAGCAGCAAGGGTGCATTAGGCATCAGGTTAGTGCATGCAGGGACATGTGCAGGCATCCATCTGAAGGGAAGACCACACTGTACATCCTTTTCATCTCTCTGCTGGCTGAAGAGGCTTGGAGCTGTGACATGGCAGCTTGGGATTTGAAAACCACTTGTCTTCTGTGTCTGTACACATCTGCTATCTTGGCAGGTTAGGACATGCTCATTTGCTGGCTTGCCTTCAGCAAGGCACAAACAATCTAGGAGGTTCTTGGAAAGTATTGATGGTAAATTTCTCATACAAGAGGTGGAGAAGCCAATGACAAAAGATGTGGTGTTGCACCTCATACCAATAACAAATATTTGAAAGGTTGACCAGGAGAGGTGCCCAAGAACTGGAAGAAAGCAAATGTCACCCAAAGGGCAAGAAGGAGGATCTACAGGCCAGTTAACCTCACCTCAATCTGAGGTCAGGCAAGTCAATCACTACTTAGGCTGGGTTAGTACTGGCTTGGATTATTTCAGTGTGAATCACCAGAAGCTTGGGTGATTAGGGTCACTGCCAAAGCAGTTACAATAAGTCTCTCTGAAGGATGATTTTGTTCTGTGTCTGAACAGTTTCTGCTGGAAATACCTGCTCCAGCCTCTCTACTTGGATGAACATCTAGAACTACCCAGGGAGAAGACATCCCAGAGGGTGATGTGGGAGAAAAGGCAGTTTTCAAATAATTCAATGGTTGAATTATGTCACATTAGCATGCAAAACTGTCAGCTTCCAGTAGAATACCTAGAAGAAGGAGAGAGGTGTTCAGAGGTGTGCAGAGAAAGGTCTAGCATGGTTCTGTCCTGAAACAGCTTCCACTCATCATAGTGGTGAGATGCCAAGCAATTCATTTCCTGCAAGTCAATTATCTCTTCTGCCAACTCTAACAAATTACTACTTTGTTTGTATTCATGCATTTATTTCAAAATACTGTATTTGTCACTTCACAAACAGTTTGCAGTGAGAAAAAATGGCAGCTCCACACCCTGTCTTGTGTACTGAACTTCATAGACTGATTTCTTTGGAGTGTTTGAAGTGCTGAGAGGTAAGCAGAAATCTGTGGGAACAGAGCTTCACTGGTAACATCTGAAAGCTGGGGACTGGACTTCTCATTATTGTGTAGGCTGCTGGAACCTTATCTTAGCAGAAGCCTTGGGACATGACTGTGAGTAACAATAGATGTAAATATAATTATCTATAAACTGCATACATCTCAGTGTTGTTAGGAAAAAAACTAAACACAACAGCCATCAAGCAGCAAACTCATAATCCCACGAGTAAAAATTAGACGCATTTTATTTTTATAGGGCAAACCTGGAAAATACTTGGAATCAAAGGTGGGTTGATGACACCAGTGTTTGATTTTCACTGATTTCACTGTGTATAGAAAGGTCTTTCCATGACAGGCACAGATGACCATCAGCTTCCCATATATATTTTATGTTACTTTTGTGGCATGTGTAGCTAGAGCTTGTGCACCTTTTATCATATATCCTTTCTACTCTCATTTGCTGTGTAAATTTAGATCCTTTCAGTTTAGAGCAGTGGAGCTCATTATGATCCTTACTAAAAATATATGAAGTAGAGGAAATGGGAGATTAAAAGTATTTCGGTAATCCCCAAAGTGCAAAGGCATTAGTGGCACGTAACAGCTATTGCTGCTAGTGTAATTTCTAAATGCTGCAATTGACAAATAAAAGGGAAATATTAGTTTTTGCCCTCATACGGATGGTGCAGTTTCAAAGCCCTCATAACACATTTCAAACAGGAATCCAGCGATGTAAAGGTCTTTGGTCAAGTCCCTGCATGAACAGAATTTTACGCTAAAAGACCAGATCACATTTCTGTGGAGCAGTTTATTTGAATATGTCTGGACTTAAACAAAAGAAATACTTGTAACTTCAGCCATGAATCAGTATTTCTGTGTTCCCTGGTAGGATTATTGTTGTTTCATTGTCATCTTCTTGTTTGGCTTTGTTGTAATTGCTAGCTCCAGAATTTTTGGGATTTCTTTAACATCTTCTGTAAGTGTTTCTGCCTTTATTCATCTTCAGAGGAACACTTGTCTAGAGATTCTTGTTCCTAACCAACAGTGGCATGTCCCCAAAGTAACATTGCTCTTATAAAGCCATGCCAAACCATGGGGATTCACATATTCACAGCACCGGTAAGCTTTACTCCATTTGCTCCTCAGAAGAAGCACTGCTGAACCATATTCATTGCAGAAAAAAATGTCAAGGTGCAGTTTAAGTCAAGAGTTTCAGCAAATAAAGGAAATTCCAGAGATCTCAAAGTATCTTTTACTGTGATACGTTGTGACTGCACATTCACTTTCCTCAAACCATGTAGTTTAGCCCACTCTGCTGAAAAAATGATGAAAATTATGTGGAGTCGTGTTCCAAGAGGATCGTCATCAATTAGGTTCTTCCCAGACTGATTATTCATCTTTTTCTCTGCTCATGCAGATATTGCCCCTGCACATCAGCCTTTCCACACTGGTAAGCCTCTTTGCTCTTCTTGTAAATATTTATGTTGAAAAAACAGGCAGTAAAAATGACTTGACAGTTTTGAGAAATATAACGTAGGCCTTTGTGGTAGGATGGGGCAAGACAGAGTGAGTCAGGGGATCTTGATTCTGGTGTTTCTTTAAGGCTTCCTAGAAAATGAGTGTTGATTGTCTTTCATCTTAGGCAGAGACCTGCTGGTTAACAAGATATTTCTGGAGATTAAACCCCACTTATTTCCCTATGGAAAGGCACTTTTAGTCACCAATGCCAACCTCTTCTGCTCCAGCAAATGCATCTGTTAAGAAAAGAAATACTATCAGCTGGGCAACAGGTGGCATATTACAGGCAATCTTGAAAGGTTATAATAAGAGGGAGCGTGTATGCGTGAGAGGAGAAAAACTGGAAAAGAAGGAGACTAAGATGTAGGAAAGGGCAATGGTAAGCATTTTTTCCTACTACTGCACTCACAGTATGCTGGAATAAAGGTCTGGTGACTTTGCAACACGGAGGTAGGGTACTGCCCTGGAAATACATTTGCCCATTGTACTGTTCTCTGTTTGCTTAGAAGGAATTCAGAAGGGATTTGCTTTCTCTTGTTTCATGAGCCCCACGCTTTCACACTGACCAAAGTGGATACACACCAGCTGGCCACGTCCATCACCACCGCTGGGTGGGAGAATTCCTGATTATACTTAGATCCCTCAGACCCCACTCTGTCACTCGCAGAGAAGCTCTGCTTGCACACCGCTTCCGAAATGCAGCCGGCTGGAAGGTCCACACGCCTTGCCTGAAGGAGCTGGATGCCTTCTGGATCAAACATGAATGACCTGCTGAAGGTGCCCCTGGTGCATGTCCTCACCCTGGCAGCCCTCAGCTTGGCTGAGACACTTCTGAAAGGTTTGCTTGGAGGGGCTTTTTCCACGCTCTTCTGCCATTTGCTGAAGGAGGTGTTGCAAAGGGGAAGATGTCTCTGGTGATGGTGGGGTGGGTAGTGCTGTAGCTTTCCGAATAAATACAAAAATTGTCTGCTTTCAGTGGTCACTTTTCTGCTTTTAGAAGGATAGCAATGAAAATATTATCATATTTGTGTTTGGAATTCAAAGTTCTTTGTCTGTGAAGGGCACACAGTCTATTGTAATAGGCAGGTGAGACCTTTGGATTCAGCCTTGGTGGAATGGAAATTTCTCATGTCGAAAGGAAGCTCAGAACTGTTTATGACTGGTAGCACCAGTTGCTGCAGAGCCCAAAATTTGTTGTGTTCAGCACACCTGTGTAGGTTTGTAAGTATATAAAGCTTCAAAAGAAATAAATATCTATGATGTCTTTACAAAGAATATGTATCTAAGTACAAATATACACTGTTATAGCATATAACATAGAATTTATCATACCTTCTTCCTGTCTTGTGCGCACATATGCATATGGGCGTATGCACACGTATTTTTAGCCAGCAAAAGAATTGGTAAAAAAATCTGTTTAGCAATGTCTTCTAGGTATGAAATGCAGCTGTGGTACCATTCTGGACATACTATTTGGTAAACCCGCAGACAACAATTTTTGCTGAATGATGATGGTCCAGTACAATTCAAAGCTTACTAAAAACTTTGTAGTTTCAGGAAAACAAAATGAAATCTTAAGGGGAATGCCAGTATTCACATGTGAGGCCAAAATTGCTGCTCTTACAGGGCTATGCTTTTACAATTGTTAGTCAGGTTATTCCCCCCCCCCCAAAAAAAAAAGAAATAATGTCTTTTCTTTATAAAAATGTTTTGAAATAAAAACGGTAGTATTTTCCTAAAGCACTAAAGTAAGTTTGTGAACTCTACACTTTGAATGTTGTGGTAAGACAAGTGGTATTGGAGAGATAAGAAAAACAAAGAGGATAGGGATAGGTCTTTTTTCTGGTGTCACAGTGTAATGAACAGATACGTTCCCTTTCCTGGGACATCACAGCTGAGCTGTTTTTTACCGTAGAAACTGCAGTTTCTCCAGGTGTCTGCAATGTTCAGAGGGACTGTTTCTGTTTTATGCATTATTTTGTTTGCCTGACTGGTCTGGTTTCAAAAGTGTGAATCCGAATCCAAAGCCAAGACATTTGTAAGCTTCTGGTGGGCTGGGGATACAAGGGGATCTGGCTTTCTCATGGTCTCGTGACCAGCCTTGGGTCATTTTTCTATCTTGGGAAACTACAGCTGACATCCAGAAAAATGGCACCTGTGTGGCTTTACACATATATAAATTAATTGGTTTTCAATTTATTTAAAGCCACAAGGATTCCTTAAAAATATCAGAAAGCCCCAGTATATGCACATGGAAAGACCTGGCTCCATTTCTATGTGATGATAGACATGTCTGTATATTGTTCAGATTTTATTTTCCTATGTTAAAATTTGGTAATGCACGCGTCATAAGTTTAGAGTGCTTTCTGGAGAAAACATGGACTGGCACCAGCACCCAAGCTGTTTGGATGGCTTTTAGATGTAAGTACCATCTCAGCCATTTTGGGACTCTGGTGCTGCCTCACAAAATGATGGCATGTTCCACTGCCCACTGTCCTTACTTGGATTAAATATCACAAAGATGAAAAGATCATATGAGAAAATGATACATCCCTGTTGCTGTCATGGTTGGTCTCTGAGGATGTAGAATTTGGGAAGGCAGCTTTAAAATAATTTCTTTTCCTGTTACTGTAGTGCTGTCAGTTCGGACACAATTTTGTTGCAAGTATGAGGCTTGATTCTGCCCAAAAGGCTGTATGCTGGCTTTCAAAAGGTACCAGGTCAGACCATGTCTATGCAATATTCTGTCATCTGTTGAATAAAAGACACACTCTAAAAGTATGCAACTGCTTCTAGAGAATTTATTTAATATAGAAACCTGACAGGTCTTGTTTGCCCAAAGAACAAAGTATTGACATTATGCATGCCAGCTCTTGGTACAAATGTAGGTTTATTACTTGTCAGAGTGGCTGAGTTTATCATTACAACAGTTCTAAAACTGGTTGCTCTGAATTATTGTTACTGTAAAAATTTACATTTCTCAGGGTTAGAAAAACATCCTTCCAGAGATCAAGGAATGTGGACAACAGCAACAAAAACATACGGTATAAAATTGGAGTGCAAAATGCTGGGGTTCATGCCATCAAACCCCAATACTCTGTCATGAAATAGCAATGTCTCTTTTGAATTACACAGGATAACCATCAGTGGTGGTTATTCTCCTAAGACAACCTTCAATAGCAGCAAAATGAAGACTTCATAGAAGTCTTCCATTTGGTTTCACTGGCGTGGGATTCATCTGGAGAAAAATACAAATGATTATTTCTGTTTAATGTGACCCAAAATGACCTAATAAAGTGACACATGATCCAATTTGAAGTGATCCAGTGATCTTAAACAAGCAATTTATCACAGACTTGTTCTAATTGAAGTTTCGTCCATATGCTCTTTAGAGCTATCTTAGATGTGGTTTTGAGATTTACCTAAGTATAGTCATTATTGTTAATCAATGATACAATCCAAAGTCATACAATCTAGAAATATTATTGAGGCAGATTCATTCTAATGAAACGTCAAAAGCATTTAGAATTTTACATAAACATGATAGTGGAAGCCGATCCTTTCTTCCTCTAGATTCATTCTGGCAGAACTCTAAAGACATTCTAATTTTGACTTCCTCGTAAATTGAAAAAGGATTAAGGTATTGACTTTCTATTATTCTCACTCACTTAAATTTGAATGTCTTCTCTTTTGTCCATTCCTTAGGGAGGCAAGGGTAGAATGGATATAGTATAGTTTTTTTCCTGAATTTGAATCTTGTTGTACTAAGGTGGGCTAGTAGATACACAGCAGTTGGGATTCTCTCTGAAAAAATAATGGGCCAGATACTGCTATACTCAGTGAGGAACAGGAAGACTCCAGAACCCATGATATATTTTCAAGGCAGTGTTTCAAGGATATGGTAAAAAATAGTTTATCTCAGCACAGTTGTCAGTGAAATTCAGTCCAATCAATATTGGTGTGTGTCTCTTGCAGCTATTGATCAAAACATTCAAGTATTTTTGGAGGAAGTGACTGCAATGGATACCATGAGCAGGGAAAGAGAGAGGCTAGTCTTATGCTTTGATCCCTTCCAGCTATGCTTCAAGTCTTTCACCAGAGTGATGGCAAATGTTTCTAAAGATTCATTCAAATAATGTATGACAATAGATCTGTGATAATAAGCATTAGACATAGCCATTCAACTTCTAACCATCATGCCACTTGGTTAGAAACTGTGAAAAAAAGAATTGGTCCTAGTCATGAGACAAATCCGAATGACCTGAATGGTCTTTGTAAGCCTGGCTTAGAAAAATATAGTGCTATATAATGGGTTTGGTGTTTGTATATAATAGATTTTTTTTTTTTTTTAAGATAAATAGTTGACTGAATAAATCCTCTAATAATGACAAACCCCCCCCCAGATCTCATGTACTAATAAGGAGACACTCTTCCCACTCCAGGGGCAGGTCAGCTTGGCTTCAATTTGTGTGCTGCCCCGGGCACTTCCAGCCTATGCAGTGACACCCCTGAGTGGGACAGCCTCATCTGTGTCCTTGCAATATGCTCACCTGTTGCTGTGAGTCTTAAGGAAGAGGTGGGTCAGAAAGTAAGCTTGCTGGAGCTTGATTTGCACTGTTTTGCACCTTATGGAGAGACCTCATGGGAAAATGTCACTGAGTGACCCTGCAAGGACCTGGCTCCCTCCACCAAAGGTTTTTGGCAGGCTACGTGACTCTCTCCAGTAGGCACTAGGAAGCGTTCTCATTTTCTGTTCTTCACACAGCTCCCCTGATCAGCACTCCTCTGGAAACAGTGGATGCCCTGGTAGAAGACGTTGCCAAGTTCGTCTGTGTAGTGGAGTCATATCCTGAGCCGGAGATTACATGGACACGCAACAGCATTCCCATCAGGTAAGCAGCTGCCGCAGGCCTCACCAGCACCTTCTGCCAAAATTGGCAGCGCTTTCTTTCATGATACAGGAGATATCTGGAAATATAAAAGTGGGTCTGTGTCAGGAGAGAGAATGAGTGGCTGAAATGATACAGGATTCTGTATTTCTGAGGGAATGGTGAGAGCACTTGGGGGTTGCTCTTGCACCTTCATGCACTTGAGCTTGCAGAGAGAATTAGTTTCTGCTGCAAGGAGTTTTCTCTCCAGCTTCAGACAATTCAATCTGCTCTCTTCCTCAATTTATGCATTTATGAAGGAGGAGACCACTGTATAATATTTAAAAGGACCTTAGCAGGACTTGTCTGTCTCCATGTGCTTGGACACTTTGCATGGAAGAGGTTGTGTTGTGCCATTTTTGTTTGCTTCTAGTTCTGGATCTAGAAATTGTCTTCTCATTGTTATGCAGTGTCAGACATTAGCCACAAGGCATCAAGATGTCAATAAAGAAGGCAGCCTTCTGGAAGTGTGGAAATGTGTTATGGAGGTTGCTACCATTGTTTTTGCTCTCTTGCTGTAGACAGGTTTCTACAAAGTAAACTGTACTTGATCGTCTAACTCTGAAATCACATTACATCTGCCATGTGTCTTTGGATTACCTTCGTATTCTACGTGGCTGTAAGTGACTTCCTCTGTGAGGGAAAATGCAGCACAACCTTTGTGTGACATAGTCAACCTCCATCCTCCCCAGGAGATGTCCATGTTGGGCAGATGGTCACCTGAAGCATGGTTCTCGCTATTGTGGTCAAACCACTGGCATAGGAGGCTTCAAATAGGTCAGCAGCAGCAGGAGGTCTCCCTGCCTGGAAAACTGCTTTAGAGTAGGACAAAGCAGAAAGTTACAAATGTGAATATAGGCCTTCAGAAATATTTTTTTTTCATTGTCTGCAACCTCAGTAAAATTTGTCCCTAATCTTCTGACCCTGGCTTTGTTCCAGTATGGAGGTCTGGACTTTCATGGATGTTATTTCCAAATCAGGTCACCTTTCTCCTAATTCCTTTCCCATCTGTGCCACCCTGGCTGAAAATCAAAGCAGGGAAAGAAAAACCATCCATGAAGAACTGTGTCTTTCTCTCCCTATGTCTTTAAAATTATTGTTCTCCATGTGTCCTAAGATAATTTGAAATCCAGATTGTTTATCACCTCAATCCCTTCTTCCAGAAGCCCAACATGTCTTTCTCAAAGCCATTCCACTCTCTCTCTGAGACACAGTGCTTTGATCAAAATGGAAAATAAAGATAAAAACACCTCTTCTGGTAAGGCCATAGAGCTCAGGTGCTTCATTCCTTCACTGGGACTTCTGAAGCAGCCTTAATAACCGCAAGTGTTTCACTTTCACAAGGCATTAATTTTCAGTACTGTGGTATACAAAAGCTCAGACCAAAGACAGAGGAAAAGAGAAGCTGAATATATTTGTTCCTTTCTAAAAACTCAGGTGAAAGTATTTGCACAATGGAAAAGCATCAGATCAGAAGACTTTTTCTGAAAAAACCCCACATAAATGTATTTCTGTGCCTCTGTGTGTGTGTGTATCAAACTTCAAAGGACCTAGTTATTGAAAGCAACTAATATCAGTTATTTAATTTCCAGAATTTTCTCTCTTGCCAAGGTCACAGCATCCTGGACAGACATCAAGATTAACCTTCAAAACAAAATAGTATGTAAACTTTCAACTTCAGTGGGAATAGAGCCAGGGCAAAGAGTACAGTCAGCACTAGTCTTCTGGATGTGCCTTTCCTTTTGACACCAAAACTTGTTCAAGTAAACCAGCAGGTGCCCTGTGCTGAGTGAACAGTTACCTGTCCTGTCTTCCAGAACAGGGCCGCCAGCAATGAGCCTTCCTTAGGACAAGAAAGGGGACAGAGTCAGCATGTCTTTTACACTGTGGATGACTTCATGGCACTCTGTCTTCCCACGCTGGAAAAAGAGGGAGATGTATATACTGAATGGTGAAATGCTGTTGAAAGCAAATATATGCCTAAAACATCATAAATGGCACATTCGGATTAGTTAATGACTACTGTACAATTTTTAACAGAGAAATACAAAACCTGACATATGTGGTGGTCAGATATTTCATTGCTTGGGACAAAATCCTTAGGCCAGAGCCCTTTTGCCACTGTTCATAAGAATCAAAGTCCAATCGCATGAAGGTGCTTCCTAAAAGCATTAACAAAGGTGTGAAAATAAAACACGAAGAAATTTACTATTTGTAGTATTCATTTATACTATTTATTTATATTTATTATAGTTTTACAGTTTTGCAATGAAAATCAATAACTTAGCCCTCTGATTTCTCACCATCTTTCTTTTGCTTTCCCCAGCTCTCACACTTGAACACACACATCTCCCCTACTCACCACACTTTTCTCCTCATGCTCACATATGAAATTGGTCTTTGCTCCACATACTTTGTTACAATATCCCGTATTTTTGTTGCTCCAGCTTCAGGGCTTTCTTTAGTCCCTTGAAATATCCAGGTTAAAGCCTGCTGTCATCAAACTACAGCTGTCCTTGAATCCTCTTACTTTCAGATGGCTTTAGCACATTTCTTTGCTTTTTTATTGTTGTTTTTTTTTTTTTTTTTTCAAAACAAACAGACGAAATCACTCCAGGATGTAGACACAAAAGTTCATGGTTTTTGGTTTGTGTCTTTTTTCACAACTGTAAGAATAGTCCCATAACTTTATCTGTTTAATTAAAAAAAAAAAAAAATCTTGTGGGGTTTTTGTTTTGTTTTGTTTTTCCTGTTTAATAATAATAATGATAAAAAAATATTGTGGGGTTATTTTGTTTGTTTGTTTGTTTTGTTTTGTTTTTCCTGAACAAGGTTTCTTTAAACAATTTCAGCCAGCTCTAGTTCCTATATAAACATCTTTCTCTTTCATTGAGCAATTATGCATAAAACAGGACCTGTCCAGAAAAGATTATTATTATGCCTGTCCTTGGCCAGTCAAAATCCCAGTCATGATACCTACTTACTTTACCAATATCTGAGTTTAGGAAGAATTGCCACTATACTAGTGATGGTCAGTAACTGCATGGTCTAGTGAGAACCTGAATCTTAAGGCTGAACTCAGCATTTTCAGCACCTTCCCTCTGCTTGTGGGTTGAAAATGAAAGGTAAAGTTTATTACCATTTGTAGTGACATCAGCAGTCTGCATATTCAAATGCAATTCCCTTTCTCTGTCCCTGGCTGTCCCTGACAATCTGTGCTGTGCCTGCAGGCTGTTTGACACACGGTACAGCATCCAGAGGAACGGGCAGCTCCTAGCCATCCTGAGCGTGGAGGACAGTGATGATGGGGTGTACTGCTGCACAGCAGACAATGGAGTTGGAGCACCTGCGCAGAGCTGTGGGGCTCTCCAGGTGAAAATGCGTAAGTGGCTATGCAATTTCTTCCTGGTGGCACTTGAGGGTTGAATCAAAAGCCTGAGCAGGCTCCCATGTATGGCATCTGGGGATCCATGTTCAGGGCAGACTCATGTTCTGGTGAAGCTGGGTGCAGTTCTTTGAGTCAGAGACATGGCATACGGGCTCATAATTTAATGCAGTTGGGATTATTTACTTATAACATGCACTTGTTCTAAGATCAGAAGACAAAAACTGATACTTTGAAGAATGCCCTTTGCGCAAAATGCCGTAAAAGAGGCACAGTTCGATAGATTAGACCTCTGTGACAATACCGCATAGATTCCTGGTGAATGTCAAATGTAAAATTTCACTAGTAGATTTCTTCCTGAGGACAGCAAAATCAACTAAATTATGTTGAGATGCTCTCAATAGAAGCATTGAATGGTCTGGAGCACCATGTTATAAATCTCATCATCCCACACTGAAGGCAAAAGACTTGTTCTTGCAGAGAGCTACCTATGTGCCAAAATCAGTAAAGCTGGACTCACGTGGCTAGATTGAATTGTTATTTACGCAAACACTTTAAAGGGCAGTAGAGGTATATTCTGGCTAAAACATCTGTTTGTAGGAAAGGCTTTGTCTGTGCTAATGAGATAACCCTAAAGGTCTGGTGATTCTGGAACTCTGCATCATCCCAATCACTTGCAGGTGGTGGCCAGGAGGTAATGTTCTCTGAAGCTTGCTTTTCTGCAGGTTCATTATCATGCAAGGGCCTCAGAATATCAGATCTCCTAAAATACTGAGATGACGGTCTTTTAAACTCTCAGCTCAGACTGAGACAGGCCATGTTCTTTTAGTAAAATAAATTTAAATTGATCCCTCGTTAACTTTAAGGGAGTTTGCTTTTTCTTTAAGGCTCGATTGTCCTTTTCACTAGCATAGTTATAAATCCTTCAGTTAAGGATATTAATTGCATTTACATGCCCTTCTTGTTGAGCTACAGGCAAGTCTGGGTTAAAACTCTTTCAATATCAGTTCAATCCAGATCTGAGCTTTGAAACAAGACAGTGTTTACGTAGTAAGGAATGTCAGAACCTGGAATGCTAACATTCTTCAATACTGGAAATATTCTTATCTGTATTTGGATTTTAGCCCAGGCCCTAATTCAAATGACTGTCAAACTCCATTCAGGAAAACAAATAACCCACGCAAGTTAGCTGCTTTTGCATCCATAAACTGAAACTGAATGCTGTGCAGAAGGAATTTCTTTCTTCCTAAAGCACTGCATAACCAAGAAGGACTGCTCTATCTTTCAGCAATATACAGAAAAAGCAGCAGATTTTAAAATGTAATTTCTCTCATTCAATTTGTCTCATTCTATTAACTTTAATTTTTGGCTTTAAAAATTTTAGGACCCAAAATAACCCGTCCACCTATAAATGTAGAAATAATAGAAGGGTTAAAGGCTGTTCTTCCATGCACTACAATGGGGAATCCAAAACCTTCTGTTTCATGGGTCAAAGGAGAAACAGCTATAAAGGTGAGTAGAGAATGGTTTTCAGTAATGCTAATTATTTGCTAAAGGTACTGTGTTAAATATTAGCATTAGTTATTGTATTTGTAAATTCTACTAGCTAGAAGGGAAGCATTTGGAAAATCCAGGGTTCATCTCATAAATATCTTCATCTGCTATAATTCTACAAACCAAATGTTCTCTGTATATCTATATTTTATGTGACATATGCTTGTTAATGCTAAGTATGGCCAAATACTGAGGAAAGCACTTGTGATTGTTCTCTTAAATAAGAACTTTTTTGAAGATAGAACTCATTGATCTGCAAAAATAGCAATGGGTGAGTGTGCCATGACAATGCTGAGCAGGAAGAGCTGGCCCCAAACCCTGGAGTTACAGGACAACATGTATAGTGTTCATGCATGTAAGCCCAAAATTTGTAAACAGATTTTTGATGCTGTTTGTGTGCAGCCGACCTGTAGACCCCTCACCTCAATTGCTCTTTTCTCCGGCAGGAGACTGCTCGCATTGCTGTCCTCGATTCTGGGAATTTAAGGATACACAATGTTCAGAGAGAAGATGCAGGACAGTATCGTTGTGTAGCCAAGAACAGTTTGGGCACAGCCTATTCAAAACCTGCTACTGTAGCAGTAGAAGGTGAGTGACTTTTGAACCAGGCTCGAGTTCCGTATGCAAGGCCCTTGTGTATACCCAGTTAACTCGAGCACAACCTGAAGTAGTGTGTTGATGCTGTCAAAACCATCCTAGAGGGTGATAAAAAAGGAAAGGAAAGAAATGGAGAAGGAGATGTACCCAAATGTTGGCAACAAGGCATTCTATCTTCTGGAATCCTATAAGAGAATTTGGTTTGGGCAAGGACTTGTAGAGTGAGTGGGGACCTGTGGACTGATTTAGTAGATGAACTAATTTTTGTTTCTGATTCAGGATGACTGTAATGCATAACATAGAGAAAGGTCTTCATTTGCTTAGTAACCTTCAAAATACCATTGTAGGTTACATTTGGCCTGGAATTATCAGAGGTTACTTAGTGTGCAATCTCATTTCTAAGAGGAACACAGACTTCCTTCTGGGAGCAATATCAGGTATATTAGATTCAAGTACACATTACTGTAGGTCTGCTGTTCTTCTAAAAAATGTATTAATTTTTCAGGGGGGGTTTGTCCCTTTTTAATATTTATACAGACAGACTGTATGCTTGAAATTCCTTAAATAGCTTTAAAACAGGAAGGCAGCTATTCTAGATTAAACTAGATTTAAAGCTGTGCTTCTCCCAAGCTAAAAGTGATGAAGCAAACTGAAAACAGTTGGGTCTTGATGTGAACAGCTTGGGTCCTGGATTTTAGTTTGACCCCTGTCATTGAGACAATGGGCAAAGGCATGTCAAGATTTAAACTGGGAATGGCACATACTTGGTGCCATGCACACAAATGCTGAAGGGCCTCTGGCACTGCAATTCTTTGCTCCAGATCTGCCAGAGCCAGTTGGGGAATCTAAAAGCAAGCTGGAATTGCACCAAAAATCCAGGCTGCTAAGGTTGATGTCTTGTTTTTTCTCCATCTCCAGGATTATGCAGTGGCCTGTTAATTCAAGGACTGGCAAAATAAACCACAAATACCCTACTTGGGGTGTGTATATGAGCTCTTTTTAAAATGAAGAGGATAAGTTCCTGATTGATCAGTGGCAGGTCAATGCTTCCACACAAATTATCCCCTCATGTTCCATTTGTGTGTTGGGTGAACAAATAAATGCTCTCCTCCAGGCTCACCTTGGTTTCTCTGGTAGGACACCTGTATAATATATCTAATTTCAGGTGGCCACCCGAACTAGAGAGACACATATTTGGTTTATATTTTTGGCTTCCAAAATCCTGACTTAGTACATAGAGTGAACTGTGCAGGACCCATTTGTTCAAACTGACAACATTCATAATCCTGACACAGCAGCTTGCTGTGCATACAAATCCCTTCCCCTCATGGTATTTTAGATTTTTTTTTTTTCATGGATATTTAGCATGTGCACATACTGTGCACACAACTTCATAACTACATGTGCACATACCTGTGTACACCTGCAAGTAGGTACTGGCACACATCACCCTCACACACCTCTTTTATTGTTTTTAGTATCCCTCCCCTCCTGCCTCTCCAACCCCACTAGTATCAGTATTTTAAAATAACTCCAAATAAATAATATACTAAAATTATTCAAAGCAGGAGAATCACACTCCATTGTTCTTTGGGTGTTCATTGTGTTCAGAAATTTTATGAAAATTGTTGTTTATCTCTTCTCTGTAATAACATTACCATAAATTTTTTTAAAGTCTTGGTCCTAGTATTTACTGGAGTCCCCAGCCTGCATAGTATGGTTTAATATTAAAATAAAATGAATAAACATGGCTGGTTAACTATGAATATTTAATTCAAGGCAGTGTCCATTCAAAGAGCAGTGTAATTATTTGTGCCTAGCTAGATCTAGATCACATGGATCCTGATTTGTTATGTGCTTCCATTTTAATGGATCCAGCATTACTCCCATGTGGCATCCCACCCTTACATGGAAGGGAGCACCCAAGGATCATACATCCTTGCAGCTAAAAGGAATGACAAAAGTAAGAGGGCCTGCAAAAGCTTACAAAGTTTTATTAGTAAATTACACATTTGGCATGGAAATGAGTGTGGTAATCCCTGACCTTCTATATAAGCATGGGGCAGTGGATTTTGGATAAAGGGCTAGGATGAAAGGAGAGGGACTGAGAGAGAGAGAAATGGATTAAGGAGGAGGAGAGAGGATGAAAAGAAGAAAGGAAGAGGGAGATATCACCAGTCCTGGCTCCAGCATCAATCCAACTGGTGGGGTATGCAGGCCCCTGGAATGCATGTGTACCTAGGCTTTGTAGTCCTTTTTATAGTGAATTTTCCATGCTCTGGAGCTAAGCTTCTCACTTTCTATGCAAATAAATTATCATGTGCAGCCCATTCTTGTAGACCTTTTCTGGAAATGAGTTGAGGACCTTCAGGGATCTTGGGTGCTCTTGATCCCCCTTTACATTCCACACCTGCTCATCGGCCTCATTCCTGCACCTCAGCTGTACTCTGTTGTGCTTAGCTCTGGGAGGCAGAACAAGGATGCTTGTCCCAGGAAAGTACTGCCCTACTTCCATATGACCCCTTTCTGCAGTCATGGTTGGTAATTGGCCATTGCTACCAACAATCCTGGGTTGGCTCCGCAGCTATGTAGCTATCAGTGTTTGAGACATACACATTAGTCCCTTATCTTCTAGGCTTCCACATCCTGCAATCAGCTTAAGGCATTGTTCAAAGTGCAGAGGTGTTCTTGAAAGACTGACTCTGCCTTCTGCAGGCAATCAGGCTCCTAAATGTACTTTTAGTCAGTCACATGCTTAAATGACTTGCTCAAGTTGGCCCAGAAATTACGAAAGTTGCAAGTACATAGGGTGAACTGTGGAGGATCCATTTGCTCAAACTGACAACTGTCCCCACCCAAATACACTACTGAGGTACCTTACAGTACTACTTGTCTGGTTTCAGTGGTAGAACTACTTCCCAGGTATATCTCCTTGGAAAATTTTGCTATTTTGATTTTCCAAATATTTTTTTCCTCTATTCCTTGTCAGCTTTCCTCAATAGTCATAATACTGGCCTCTATTTACTACTTTTAAAGCACTGCTTTAGTATTTTTAAGGTTTTATTTTTTAAAAGCAAAGTTGAAATATTTTGAGCAATAGCTTTTAGATGTAAATTCAGGTGCCATTCCTTTCAGGAAAAAGAAACCACTGAAGGCCTCTCTTAGTGGAACTGATTTTTCTGTTCCTGATTTTCATCAGTGAATGAGATGAAGGAAATAAGGATTCTGTGGGTTCTTTACCATGCACAGACCTTTCCGAAGTTAGGGCAGCATATTCCCTTTCCCAGGCACCAGGGCTTAGTTCATGAATTACAATAAATTAATCCTGGGCCAGAATTTTAATGAAGAGGATTTAAAATTTTGCCTTTTTGCATAATTTCTCCAAGTCTAGGGCAAACCCAGACGAATTTGGACAAGTGATAGTGAAATAGATTTTTTTCTTAAAAGGCATAATCCGCACATGGTAGATACATGGTCATAATGGACCTAATTGTTGGGTTTGTGGGAAGAGCTGAGTTCTTTACTGATAACTGTGTTTAGTCTATGAACAGCACTGTCCTCACTGAAAGTCTGCCTGGGGATGTCTGGAGGGTATTAGGAGAAGAAATATGCCCTGGAGCACCCCCTTGATTCGACATCAGGGAACAGGCTCTGGAGATGAGAGATGGAGGAGGGATACGAGAGACAAGCATTGCCAAGTGAGCCAAATGAGTGAAGATAGGCATCACTCCTGAAGATGATTTATGTACAATTTTAATGATCTTGGTGTGTCCTGTAGCAGTAAAATGATACATGTCTTTGGTTTAGCTCTGAGGAATGTCTCGAAGGAGTAGGGTTGGTTCTTTCTGACATCTGCTGGGGTCATTATAAATTGGTTCTCCAGTAGTCAGCTGGTTCACAGCTGTGCAGAAGCTGCATGGTTGTACTGTTCTTACTTGATTCTTCTAGTTACAGACCACTGAGCTTATGAAAATAAAGACTAGTGAAAGTATTGGCATGAAGTAGAAGAGCAATAGGCAGAAACAAACCTTTTCCACAGAACTCTGCAAAGCCAAAGAAATAAGAATTGCTGAGTTTTTTGGGTCTGCTAAAATTAGCATGTGAAGATGACTTCCTCTTGCTACTGTACATCCACAGATGTCTATAGAAGGTAACATGTGCATTGAGATAAAGGAACAATATTACAATCTTGACTGTTTGCCAAGAAATGAGTTTTAATTTCCTGGAGGCAACATTTCTGACCTTCAGTTTTGTATTCATTTTCTATCATCTTAAGCATTTTGCTAACTAGCTTTTTAATAATTGCATTATCAATTTTGGTAATGTACACTTCTGCAAAACCTAGAAGAATATATATATACTCAGTGAAGCAGTATATTGCCAAAGGATTTCCACAGGTTTATTGTTTGCTGTATTGATCTCAAAGTGAATCTCTGGCTGAAATGCTCCTGGATAAATCCAAGATTCAGGACTATGGTCAAATAGAAGTGTTTGCTTGCTTATCTGATCTGTAGCTCAGACAGATGTCTGAAGGCTGAAGTTGATTGACAAGATTTTGGCTGAGATGGCCATGATGTTCTAGTCTTATCTGAAATCTGAAATCACTCCTTTGGAAATAGAGAAGCAGCTATTGTCATCAATTGTTGAGATTTGTCATGGTATGCAGAAGTTCCCATTGATGTAAGTGGAAACTCAGGGCAGGTTATAAAGATCTAAGCTGTGCCAAGAAGATATTTTTTGGGCCTCCTCTGAGAATTTGAAATTGGTAGGATCTGTATGAGCTTTTTTTTTTTTTTTTTCTTTTCTTTATGCACTGGACAGCTATTTATGTACATAGGCCATAGAAGGGGAGGAATTTTCATTTTTGCTGGTATTTGCAGTGACATCGAACCAGTCCATTAATTGAACCAGTTCCACAAAAGCCATGCAGTAATTTTACAGGTTAGCTTCTGGGCCTGCAGCCTAAACTGTACAGTCTCCAAAGTTTGAAGTCAGTTAAGAATGTATTCTCCATATCCATGATGTAACAATTGTGTGATATTAAAAGAATGTATTTAAAGCCATGAGCTCTTCTGTGGTGAGAGATATGGGAATATTCCTGTTATGACCATGCTTATCACTCAGATGCAGAGTGAAGCTGCTTCATTAACTTTTTCTTAATATGTGAAATAAATTCCTTGGGATGGTTTTGCTTTAATCTCTCACCATCTTTTTCAGATATTGTCCTTATAGACAGTGTTCAAATTATACGTAATTCCCGCATCAAATAAGATGCGTCTATTGCAGAACAGCCAGAAACTAGTAAATTTTGTGATGATTAAGGGATGTCATTGCCTGACCTGGGCTCATTCCTTTTCTTTGTTTTGGAGAATGTTCCTTCTTCTTCCTTGAGGGAAGGAAAATGCCGCTTTGCCAATTGGTAGAATTCACATGAAGAGGGGCTCTTGTCGTTCTTCATTCTTCAAAACAAAAAATCACAAAAGAAATTGAAAAACTGACCATGAATTTCTGACAGTTTTGAAGTAACACCTGCTTGCAAATGAAAACATGCCATAAACCATGTTTCAGCCTTGGCCATATATTTAGCTTCAACAATTGAAAGTATGCAACGATGCAACATTTTGTGGAAGTTAATTGAATTATTGTCCCTGAAATGTACAATGAGTTGTGGTGGATTAGACACTAACATAACAGAAGGTAAAATATTCTTCTGAGAGGTGTCCTTCCAATCTGACAGCAGCATGTGAATGGCAGTCTTCTGATGTAGGAAGACAATGTGAATAGTCTACTGGAACCTGGTGCGCAAAAGGTTTTTCTTCCTTTGTGGGTAAAGAAAAAATTTCCTGTCCTTCTAGGTGTTTCACCCAGCTGGTGAAACCTCTGAAGTTCCAGTTTGCACAGTGATGTATTTTTAATGTTGAAAAGCATAGAAAAAGAGACTGCTATGTGGGAGGAGGGTGTACATGGATGGTCCTGTTGGTTATGTAATGAGTTAGATGCAACCCCATCTTGTGATTTATGTGAAACTGAGCTTGATCTCCAGCCTGTGGCACCAGAGACTTGTGGAATTCAGGAGTATACTCTGTAATAACATTTAGTTTTGAAGTCATCACTCCACAGACACATCTAGTATTTAGCAATCATAGATCTGTAAGGAAACAAACAAATTATCCAGGGCAAACGTTAGAAGATGCAGTGTAGTTAACAAGAAACTACCTGTATTCTCCATGATTTATCAACATTTTTGGTTGAAATATATGCAGTTTCCAATTGTCTGAAGAGGCATCAGTTGAGGACTACTGACCTCTTCTTTAACTAGGCCATTTTATTTCTCTCTCTGCCAAAGCGTTGCTGCTCCACTTCATTCTATGCTACTATGTGGCAGCACACAAAACAATCAGATCAAAACAAGGGTAGAAGCAAGACTCCTTACCCTACCCTGACTTAGATGTTGTTTGGTTTTGCATTCCTGGTAGATAGAAGACTTTTCCTACCTACATTTTATTGCTTACTACTAGCTACTAAAATAATACCCTGCCACAGGCCACAGAAATGTTCCCCTGTAAGCCACTTCTGAAAACTGCCTTAGCCTTAAAATAGGAAGGTTTTCCTTGGAGAACCATGCCTTCAGAAGAAAGGACCTGCCAAACTTGGTCTAGATTTTTTATTTTAATCATTTATTCTAATTCTTCTGCCAGGGAGAGGATGGCAGACTAATTGACAATAGAAAGCAATGCCACTGCTATTTAGTTAAGAGACTGTTCCTGTAAAGCATAAACCACTAGCTTCCTTGAACTGTTTTTTTGATATCTTATATAGATCTGGGACAAATTTGCATCACAGATAAATCAACAGACTAGCAAGTCACAGCAAAATTTAAGTAACAGAAACAGAAGCATGCATTTGGTGCAGACAACTCTATCAATTTGGATAGACCACATTCCAGAGATGATCTGTATTGCAAATGAAAGCTGACTTCTACCTACTATGTCATCCAGAAAGTTTTTTACAGTTTTGTGTTGACTTGCCTGCACTTGGCATAGATGATATAGGAAAGGGAGATACTAAGAGACGTCAGCACTGTTATCTTGCATTTCCTGCAGATTAGATTTCAGTGGGAAATCTGAATTTTTATCTGTATCATCTTTTGAGGCAGAGTGTTTTGGCTTGGGTGAATTGCCAAAAAGCAAACTGGCAAGGAAGTTTGCAGTTCTTCATATAAGTATTGGGTGAAATTTCCTTATGGAAATTCTAATACCAACACTGAAGAAGAGTCTTTGGCTCTTCCTTGAGCTGAGGCAGAAACTCTGGGAAAGGATGGCTTTCCTGTTTGTGTTGGTGCTGGCATATGTACCTGCAGGCAATGTCCTATGACAGTAAAGGGTGAATACAGCAGTTGGATTTTAAAAATTCCAAAAGGTTTGGGAGGAGAAAGCATTACTGGGAAAGAACAAGTTTGCCTGTAATTACACCAAAGTATTTGACTGACCTCAGTGGGGTGGTGTGGGCGTAACTGAAAACCCAGAATATCTCATTAAACCTCCTCCTACCTGTGGCATTTACGAGAGTCATCCCAAGGCCCTCAGAAGCTGCAGAAACAACCAAGGCCCTAATTACAGGGTAACAGGGCAAGCTGCAGCGGGAAGGAAACAGCCTCAGACCTTCAGCAAATGACAACTAGGCGTGAGCTATTCAATTTACTCCCTAGGCTTGCTCTGCTGGGACATTGGGATGAGGTTCATGCTGCCTTCGGGTCATTATCAGAGGGTGGTCTCTGGCACTGAGGAGCTGCAATGAGGGCCTCCTGGGAGCATGAGGCTTCAGACAAGGTACATACACAAGATTCTTCTTTAAGAAGCATTTGAGCCCACTATTTCCTTTCACAAAAACTTTTTTCCCTTAACAAAGACCTTGGGGAGGCACTTGAAACATTTATGGCCTTCTCATATCATTGAATGAATTGTGGTTTTAAGTGAAAAAAAGATATGGCCGTTTAAATCCCTCTCTCGTTTAAACAGTTGGCTAGCTAGAAAGCATGAACTTCCCATAGAACAATGAAGGGAGTAGAGGATAATGAATATCCATAACAATCAGATAAAGGGGACCAGAGCAAACGGAGACAAGTATTCTGAAGTGGCTGGAGCCCCTCATAGACCATCACAAAAATGGCATATCAAACAGGGAGTTGAGAATTTGGAACGAAGATGGATCTCTGATGTAGGAGGAACTAGATGAGTTTTCAGCACTAAAAATCAAACATGCATGATGGGTAAGGGGAGCAGGGAACAGGCTCCTTGCTATCCCCCGAACCAAGGAACATCCTAGCAGCTGCTGCTAGCAGCACTTTAAAGTAGACAAAAGGAAGTACTTTTCGCATGACATGTAATTAAATTTATGGCATTGCTGTTACCCAGAGATGGAGACCAGATGTCAGGATAATGCATGAATTATCTCATTTTTGGGTATCCCAGTGATTCCCCATAATTGTTTGGTCAATTCCTTAGAGTGGGAAAGGGAGACTTGCGTGCAGTGGTGAAGATTTCAACATGTGCACACAGACTGCTAGCCTTGGCAGCAGTCATGATGGACTGTGATCATGAATGGAACAAGCAAAGGAACTGCTCCTTGACTTTGAGAGGCTGGGAACTTCCTTTCCAATTTCACATGCAGTAGTAGGTAGAGGCAGAGATATATGCACCTGGTGTGACTGTACCATAGATGAGACAGAACACAGGAGGTTTAAAAGAGTCTTTCTTTAAGAAACCAAACACATAGATCAGACCAGTACTGACATGAAAAGAATTTCCTCATTCATTTCCTTGGGACGTAATTTGAACACATTATCCTCACTTGTCCTTGAATCTAGTGTTTGCTCTGTATATAGAGATGAACACTTGTACAGAAAAGGTTTTATATAGTTACACAGGATATAAGCTATCTGTTTACATTTTACTCCTGGTTATTACATCTTTGCGTATTTGTGGTGTCTCCTTTTAGGATTTTAGAGACATCTACATGCAGTGTAAAGTCTTTCACAGCTGAGAAGTTAGTGGCTGATAGGTTTACCGTCACATGAGTCCTTCTACTAATGCAAATTGTCCTACCACCCATAAATCTAGGAGTCCCTGCTAAAATAAAGTTGCCTTGAGAAGTTATTGCCTTGCTAAGAAAAATTTGCTTTGATATCAGGCACTAGACCTTTGAATCTGAAGGCATATGATTCAGGATCAAATTGTTATGCTTTGCTCCATCTTACTTCCACACAGAACTCGAATTGTCCTTTGTGACCATCTCATAGCCTCAGGCTCCAGGTTGAGTGTCTATGTATTGCTATGGAGTCTAGCCTGTGCATGATGTTTTAAGGACTACAGCAAGACCCAAGTCTCCCAATTAATATATCAGGAGCCAGAAAAACTTGCATCTTGTGATTTTGTATAAAATGCAGATATTTCAGATGCATTGGAGGCTTATCCTCCTGGGTTACCACAATCGCAGGATGAGGGTCAGTGGATGATGAAGTACTGCTTGCTTACAGCTCTTCCTCACCTTGCTGTTTTGGGCCTCATGCATAATAGAGCTGTTCCTTGAGAAATAATACAGTGATTGTGTGGATTTCCTACTGTGTCTGTACATTTTTTTTTGTTTGTTTTGATAACTTGCATGCACGTTTCTCTAGCAATAGGCACGTTTGTACATAGATTAAAATAGATAAGCAATTTGATAGAGATAAATGGAAGGATCTCATATCAGCTTTCCTGAGCTATTTTTCTCCTCTTTGTCTTTATTCAGGAGACTTACAAAAAAAGATAAATACAGGACTTAGGTAAGAAATACTAGGAGATCAAAGTGAAACTGACCTCGCAGTTATCTTGGGATTTAATTATTAAGCCATCCCCACTTTGGAAGTGCTAAGCCACACGCAGAACTCACTGCTGCTGTTGCTGTGAGAGGAGTGGTTGACTGTCCTTCCTGGAGAATTTGTTTGTTCTCCAAGGTGGGATTCGGGTCTGTCATATCAGCTGCAGAGACTGTATCTTGCCTGGTCAACCCTGGCTCTTGGAATGTAATTAGCTGCTGCACACAGCTCGGTGTAGCTGTCTCTGTGATCCATGAGAATGATGTGTGTCCTGTTCTTGGCCCTGGTATTTCCAGTTTTTTTTGATTTTATGCAGGTAATGTTAGAATACACAAATGCTGCAAGTTTCTATGTATTTAAAATGTATTTGTCAGACCTTCCTTCATCTCTCACCAGTGGGAAGGAAATGGTAATCCTTTTACATTATACCTCTCCTTTACTGCCTAGTTTAGGCTTGTCAAGAGGAGGGAATAGTTGAGCTGAATCAATCTGAATGGGAAGATAGGCAAACAGAATTCTCACTGGCAAAAAACACAGTGGCATGAGTTCGTGGCTCTTCAGAGCACACAGCTGGCAAGCAGAAATGTTTTTTTTATGGCTTAGTAAGCAAAGTCCAAGCCCAGAGACACTTCTGCAGACAAGAAATAATTCTGACCTTTCATACTTCAGGTACAAAAGAGCTATGAGAACACTGGTAAACAAAAATGCTTGCAACTTAGCTAAGTACTTACACACGAATTTTGCGCAGTGCAAAGTCTTTGCCAGGATATTTATGTCAGGAAACCTTCCAAGACAACATGCAGTTTACCAGTTCCTGCAGCAACGCATTGTGCACATCAGATTTGCCCTTTTCTGTGTTCTGCAGCATAGCTGCAAAAAAAAATATTATGCCTAAGACCTGGTTTCAATCACCCCAAAGGCCATGTTTCATTGATAAATACAGAGCAGCTGGAGAAAGTGAGGCAGGTTGAGGTATCAGATCTGGCAGGATGGGCACACTGGGTCTGGCTCATGTGTCAGGGCAGGCTTTGGCTGCAGTGGGAAGGGAATGTTGCCAGGTGGTTGCCAACACAGATTTAGTTCCTGATGACCTTACCTTGGTTTGATGCACTGGGGGTGCAGATGCTTTGCAGTATGCCAGGACTAGCAAAAAACACTTGGATGTGAACACTTGTGGATGTTGACATGCAAGGTTAATTCATGTACATGGGAAAATGTTGCCCATCTTCTTTTAAATACAGGGTTCACCAAAGCAACTGTGGCCTCTGGATATAAAGCAACCTACCCCACACCCCCGAACTAGTGCTATACTGGTCCTGGTGTTGCCTTTTTCCCAACCTGGAAATGAAACTTGAGGTAATTTTAGTAAAGAGATAATATAAGAGCAGACCTTTATTTGAAGGCCTTCAGCGGCAGTTATGGAAAGATGTCCACAAAAGCCCACTCTCCCAAGGATGAGTACATTTTATCGGTTTTAGGAAATTAGTATAATTGATAAAAAGCACCAATTAGGAAGACAAGTGATGATGCAATTCCCCCCCCAGGCCAAGTCCCTCCTCTGGAACTCCCCCTTGGCACTGGCTATACTTGTCCATGAGAGTGTATCTCAAGGAGTTGGAGGAACCAAGACAGCATAGAGGCCCTGCACCTCTCAGGGCTTGGAGCTCTGGAATTTGTTTTGTCTTTCTGCCTAGGGAAAAGTACTGGGAAGAGTACTGAGAAAACTAGTCTAATACAATAGACTACAGAACTACAAATATATGTGGGAAGAATACAGAGAACATAGAAAAAAGGCAAAACCCAAACTGCATCACTGGTGCTCTGGGCATAATTTTGTCCTTTCCCCAAGGCAGCAGCATGGCCCCAGCCCACCTACACAGTTGTCCGATTGTGACTGGCCAAATCCAGCCTTCTTTAACAAAAAAAACAGGGCCTACCCAGGCTGAGGACAGGCATCTGCCAGGACTATGGGACCAGACCCCAAACCTGGGAAATGAACCATAGCTCAATCAAAGGCAATGGGGAAAAAAAGTCACCTGGAAAGAGTTAGCCATTCAACAGGGAGGCAGGGGGGAGGGTGTGTTGCTTTTATTTTTTTATAGAATAAAAATTTTGTGACCAAATTAAAGCCCTACTGTTTGGACTGGAAGATGTTACGTAATTCTCAGAAATGAGAGCAGCTGGCCACGGTACAGATACCTCCTAGCAAGCCCAGCAGTGCACAGAACATCATTTATCACGGCCATAAAAAAATACATTTATTGAGGGGCTTGGGAGTGAAATTTGGCATGGTGGTTTGGCTTTTAGCTGTCTGGATTTCATTTACAGCTCCTCTGTTTTATTTTCTACTAAAATAAATAAATAAATTAAACTGTCTTTGCCCACTTTCCCTAACTTCTTTTTGGCATGCCTGTGGATAAATCCNGGTTTTAGGAAATTAGTATAATTGATAAAAAGCACCAATTAGGAAGACAAGTGATGATGCAATTCCCCCCCCAGGCCAAGTCCCTCCTCTGGAACTCCCCCTTGGCACTGGCTATACTTGTCCATGAGAGTGTATCTCAAGGAGTTGGAGGAACCAAGACAGCATAGAGGCCCTGCACCTCTCAGGGCTTGGAGCTCTGGAATTTGTTTTGTCTTTCTGCCTAGGGAAAAGTACTGGGAAGAGTACTGAGAAAACTAGTCTAATACAATAGACTACAGAACTACAAATATATGTGGGAAGAATACAGAGAACATAGAAAAAAGGCAAAACCCAAACTGCATCACTGGTGCTCTGGGCATAATTTTGTCCTTTCCCCAAGGCAGCAGCATGGCCCCAGCCCACCTACACAGTTGTCCGATTGTGACTGGCCAAATCCAGCCTTCTTTAACAAAAAAAACAGGGCCTACCCAGGCTGAGGACAGGCATCTGCCAGGACTATGGGACCAGACCCCAAACCTGGGAAATGAACCATAGCTCAATCAAAGGCAATGGGGAAAAAAAGTCACCTGGAAAGAGTTAGCCATTCAACAGGGAGGCAGGGGGGAGGGTGTGTTGCTTTTATTTTTTTATAGAATAAAAATTTTGTGACCAAATTAAAGCCCTACTGTTTGGACTGGAAGATGTTACGTAATTCTCAGAAATGAGAGCAGCTGGCCACGGTACAGATACCTCCTAGCAAGCCCAGCAGTGCACAGAACATCATTTATCACGGCCATAAAAAAATACATTTATTGAGGGGCTTGGGAGTGAAATTTGGCATGGTGGTTTGGCTTTTAGCTGTCTGGATTTCATTTACAGCTCCTCTGTTTTATTTTCTACTAAAATAAATAAATAAATTAAACTGTCTTTGCCCACTTTCCCTAACTTCTTTTTGGCATGCCTGTGGATAAATCCAGAGCAGAGAGCCCAGGAGTATTGATGAGAATGTTGCTAACCTTGTAATGGCAATTTAGCTAAAGAAGTAAGGGCAAAATCCACGTTCAGGAGGATGTGGGAAAAGACAGACAAGTAGTGGAAGTACCAGAAATCACCTGGTTATTGGAAATTCTCAGTCTGAGGAAAACTGAGAACAAGACAAGTCCTGAGCCCAAAAAAGTGATTTTTACAAACATTTACTGTTATTTCCTGATCCTTCCTCTTCCTGCCTTTCACCCACCTCTTCCTGCCGGCTATACCACCACCAGATTTGCCATTTCTTTCTTGCCTTTGCCTGTTTTCTTTACTTGTGTGATTGGGGGGACTGGGGGGATGGTGAGGGAGGGGGCAGAAAAATCATAGTTGTGGGGACTGTTTTCTGCCATGTAGATACAGGACAGATTTCATTGCTTGTGCAGTTGCCAAAATGGACCCTGAGCTCATCCTGGTGTTCTTGCCCTGCTTTGCACAGGTGGAAGGTGACACTGGCTGCACTTATGCAACCCGTGCTGACTTTCCCATGGCACTCCGAGCTGACAGCAATGTCAGATCATCTACCCATAGACTATGTGGTTGAGAAATAGCTGATGATATTTTTTTAAAATACTGTTTCCCAGATTGATTCAGAGACCTTTGGAAAATGTGTCCCTGGATTGGCCAACCAGCCATACTCCAAAACCTTTTGGGACCCAGAAAGTCTGGCCCTTGTCCCAGGAAATTTCTCATTTAAAAATAAAATAATATAATCCCCTCCCTCCACGGTTTATTCCAGTAATACCATCTACAGCTGAGTACTTAAGGTACATAGCTAAACTTTAAGTAAAATATTTGAAAGCATGCAAATATAAGTACCTGAAATGTTAAAGAATTAAATCTGTAACTTCAATTTTAAAGGTTTTGAGAAGTGCATATGATAGCACTGGGGATAGAAGGAATTTCAATTCTTCCATTCTTTGGAAATCAGCTTAGTTCCTTATAGGCCAAATTTTATTTAGGCATCCCTCCCTGCAGTACTTGCCGCCAGAAACATGTGAGTGTTCAGGAGCTGTTAATGGATTTTTTATCCCTATATTGAGTGTTTTAGGATTTTAAGAATGGCCTGATACTTTACCTTCCTTATGCTAGCAGACAACTGCTTACCTAGCAGTGTGCTGGGCTACTAAAGCAAGTGCAGTGATCACTGTTAATGGTTGGACCTTGGGAAAAGGAATGCAGCTTTCTGACCTCCCCATAGGCACCATGCCAGGCATGAGCTGGGCCAATCATAGCGCTTACTGTGGCTTTGCACCCTGCCTGTGCTACTGCCATTTTCAAAGTGTGTCTCTTTTCTTCCTGGCTGAAAGATCCCATCAGATTTTGGGAGACAGCTAGTACAGAGGAGGACATACGTGCTACCATCCAGCATCAGCTAACTGGGTGTTGGTAAGTTGTCACTCTGGTATTAACTTCACTGGGCAGGATATGAGCGGCAGAGTCAGAGAGAAGCATCAGGTGGGCAAGGATCCCAGCAGCACACTGGGCAGCACTAAGAGCCATATTCCAATTCTGGAAGCTAACGTGCTGGCTTCAGCAGGGGCCATGTGAATACAACTGCTGCCAGAGGACAGGTCCCAAAGTTTAGTATTTCTCCAGAAGAAGTATAAAAATAATTATGAGCTCAGCCTGCAAAACTTGTGTCCAAATTCATAACCATCTGGTGTTAATGGCCTGAAGTTAAACTTCAGACAAAGGTTTCATTTTACTTATTATTCATGAGAAAACCCTCTGGCCAATGTCTGCAGCTTTGCTTATTACTGATGGGGCTTCATACCTGCTGCCTTGCTGAGGGGTAAGGGGGTGCAGAAGCCTGATGCTGCTCTGCTTTGACTTTAGGCAGGTGGCACTGAGCACAGACAGTGGGATTGCTTGGAGCACACAGAAGAATTAAGAAGATTAATATAATATTTATCCTCTCACTATTTTCACTTTGCTGACATTAAACTTGATCTTCCTAAAAGCCCCTGCCCAAGAGTTTATTGAATGACAAAAAGATTTCCATGCTGAAATTAACTCCTACTGCTGCTTATCTAGGAGCAAAAGCTGTTTTTAGGCTCTTTGTCAAAACAAATCTTAGCTACATACCGGCTCAGAACTGGGTGGAAGCACTATGTGGAAAGCATATACTTTTTTTCAGTTCAACTGAAATTTTGCAGACAAAGCCTTCCCATCCCAAATAGTGGGAACAGATGTTCTAACTCTCAACAGGGCAAACAGAAGATGGTGATGTGGTGAGGTATGTTGATAAGGAGAAATATACAGGAAGAAATGGCAAACAATATCTCAGACTTTTCTGACAACTCCAAGAGAAACTTCTCTGTTTATTAAAGCTTCTGATGGAGACTTTTAGACATTGCTGTGTGGTCCAGAAAGTGTTATTCACTAAGCATGAGAAATTTGAGTAAGAAATTGCAGTGCTACTGCGCCTGCTTCCATACAGACATTCTGGCACTTCCATTAAAAATTTTAGGTCAGAACTCAAATGTTCCAGGTGGGGAATTTCTCTTCTCTGCTTTTCTCTATGTGGTCCAAGTACAGCAGCTTGTGAAGACCACCAGGATTGTGTTTCTGGATCAAAATAAGTTTTCAAAAATACCTCAACTGTTTTTTCTGGTCAACAGCACACCCTTGCCCCCTCCCCACCAAAAACCACCCCCCAGCCAACAAAAAACAACCAGCAAAAAAAAGAAGGAGGAGGGGGAGGAGCAAAGGGAATGCTTATTTTGCTTATCTGCAAAGTGCTCAGTAACCATATTTCCACAAAAGAAGAAAGAGCTGTAGAACTGAGAAGCCACTTTAAAAATCTACTTTTCCATTACAATCTCATCTTCCTAAAGTTTTTGCCAGCCATTCTCTCATGCCTTGATGCTTGATGTTAGACACTATTCCCTTAGGGCAGCTTGTTGTGCGGAAAATGACACTGTTTGCAGCACTCTGAGGCAAGTCTTAGTAACTGCAATCAGAGTGAGATGTTTATCTGGCCCTTAACCTTCACGGCACATGTCCATACTGGTAGTCCTTAATGGTTTGGAAAAAGTTTCACAGGAGGTCATCCTGGGCAGGGCAGCATGGTAGCTTGCTGCTTTTTTTGCTGTAAGCTGTTCCATCTGCATGCTACTGAAGTTTCTGCTCCTGGTTTTCTTGCACATTACCTCTTCTGAGGCTTTGGACTTGACACAGAAATTTCCAGAGGTAAACTTTTGGTCTGTAAGGTGCAGAATGTAACTGAAATTTTTTTTCTGCTCCTTATCTCTCTCCCAAGACTGTTGCTCATTGGGAAGCCTGTTCTGTGCTCTGCTTTTATTCATGGAGTTGTGACTTACATCAAGACCCACTGGAGAAGGAGTATTCCCATGTCAGCACCAGCTTCAGCTTTACATTATCATTCAACAAGCACCTTTGTCTTCTCTTACAGTGTTTGCCAGAATCCTGAAGGCTCCTGAATCCCAAAACATCACTTTTGGGTCTGTGGTGACATTGCAGTGCACAGCGACCGGCCTTCCAGTCCCCACTGTCACCTGGCTGGAAAATGGGAAAGCTGTAAGTGCCTCTTTTTCATGCTTTTGGCACTGGAGGACTGCTATCAGCTGGAAGAACAACAGGGCTGATAGTCAGCACCGGTGTTTTCTATTCCTTCTTGACTTATCAGCTTGTTTTTCAAACTGGTTGGGTACAGCTCATCTCTCTGCTCCAGTTTTCTCCTCTGAAAAAAACATTGTCCCTTTTCTCCAGGGTGTTGTATGACTTCACTTGTTACGATTTGGAAAGCCCAAGATGAAGGGTGCTTTAGACTCCTTCAAGCTTCCTCCGAGCTCGAATTTCTAGGACTTTGTTGTGTATTTCTGCAGCTATCTTTCCTTCCCTTTTTAATAATATGGTGACAATAACAGGGCAAAATTGTGTATTTCAGCAAGTAACACAAGCCAAGGAGTTAGACAGAGCAAATTGTCCTGAGGTTAAACACCTGCGGAACAGCATTATGCACAGCATATTTGAAGAAGAGAATAGATCCAAACTTTTCTAGACTGACTTAGGTGATGTGAAATATGTCATCAATTTATCCCTGGCCAGAAGGATGTTCTTAAGAAAGGCACCCCCTCTTCTGTGGCAGGCACCAAGGGATGCAAATCCACTGTGTCTCATAGGAAAGATTCCATGGTCTAAGGATCCTGACCACTTAATATGGGTGCTTTCTTTCAAATTGCCTGGCTTTCATGCCTGTGTGTAGGCTATTGCAATGCCTTCATTTCAGTGAACTGAAGACCTGCTTGACTCCTAGTATTGCCTGTGTGGGGCTGAGCAGGGCACCACAGTCATGGCAGCTCTGCAGCCGAAGCCTGCCATGGGTTCCGCTCTAGTCTTTATGTGCTTGAGGTGAATGTGTTTTATAATCTCTTTGGTCTTTTGACAGTTTTTAAAGGATGTGGTCCCCAGGGCATGATTCTGTGGAGGCAGGTGGAGTGTCTGCTGGGTGCAAGCTAGTTATCAGCATCCTGGCTTGTATCTCCTCTTTACAAACATTAAAACACATTATTAAGACCCCATACAGGCTGTCTGCAGGCTGTCTTGCCATCCTTGCCTCCTTTATACCTTATTGTGTCCTCCAGTCTGATTACGGCTAATTTTCTATATTCCCTTAATGTTGCTAGGCAGAGCATCAAAGGGATCAGATCAGCCTCTGCTGAGACTCCTGGGTGCTTGGTGGTTTCTGACAATATTTAGTTTGAGACAACTGCAGGTGTTTATTTAAGACTTCTTCCCCACTGTGAATGAAACCTTTTGCAGTCTGGGGTGCCTGGCAAGAGCAGTATATTTCCAGAGCACAGATCTGTGCTCCGCCGAGATCTTGGTGCATGGTGCATGAAATGATACTCAGCCCCTTCCTGGGCCACTGCCTGATTGGTCATATCTGCTCTGCCCCATTCTTCTCTGAGAAGCATAGCCCAGTCTGAGGAGGTTAGAGCTCCAGATTGCCTCACTTTAAATATGGCAAGGAAACCTTAATGAGAGCCCATCACTGGGAGAGTCAGCAGGAAGCCAGTGGATGGTCTATTTGGGGGCTGGTTCACAGCAGCGGTGAGTCATTTGAAGATGCAGCATGCTTGTGGCATTATGGTCTCTGAACACTGGCCTGTAATTGTCCTGAGGCTTAAAGAATGGGAGTCTGCTGAGCTTACTGAGCTGACCTGGAAGAGGAGGTTGGAAACTCCTCTGTGCAGCAACTGCCTGGCCTACCTAAATAGAAATACAATTCATTTTCCTCCTGCTATGCACCACAGGACATAGTGGACCTTGTAATGTAGTTTTCCACACTTTCAGAAATAAATGAGCCAGGTGTGAAGATATGAAGAGGTCTCTAATTTCCTGGAAACTGAGATGATCTTTTAAAGGCTAAAAGGAGAACTCCTGGAAATAAAATCTCAAGATTGTGCTTGAAAAGGGAAGGAAATAAATTAACACAAAGGAACATCTTGAAGTTTCCAGTAAAGAAAACAACAAATGGCCAGTGTGGAAGTGCTAGGCACCACTGCCTGTGATTTTCCATTGTATGTGGTGCATACTACTTGTACTGCTGGCAATTACCTGAGCTACCTCTTCCTTCTGTGTCCCAAGCCAGAAAGAACAATCCCAGTTATCTGTGCTCAGCATGCACAGTCCAGTGCTGCCAGATGTGGTACACCTGAGGCCCCAGGAGCCAGCAGGGACAGAAGACAGGATTAGCACAAGATGCTCATGGCATGCAGCCACCTACCCCACCAAGATGCTGGAAGGCAGAAGTGGCGTATAGGAAATGCTTCCTTCCCACTGAGGAGGTCCCTGCACCATTTTGGTGCTAAGTGGCTTCTGGAGAGAAAAGGATTCTAAAACTAAATTTGAGCAGCTCTGCGACAAAAGAGATATCTGTGAAAAAATATCCCCTCTTGAACATAAGGCCAAAAATATCCCTGATCCCTCCATTTGCACAGCAACTGACATACCTGGTATGTACTTACAAGCTGTGCTGATTATTTAGTGATTATTGTTTAGATTATTTAGATATTTAGATTATTTATTATTATTATGGCCTGATTATTTAGTGATTTCTTCCTGTAAACATTCTTTCACCACAACTCCAAGCTGACTCTGAGTGAGGCAAAACAAATATATTCTTTTCAACATTTTTTCCATAGAGAATCCAATCTGCTTACAAGACATTTTACAAAACTGATGAGTTCCTTCTTGATTTTTCAATTATTGCTGTCAATGTCTATGGGTATTTCATTTCACTGAAGGCCATCATTGAAAGCATATTTTTACTGACCTTCAGTGAGGTCAGATTGATATCTATGTTTTAGGGTAGGTAGAGTGCTTTGCTGGGGCGGATCCAGGGAGAGAATCTGCAATGTCCTTAGAGTCAGGTCACATCTATGGGATCCGCAGGAAGCATATCTCACTTGAATAACATTTGATGCTTCCTATCAGTATGAAGAGTAGAGCAGGCAATGTTCTCCTTCCTACCGTCTTTGCAGGATATAGTCTGTGTGTATCATGCTCTCCTACTTAAATGAATGCCATGTTGGCAGGAAAGACTTGATGGTAAATCAAGCCCAACCAGCCAAAATCATGAGGCTTCAAGCTCATTTAACTAGGAATTACTGATCTGGGGAAAGAACTGGCCAAAATTATCATATTTGCAGCCCCTTCCATATTTCCACATGGCAGATAAGAAAATTTCCCAGATATCTACTGAAGTATTGGAGCCAGAGTACTTTCTTTGCTCATGACTGCTTTGAGAGTATGGCAGTGATTCTATTAATCCAGAATCAATGACTTCCAAACTATTTTATTTTCTTCCTCTGTATAGCAGATGTTCACAGTCTTCTTGTGCCATTCCTTGCTAAGGCATGAAGAGGTAAACAATCTACTACAAGAAGCCCAGTGGTAATTAGCCGGCTCAGTTACATAAACCAAATTGTGGATGTGATCCTCTTGAACTGAAACCTAATGGTGAAAGTATTGCTGAAGTGTGAAATAGGAGATCTTTTAACATTTATTTTTGTGTGTGAAGTCAGCTGCTATGAAAGCACCAAAGTAATACCAGCAGCTTTAGCTGACACTTTTGTCCTCTTGCTACATCTTCCTCTGCTAATTTAAATGCTTGGGACTCTGTCTCTTAGATTTTTCCTTGGTTTCCTTGTTTGAGTCTTTTTTGGAAATATTACTGCACTGGGCTTTCATCCTTTTAGGTTTCTGCGGGGTCTATAGCAGAAAGTGTCAAGGACAGAGTGGTTGATTCCAGACTGCAAGTGTATGTCACCCGACCTGGCCTGTTCACTTGTCTTGCCACGAACAAACACAGCAAAACTTTTGGAGCCGCAAAAGCAGCAGCAACCATCAGCATTTCAGGTATGTAGGAAAAGAGGGGGCCATTAATTTTTTTATGCTTTCCTGCTGGGGAAGAGGAAAGGGGTGTGGAGTACTCTGGAGGAAGAGGGGAAGCCTTGGAGAGCTGATAGTGTGTGGGGGCCTAAATTTGAGTACAAGTACATCCTCCACCAGGCTATTTCCTCATATACCCTTACGCTTTGGAGACTGGCATAGCTGTCATTTCCTGAATGTTTGATGCTGTCTTGTACTTTGTGTCCCAGAAGCACACTTGGTAAGTTCATCCATGTGGAGGAAGTTGTGGCCATGGCCCAGTGTTGGTGTCATCTAACAGCAAAGTGAAAATAGTTTCAAGCAGTTCAGCTTCACATGGGGTTGGCATTCAGAAAGCAGGATGGTTGCTGTCACAGTAGTACCCTGCCTTGCCTGGAGTTCTCTCTTCTCTCAGGGACATCTCCCAAGTGTGAAAATGAATTTCCAAATAGGAGAAATACCTCTGTAAGAGCTAACTAACAGCACTTGTCATACAGAGACAAAGGAGGAAGCTTGTCCCATCCCTCTTTGGACAGGCAGGGGGATTTAATTAGAGGAATCGGACATGGGATGGTCCTGCTTTTAACCAGGCAGGTACTTACTCATCTCTTTGTGCCTTAGCTTCTGCTTTCTTGAGAAAATAATCATGCCCTGTCTTACACTGGGTATTGAAACCTAGCAGGAAACTCTGCCCCATGCGGTACTCAGCACTTGCTGTATTTCCCATCCCCACTTCTGCTTTTAGCTCAGGCAAGTCTGTGTCCTAGAAATGCAGTGGAGTAGACAGGTACTTTGGGCTGGTGGAAGTTGTATTCCTCCAGGTGGTGTGTGCTCAGCAGGAAGAGAACACTCCCCTAGACCTGAGCAGGAATCTGCCTTGGCCTTGCCCCAGCTCACAATACTCCCAGGACAGAGATGCCCTGACCCTTGGCTGATGCTCAGTGCCTCCTCCCTGTGCTGGCACTGCCCAGCTCCCTGCGGCATTGCAAACCAGGGCCACTGCTGTGTGCCAGTGCTGCATCTCCAGCCCTGGCTTCTCCTACTTGTTACAGCTGCTTCCTGAAGTAATGGATATCTATGTGGCTTAAACAGAGGATGCTACCTGTTGGTTACATAGGACCCAAAGGATAAGGGTAGAAGTGCGTGTTTACAGTGCAAGACTCCACATCAGCTGGCACTGCCATCAACAATCCACTTCCTCCTCCTCATTCTTTCTCTTTACAGTGTTCTGTGTTGGCCAACTTTTCTTCCCTACAAGAAGATACAAAAAAAGGAATAGAATCTAGGTGCATTTTTTTTCATACAGCTTATGGTTCTCAGACACATTTCCTAGCATGGAAATCTTGACTTATGCATCTCAGAGGGAACAATGAAACGTCACTGATGTCTTTTCTATTTCTTCTTTCTCTGGGTTCATCACAATTCCTGGATCTGGTGCCTCTTGGCAGAATGGAGGTAAGAATGACTCTCTGTGGGTTTGTGGAGGCTCTTTCTGGGCTGGGAAGAAGAATTATGAACCAACAGGGTTTGGTTAATTTGTCTTAAATGAAGGGGTAGACTTTCTGCATGCCAGCTGTGCAGAGGAGGTTCACCCAAAGGGATCATGAGCTCCTTTACAGAGGCATAACTGGAGACTAAACTTGGGTAGATAACGATGATTTTGGGTCAAGCTAGCAGTAAGGGTGTTTGAAATATGGTAGTGGGGAGAATATTCTGAAGGAAATTCTATTCAGTTACAGATCCACCATTTCCCTTGACCTTATAAATTTTTATGGAGAAGCTTAACTACAAATTAAACTCCTGCCTGTTCACAGTTAATATGTAATTTGGTTTGGTGCTCACCTGATGAAGGCAAGAGAAGGTTATATTTATTCCAAGCAGAGTTATGGATGAGTAAAGCCACTTACAACGTGATGAGAAACAAACTTCTGCTTAGTAATTTTGGCAGGACTGAATAATTTAGCTAGCTTTTTCTCTTTAGAATCCTTCCATGTTTCTGTATGCTGCACTGGCTGATCAGTCTGGAAGAAAAAATGAGAATCTTAGTCTGGCAGATGGGCTGGGGCCTCCTGGCCGTTGTAGAAAAGAGCAGAGCCTGGGAAAGTCTGAGCAATTGGCTTTACTGCTCTGCTGACACAGACCCCCTGCAAAGGCTGTTGTCTCCATCACAGGCGCTTGCAAGATTGATTCAGGAAGTTTGTGATTAGAAGTGATTAAATGACCACCCAGTGATGATGGCAGACTTATGCCTTACATCTGCACCCATGCAGGTATGACAGGCATGGGGACACAGATCAAATGGTCAGCCCATCTGTTCCATAGGTGTTCTTAATATTTGCTGCATGACATTCTCTTTCTGTGACAAACCATTGTGAGAAACATGCTGTTACTACTTCTCTGTTGCAACTTGGTCTGTGTCTCCTTGCAAATTTTAGAAAAGCAAGGAAACATAATGTTAGCACTGCAAGCTCTTCTCAGTCTGCCTCTGCAGCCCCCTCAAGTCAGCAGCACAGCTGCTCCATGCACACCTGTCCCTGCTTTTGCCCCTTGGCCACAGGAAGGATGTAATTTTCAGATTAAGCACAATGAGAATTGTCAGGAAAATGTAAATAATATTACCCCTGCCATGCCAAGTTCTAGCAGGGTTCTAGGATCAGTGCATTACTTTGGGGAAACCTACAATGTGCTGGGGAGATGTCATGGACTGAGAGACTAGTGCAGCATGCTGGGGGACTCCTGTGTCACATGAAGGTGTGTCCGTGGAGCCTGGGATGATGCAGTGTCAGAGCATCACTGCCATTTTGGTAAACCACAAGGGATTAGTGCCTAGCTGTATTTTTTATCCAAAGTGACACAGAAAAAAAAAAAAAAGAAAAAATTCATACAGAGCCCAAAACAGAGCAGCTAAAACAGAGCCAGGGAGTGTCATCTGCAGAGAACAACATCTGAAGAACAGAAATGTGTAATCCCTGTGTAATCCCTTGTCCATGTACCTCCAGTTTTCTGAACAAAAACCAGCAAGAAACCCCAGAATTAACAATGGGTGACTATTTGGACAGGGGAAAGAAATAAAAGGCAAAGGTACAAATAGCTCTGTTGACTGCTCCAAATGGTTGGCGTGTTGTGAATTGAACTCTATGACCCCAGTTACACTGACCGAATGAGCAATGGGGACAGCTGCACCCAGCACTCCTCCCTGCCCTGATTTGGCCATCCCACACACACAGGGAGTCTGTTTTCCCAGCTTTGCCTCCCATAGCAAGGACACTTCATCCCACAGGCTGTCTAGGCAGAGGGCACCTCCTAAACTGCAGACCTTGCTGCCATTGGGTGACCATGGGAGCTGCTGGAAGCATGGCTTACCTGTGCTTTGCCCTTATCCTGCTGCTCCCTATTAATGGCCACGGAGAAGGGAGGATGGGAATGGGGGAAGAGATCTTTTAGATGCAAATAGCATGGGAAAATTAAATAAATGGCCCTCAAAGAAGATGACCCTACTGTGATTTTTATTGCTCCTGCATAGCTCTGTCTCTATGCTATGTGGCAGGACTTTACAAAATGGGAGATGTGAAGAGAGAGGATACACCTTGCAGAGAAACACCAGGAAGAAAAACAGAGACTTGTTCTTTCCTTGTCTCTGAGTCCCCCAGCTAAAGGTGTGGAAGAGAGGCAGGGTCAGGAGTGGTGCAAGAGCTGAGGAAGGGCAGGCAGGAGTTTGGTCTGATCTTGTGAAAAATTCCCTGACATATGATAGGTTGAACTTACCTGGCTCCTGTTCATCAAGTCTATCTTAAATTAAACTCTAACTTTTGTTAGACAGCAGAGAAAAAAATCCTGAGTTATCACAGGACTGCAGCAAACAGCATGGCCGATCCCTACTGCAGGGAAGCAGGAAAGTAAAATATTTTCCCATTAGAACTTAGGGGCAGGGTGAGGGGCCATGCTAAATCATGGTTCTGTGTGATAGCTCAGTGGGCTTATAATGTTAACATTATAAGCCCACTTATAATGTTAACAACACTTGGTCAGCCTCATCCCTGGAGCTCACCTGGGCTGGCACCAGGGTACCCTACAGAAGTCTCATTCTTGGACTGTATTAGCTGGTTTTAGTAGTTTTAAACATCTACCATCTCCTCTGCCCTCTATTAGCCTTACACATGCCACTTTATTCAGAAACAGGGCCATTGTGCTCATGCAGCTGTTTAGATCTGTGAGCTCACTGTGTGTGTGCTCTTGTCCATGACAGCAAGCTCTACAAGGGTGACACAGGCTACTGCAGCACATACAGAGGTGAGGTGTGTAGTGCTATCTTGGCGAAGAATGCTCTTGTTTTCTTCAACTCCTCGTATGCTGACCCAGAGGAGACCCAAGAGCTGCTTGTGCACACTGCCTGGACTGAACTGAAAATGGTGAGTTCATTCTGCCAACCGGCTGCTGAATCACTGCTGTGTAACTACATCTTCCAAGAGTGCAATCCCTCGGGAGCTGGGCCAGCTCCAAAACCAGTGTGCAGGTAAATGAAGAAAAACATGCTGATATTTCACTTTGATTTCATGGGGATGTGTATGCAGCAGGGGAGTGGTGAGGGACTATCCAGACTTGCAGTAGCAAGTGAAGCTGAGTGAAGCTGGGCCCTCTAGGATTGCACAGGTTTTACCCCTTTTTTTTTGCTTTCTCCTCTGCACACACAGACTGATTCAGCTCTCACTGTACGCATTGCTACAATATGGTCTGAATTTGAAGTCCAGACCTCTATATTAGATCAAGTGTCTGGCTGACAGTGTTGAAAAGAAGTATCTATTTGAATTACACAAGTAGTTTCAATAATTAACATATTGTTATCTGTTAACTCTTACTAGGCCAGAATGTATATTTTTTTACTACTATAAAGAGTAATTGCTTCTTTGGAATTTTGACTAAATACTGCTCCAGGAGATGCAACAAATCTGGCCAAGGCAATACTCCAACTGTTTAGCACTTCCTGCTATGACAAAATCGTGAAAAAAATTATGAGACCAGAGACATTGCCTGTGTAATTGCACCTGATAAAACAAAACTCCATTGTGGTTACTGTATCCTTCTATATGCAGAGAAATGTGCATTGAAATTGGGCTGACAGGGACCCTGAGGAGTCCAAAACGTATCTTACTATAGCTAATCTACTGTTGACAAGTATTTGTAAACACATCCTAGTGACAGACACTTCTCCCTCCTTATGCAACCTCCCCAGCAGTCCTTCCCTAGTTGTTCCTTGTCCTCCTGCCACGGTCATGGAGGCGAGTTTCTTTCTTTCCTCTTTGCAGTGAAATGTTACATCTCTCACAGATTCTTTTACTAGAATAAAACAGGTTTTTCCAAGCTCTGCAAATAGATTTTGCTCTTCTGCCTAGTTCAGGTGTTGTTATTTTTAACTATAATGTAATTATGATTGCTTGGGGCTTTGTGGAGGACAGGCCCAAACACATGTATCAGGGTGAAGCTTTTTTTTTCTGTCATATTCAGCCCCTAAAAAAACTAGTCATTACCCATTTCATATTTGGGCAGCTGACGTCCCTGCCTAAAGTGCACTGCTCTGTTCTTGTCTTCCTTAAAAGAAGACCTCATCCACATTTTTAGATACTATTGAGATTTGTGTTTATTGGAGGAGTAGCCTCAGCTCTACTGTCTCAAATAAAATACAAATCTTTTCTCCAGACATGGCAAGCACACTGCTTGCTGGACTTGGGCCAGGTGTCTAATGGCAATAATTTCTCCAGTTATGTAGGGGCTTTTCAGGACAATCAGCAGCATGTTGTTTTTTTAATCAGGACCATTTTTGTTGCTCCTCCTTTAATATCTCTAAAACAAAGGCGCAGAGGAAAATCTCAGTGTGAATATTGACCATACATTTAGTTTTCTATTTGGTACCTATGTTGCTTAGTATTCTAATGTCAACACAGGGGTGACATATATCCTAGGAAAGAAGATTATGTACAAGCATCCAGAGATAATCATGCAGCCAAGTACTACAATTTGCTTTTTGCTGGCAGGCTCCTCCCTGCCACCTCACTATTCTGCTCTTTGTCATTGTACCCTTAAATACATGATCTCTCTGCCTTTTTTCAAGGTCTGTGGCAGTATTTGTCTCTCAGCCACATGTGCATAGCCCTTTAGTCAGCTAAGGGTGTTGCACAAAACTCCACAAGGTATTTCAGTTACATCTCGGCCTTGCTTCATATACCCCTGCTCATGAGTGGCCCTGCAGGACCAGAACTCACAGTGAGTTAACTGAAGACCTGTACTTCTGGGGAACTTCTAAAGTCAGAATTATATAAACCAACAAAAATATGCACTTGACCTTGATGCACCTGAACTAACAGTTACAACATTTGCAAATATGTCTTAATGTTAATGGAACCATTGCCTGGAACCATTTTTCTTCAAATCCATGAGTCAATGTTGGTTTTTATTAATTATTCCTCACTCCTCCCCCCCAGTTTTAATGCAGCTTTTTTCATAAGAAAAGAAATGGAATAGCATCCTTCCCAGTTCCTGTCCTCAGAGAACTTCAGCTGGACAGCAGTTCTTCCAGAGCTCAACACTCCTTTTGATAACTCATGCATCTAATACTTCTTAATAGCTGAGAGGGGTCTGGGGGCTTTTGAACACATCTCACATGGTCTTGGTTACTTTCCAATTCTCTTGACTTATTTTTACTAACAACTTTAAGACTTTCTGCAGAAGCTGGCTGAACTACACAAGTTTTCAGCTGAAATACTTAATGAGTAAGAATTTAACTCTCTCAGATGTGGGAGAGTTCTCCCAGTTTTTGAGGGGCATAGTGCTTTTGATGTATGTCCATATATTTTTATCTTATTATTTACTTTTGGCACCAATTTTTCTCTTTCCATGTTGTTTTTTTAATGTTCGTTTGAAAGTTAGCTAGCAAGAATAGCAACTGACAGGCTGAGTAAAGATTTGTAAAAGTAACCAGGGGGTAAAACAAGATGAAATGAAACAGAAGAAAACCACATGGGAAAATTCACTTGATGTAAATTTCGATGCAAATTGATTAAAATGAGAAGTCTTAAAGGAAAGTGATGTCTTGTCTCATAATTCCTGATTACATCTGATTCTTGTTGCTGGCTGCTATTGCAATAGCAGAAGTACCCCAAGTTTCTGTTTCAGTCACTGCTGATAGGAAGTGATCAGGCTGTAGGGAACAGTCTTGCGTTGGGGAAAGTCTCTGTTTGGGACTGTGTGTCCCCGCCTACTCTTACATAGTCACTTGTGGTCCCTAGAAACACTACTGGCACACTTGCTGTCTTCTGCCATTACTGTTCTTTGTCCATCTGTCATTTACATGACAACATTTCTAACAAAAACCTGAAGTAATCTTTGCATGTGATCTCAGCCAGCTCTCCCTGCTCAGCATCAGGTGGTACAACAACCGTATGAACCCAGCTAGAAGTGACTGACCATCCCTCCCTCTGGCTGCTTTACCATTCTTCCAGGGTGCAGATAACCTTCCTTTAACCCTGGCACAGACAGCATTGCAGAAGAATGGTCTTTTGTGTTTTGCCATTGAACACCGAATAAAGGGCTTATTTAAGTATGCTCAGGATCCAGGAACGAGCTGAGTTAATTCAATCCAAATCTCCCAAGTCACAGCCAGTGCTTCAAATGCAAGTTTTTCTCATTTCCCTAGCTAAGTATTTCTTTACTTCACAAGGTCATTCCTCTTCCACATGTTGTTTAACATAAAAAAGATAAACTTGCCATCTGACTACATTCTGGCTTCCACGGAAGGGAGGAAGGGATAAACCAGGGCTGACTAAAACCAAGCACAGAGCTGCTCGGCATTGATGACTTCAGCCTGTTGTATTGAAGGACATCCATTATGGTTGCAGAAAAGCTGTTGCTCTGGTAGAGTTCCCAATGACCTCCATCCTTCAGGTGCTTTAGAGGGTTTGCAGTGTTAGCCATTGCTGAAACTCATGACCATCTACTTTTGCCAAAACCATTGTATAATTAAAGAGATTGCATCAACCTACCAAGTGGTGCCTTTGGCTAAATCCTTCACAACAAACCCCGTAAGTAACTTTCTTTTGAAATCTCTGCACATGACCTCAAAGTTGATTTTGTAACCCAGACTCTCAAGAATGGCTACATAAATAAGCAAATCGCTGATAAATTGACCAATACAACAAATCCACAAACTTCCCAGTACGATGCAGGGTGGGTTTGTTTTGTTTTGTTTTGTTTTGTTTTGTTTTGTTTTGTTTTGTTTTTACTACGAGTATTTCTTTCTGGCCCTTCTTCACAAACTTCACAAACACTTTCTCATATAAGGCCCATTTAAACATCCAAAGCACTTTTTGTCAGTGAATGCTTCACATTGTTATGGACGTAATACATTAGGTGGGAAACAGGTCACATTTTATGAGGAAATCTAAAGCTTTTACTGCAGATATCTACAAAGATAAAAAAATGGATTTAAAGTTGTTCATGGAGACAATAAAAAATTACATTTTTTTGTTCAGTGAGATTAAAAGTATATGCAAATGTTTAATATAAGAAGGTGAAGAATTGAAGCTCACCTCTTGTTTTTAGTAGATGGCGCTTCAATGTACAATTTATAGAAGCCAAGTGAGATTTTTAGAATACATTGAAAAATTCTAACTCTAGAAATGAGAGGGAGACTATTTACAAGAGCATGTAGTGACAGGACAAGGGGGAATGTCTTCAAACTGAAAGAGAATAGGTTTAGGTTAGATAATAGGAAGAATTTATTTACTGTGAGGGTAGTGAGACGCTGGCACAGGTGGCCCAGGGAAGCTGTGTATGCCACATCCCTGGAAGTGTCTAAGGCCAGGTTAGATGGGACTTTGAGCTACCTGGTCCAGTGGAAGGTGCCCCTGTTCATGAGAGAAAGTTAGAACTAGATGATCTTTGATGTCTCTTCCAACACAAACCATTCTATTATACCATGTTTAGATGTTTATTAGTAGAAGATGTCAAAAAATCTGTAGAAAAAGAAAGGAATTAACTCCTCATAGCTTGGTGTTGTGTTTTCAGCATAACCCTGCTTCATTAAAAATGTAGGTTTGTGTCTTTCTTGAAGGAAGCCATTGAATTTCACGCTGTTTCTTTTATGTTTTATGAGCCAGACAGACTGGCTAAAGAAGTGTCACCCCATTAATGGAGCCTGCATAACCTCTGCATATCACTGCTATGTGCAGCCATTTTTTTCAGGCCATTGACAACTGTATTTCACTGTTTTTTGCAAAACAATGTAGAGAGAATTGCCTTGCTGTAAAGGATCTCTACTGCTTTAAGGAATGGCTCTCAATGGAGGAGAACTCTCAGAAGGGGATTTACAAGCCAGGGCTGATGCTGCTCACTCTTCCTGAATGCAACAGGTTGCCCAGCCTGCACCAGAATCCTAGCTCCTGCACTCGCATCCCTTTCTTTGGTAAGGCTGCACATGCTGCTGATTGTCCAGAGAGCTGTGCTCTTGGTGAAGGGGAGGGGAAAGGTACCATCCATAATTTACAACTAAAGTAAAAGCCAGTGGTGGGTCCTGTCATCATCTGTGCATGGAATTGTGACAGCTGCTTTGGTTGTTTGCCCCTCTCTCTCCTTCTGGGGTGTGGGAAAGATCCCTCAAGCAAATAGAGCCTTAATCTTTATTTAGAAGATCATAACAATCCCAAAAACCAGTCTTAATGATAGCAAAATTGCCACTCAGGTGCCTTTGCAAATAAAGAAGCTGTTGAAGCACTGCTAGGGAACTATTTTCCTGTAATGTGCTTCTAAGTGAGCATCCACTGATATTGCATCCTGGACAATCCCTCCTTTCATCTTGTCTTGTCTTGTTACAGATTTTAAGAAGGAGAACGTAACGAGTAAGTATACTGCTCCAGACTCTCTGTTTTTAAAGATGGACATGATATTCTCCATTGAAGCTGCGATTTGCACAGGATTTTTGTGTTTTCTGCTGGTCCTAGCTGTCTGAATTTAGGTTATTACTGAGGAATGTCTGGGTTTCCATGTCCAAGGCACGGGGAAACACTTCTCCAGCTCTTTGGAAGTTAGAGAGACCATGGGCTGGTAACTTTTTATGAGAGAGGCATGGTGGTTTTAGATGGTACCCTTCCCTCCAGCTGTTTGCTTTTCTTTCTGCCTATTGCCTCTTATGCCCCTTTATCCATATTTGTATTCCTGATTCTGAGGTTGCCCCAGCCTAAAATGTTAACGACATGGTTACCTATGTCAGGATGGCCTTGCAAGACCTTAAGCTTCCAGCAATCTCCTCAAATCACCTCTGAAGTCTGGCTGTTTCTTGTATAAGCCTCCTGTGACCAGCGGTGAGACCCAGACATTCCCTGCAGTGCTGCTTTTACTTCTGTCAGGCTTCCACCCTGCTGCTGGTCATGGCTGAAACATGCATATCCTACTCTTTCACTCACATGCAATTGCCCTTTCAAGCTCAGACACTGAACTTGCCTTATTGGAAAAAAGAAGATTCTCGCTCCTGCCATGCATCTAAGCAGGTGAGATCTGCAGATTTGGCAGTGGCAGGCAACTTCCTCATGGAGAGACAGGGAAAATTAAAAAAAGAAAAAAAAAGAAATCAAGATTTTTTTGGAATATTCTTTCATGGAAAGACCTTGGCTCCACCTAAAAACCCAAGACCTAGGGGCCTGGTGATGCACACATGGAGACAAGGGCTTCAGCATTCTCTGGGCCAGTACCTACAAGCCTTCAAGTGCAGCCATCCCTGCCCTGGTCAAGGGACCACAAGAGAGGGATGTCAGCATATGAGTGGAGCATTTGTGGAATGGCTTCAATCTCTCCCCACAGCTGTTTGAGGACATATCCTCTGTCTACTGTGCATTCATGACCTGTTTTGTTCAACTTCCACTGCATTTTCCCAGAGTAGCATTGCACAAATATGCAATATTCAATCATGAACCAGGAAGATATAACAGTAAGATTTTAGTAATATTGCCCCCTCTTTTTTGCTTTAGACTCAATGTTATGTGCACAAGGGTTTGTTGAGCATGAACTGAACTGTTTTCTAGCTTGCTATCGAATTATTCATTAATGCCCAGATGGACCAGCTATATTATTCCCTTTGTCCTCTTGTAGCAAGATTGTCCAGATTGTAGCAAGACAGTCTATGAAAGCATCTGCATTTTCAGAGTATGAAGGATTCAAAGGTTCTTTCTTAGTGTTGCTCTTGCCCCTAAAGCTCTCCACATTCATCTTTTAAGATGTCCCATTGTCATTTATTTTGGATCTCTCCAGAAATCTTTTTCATGTTTATTACTAGTTGTGTCAAGAGGCATGTGTCAGGCACTGCTGTCCTTGCCTTTGAATGTGAAACAAATAAAATTCTGGGCTCAGGTACACAAGTATGTTCCAGGACAGCTTAGCAAGATTTTACACCTCTGCAGAGCTACAAGTGCTATCATGTGGGGGCTGCTATCTTATTGCAAATACGAGTCATAAATGGTATTTATGTATCTGTCAAAGAAATACACATTAGCAAATAAAATTATAGAAAACAAAATTATGACAACATAATTTCCTGGTTTGTTAATTTTTCTACCAGGGCTTACAATGCAGTGGACCCTAATATATGCCATCTATCCCAATGTTAGCCTTGGCTCAGCTGAGTTTAGAAATTAACTACTGTGTATTGAAATGTGTAAGGCTGCATCTCCTCTGATGTCTTTCTGCTTCCTAGATTATGCCAGCATGCATTAAACTCTCCTATGAGAACAGGTGTATGCAAGGACATATGTCCTATTAGGACATTAATGCATGTTCCTGCAGTAAAATCTCAAGATTTTCTCCCTAACTTTTCTGCAGCTGGAAAAAGACCTGTGTATGCATTGACTACACTATCCTCTGTATAAAGAACAGTGTTTTATACTGATACCATTCCTTAGATCATAGTTCAGATCATACTTCAGGGTATGGTGTCTATGCATAAAAACAGGCTGTTTCCAAATAATCAAAGAGGATAAGCACTGTACAGAAGCAGGAGGGGACCTTTATGAATCCCAGCTCCCTGCTAACAACCTGAGGAACATGAGTGTCTTCCTATTAGTTTTCCAGTAAGAATGCAGGCTGTGAATCATGGAACCAGTGCTATGGTTTGCTTTCTGCCTTGGTTTGGCTTGGGTGGGTTCAGTGTGGTTCTGCCCTGCACTTTCTGCATGATGTACTGTGAACTATGTAGTTGCAGCTCAACCATCACAGGCACATGGCCTGTTTTCTCAATCTGAGAGAGCTGCAGTGCCCTCTTGGAAGTTTTACCAGATTTCCTTGTATGTGCTGAGTGCAAAATCCATTAGAGTGTAAACAGGAGGTTAACCAGTACCCTTCCTGTCTTGTGTAGTCCTTCTGTGTGCTTCAGATCTGATGCTGTCAGATGGTCTCATGAAATGGCATGAACTTTATTCATGTGAGTCTCTGCTGCAGGACATGGTCTGAAATGCCTTGACCCCCTCCGTTTTTTTTTTTTTTCTCCCAGGGACTTGCTACAGTGGCAATGGCCAGTTTTACCAGGGCACAGCCAATGTCACAGCATCTGGCATTCCCTGCCAGAAGTGGAGTGATCAGGTGCGCATCACTGTGAGATCCACCAAAAGGAGAGCTGTCCTCGAGGTTTGATTTTCCAAGGAGTTTCTTAGAGTCAGGCAGCCTAGTCTCAGTGAAAGGGATGAGCAGTAAACAGGTTGCGTTCATTCTTGAGCTCACTGGTGTTTTACAATCTCATCATATTTTAATCTGCAACTTCCCTTTACTGTGTCAAGATACGTTCTCTGTCATTTCAGGCGACTGAAAGGTTGTTTCAAGGCTCTGTCTTGCTTCACTCCTTTGGTGTTTTTTTTTAAATTTTGTTTTAATAATTATAGCAGGGAAAATTATGCTGAAACAATAATACAATTTGCTTCCTCCCCCAAGGCTCCCCATTTGCACAGGAGGACTCCCCAGGTTTTCCCTGAGCTGTTTGATGCTGAGAATTACTGCCGCAATGCAGGAGGTGAGAACGAGCGTCCCTGGTGCTACACAAAGGATCCAGCTGTGACTTGGGAATACTGCAGTGTGTCTCCCTGTGGAAATGGTAGGCAACTGCGCTTTATAATTTCACCCACTGTGGTTGTTTTGTGGCCATGCAAGGTGTTTGCATCCTGAGTACATCAATCTGTTCTGTCTTCTGGATTCAGCTAATTCTGATTCTTCTCATAAATTCACTTTCCAAAGTTGTTTAGTTTAGGGTGATTTTTTTTCAGCAATAACCTTCCCCCCACCCCCCTCTTTTAAATAAAAAATAACCAAAAAATGTTGGAAACATCTTTGTTCTTGATGTTGAAGCTAAGTCTTCCTGTTATTTCTTGTTCAAAGAACAGACTAATTTTTGAAAAATATTTCTATCAAGATTTTCAGTTTCTGGATTTCAGTGCTTAGAAATAAGACTGCATTTGGAAACTTCCTGCATGGGGAACAGGGTTCCATGGACATAAGGGAACACAAGTAATTTTCAGTTTAGCTGGCACTTAGGAAGAAGAAGAGTTTAAATTTCTTTCTGATTCTCGATCATTGCATCAGAGAGTAACACTTTCTAGAATGTCTCAGAAACTACTCCACAGATAGTTATGTGATTTTTTTTCCCTAATAATACAGCCAAGCATGCTTTAAAATAGTTTTCCATATTTGCCCCCTAAAGAGACTGAGATGCAAATTGTTGGGGGCAAGAGGATATTTTGGGAAAGTATCACGCTGTACTTACTTGGTCTTACACTCCTCCCTACAGATTCCTTTTAGGACACATGATACATAGTGGTTTACATTGTGCACCATTGATCTTTCCCACTGCAGACATTACTATATTTGAATACTGTTGAGACTATCAGATGTGATCTCCTATTTGTAGCTCTTTCAAATATTCTATACAAAAACTGTGTTCCCAGCTTAATGGGAGGTATGTATCGGTCTTAGCAGATCTTGGATTTTCACATCTGGCAAGCATAAGTAGGTTTTGCTTCCTGCAAACCAAGCTTCCCTAGTATGGTTCTCTCATGTGGTCATATGGTTGTATTTGTAATGTCAGTAATTCCCAGGATGACAGGCTAGCTCTGTAAATTCCTCTTAGAGAAAGCTCCATAATCTAGAAGAGTCATAACCCTCTGATTTTCTTTGCATTACAGCATTGTTATCACTGGGAACAAGAAAACCAAATGAAGAGACTCTAAATCTCCCCCCTCCTCCTTCATTTTCCCCTACATACTCCATGACTGTTATCATCTTGATCGTCTCCAGCTTTGCTCTGGTCGTGATCTTTGGCAGTATCACCCTGGTTTGTTGCCATCGTCGAAAACAGTGGAAAAACAAAAAAAGGTAGACCTTGGAACTTAATTCAGTGCAAGAATTATTGCTTTGAAAAAAGGGCTTTCTTCTTTCTGAGAGTGAAGCCCTGTGAACACCAGGTAGGGGACAGCAGCGCTGTCTTTGCCTGTGGCAGCCCAGTGTAAGTTCTGTTGAACTCCTGGGCCAGAGCAGAAGGTGGCCTGGTGATCAGGGACATGGCAAGACACCTTGCCACAAGGCTCTTTCAGTAGCCCTGCTGTAGCTTCCTTTTCCATCCCGTAAGAAACAAGCTCAGGAGGAGATGTAGCTAGTAATCTCCTGGTTGAGGGCTTTGCACACACTGACCAAAAATCGCTTAATTGTTTCAGAGAGTCGGAGACACCAACTCTCACTACTCTGCCCTCTGAACTGCTCCTGGACCGACTGCACCCCAACCCAATGTACCAGCGCATGCCTCTTCTCCTCAACCCAAAATTGCTTAGCCTGGAGTATCCCAGGAACAATATTGAATATGTGAGAGATATTGGGGAGGGAGCATTTGGGAGAGTCTTCCAAGCCAGGTAAGCAGTCTCTTTGTGAGTCTTCTTTATCTGAAGATATCTGTGAAAAATCAGCACTGGAAATCATCCATCCATCCATCCATCCATCCATCTATCCATCCATCCATCCATCCATCCATCCCCGCAAATGAATGTGTACCAAATGGCACATAACACTTAGGTTTGAATAATTGTTTTTGTTGTCCACTTCTATCTGTCAATATTTGTTAAACTTTTGCCACAAATTATTCTTTTCTACTCTCTTGTAAATGTAATGCCTTACTCACGTACTAAAGTCTGGTGTAAGAGTTCAGCTAAATTTTGCCAAGAGTACTACCTGTGATATGTGACCTATTCTGAAGTTGTATTTCCCAGTATTTATGAATTGTCAGTGTGTGGTGATCTCCATTATAACACCAGTGTTGATCTGTGCAATTACCACAGATTACATTATCATTGTGTCCTGCTACTGTTCAGTCTCAACCGAATTTCAATTTGATTCAGTGGCAAAACCAAACCAACCCAAAAATCCCATAAAAAAGCTCTGCACATAGGCCAATGGGGCGTGGGGGGTGGTCTGTGGTGTCCCAACCTTAATGGGAAATGCACACCCAAGACTTGAAGATGCTCATGGGTGAAAGGAACAGTAAAAGTGTACAAATTTTTATTAGTAAATTACACACCTGCCATGGAAATAGCTATTTTATAATCCCTGACCTCCTATATAAGCACAGAGCAATGGCTTTTGAATATGGGGGTAGCGTGAAAAGGAAGGGAGACAGAAAGATGGATTAAAGACAGAAGGAGAGAAAGAAAGGAAGAAAGAAAAAAGAGAACAGTGATCCTGGCTCCACCATCAATTCAGCTGACAGGAAGCTTAGGGTCCTGGGGCACATGTGTGCCCAGGCTTTGTGGGGGTACCTTTTTATAGTAAAATTTCTCTACCCTGGAGCTAACTTTCTCTACAAGTGAGTTATCATGGGCAGCCCCTTCTTCTGGACCTTTCTGGACAAGGTTTGGGGCTTTGGAGGTTGTGGGTGCTCTTGATCCCCCCTTACAGTCCATTCCTGCCTACTTCTTGGCCTCATTCCTGCTCCTCTGATGTACAGTGTTGTGCTTATCTCCAGGAGCCAGAACAAGGACACTTGCCTCAGAAAAATGTTGCCCTATCTATGTAGGAACCCTTTCTCCAGCCATAACAATCCTTGGTTGGCTCCATGGCTATCTGGATATCAGTGTTTGAGTAACATACATAAATTCCCTTATCTCTAGACTTCCACAGTGTCCCTTTAGTTAGTTTCTCACTTTTTATTTTTGGAATATGCAGCCATTATTACCTGTTTTAAGCCTAACATATTAGACAACAGCCCAGTTGTGACAATATCATGGGAGGTGAGATTGTGCACTTTCACAAATGTGAAAAATCTTTAATTGACCACCCCAAAAATTAGGAGGATGGAAGATGTCTAGTTTTTCTTGACAGAATCCATAATTTCTGCAAGACAATCTTTGGACAGTAATGGTTTCCTTCTAAAGTCCCATGCCCAAATTCCTAGAAGAAGGAGTACAGGCCACATAGCTCCTTGCTTAGTCAGGGCAGTTATCTTTGTCTTTTGCAGTTAACAAGTGTGGGGCATGGCTGCTTTTGTAGTTGTGTCTGGAGTAATGTAGGATGACAACATAAAAACCCAGGGAAGGACTAGAGTCCCACCATGGGCCAAAATCTGCTTCGTGAAATGTTTCTGTTGACTGACAAAGCAAAGGGCTATCCTTGCAAAAAGCAGTCATAATGAAGGTATTTGTAATGTTTATAGTTAAGCTGTTGATACACCTGCTAGAAAATGAGTTCTGCACAGGTTAAATGTGTTACAGCTGGAAAATAATTTCAATAGCTGTGATGGATTTTTTTTTTCCTAATGAAGACGTATATTATTTCTAATGGAAGAAAAGATGGCATACTTTTCTTAATTACAGAGAGAACTAAAAATAACAAAATCCAAAGGGCATGCAGTGGGATTGTCACAGATGCTTAGCTCATGATGGCTTGTTAGCCTGGATGACCAAATATATCTGAGCTTGAAACAAGAACAAAGCTATGGAAACTGCACAACAGCTGTCTTTGGGGCACTGCACACCAGGGCCACAGGGCAGCTCTTGTCCCAGCCTCAGCACAGTGCTTAGGCTGCCCTGAGGAACATCACCTTCCTGCTCATGCTGCAGGAGTCTTCAGCTGTGCATGAGCAGGGCAAACATTCTCCTTGCCAAGTGCTGCTTTCACCTCCCTCTGTGAGTTTTAATACAATTTGAGTACTGCACAGACCTTTCTGAGCTTGAAAGGACTTTCATGGATATCAAGCAAGGCTTCTCAAAGGGCATTCAAATGTCAATGAAGTGCTAGTTAAGCAAGTGCCAGAGTGGTTTAAAGACCTTTTATGTGGATTTCATCCACTTCAGCACTGCAATTTCTGTCAATTAAGACTTTTTGTTATTGTCAGTGGAAACTGAGATAAAAAGACATGGGAGAAAAAAAGAAAGCACCACATCTTTATCTAGCAAAGTGAAGAGTACCACATCCTGAGCGATGCTTGCTCTATGTGGTTTAAGGAAGAAGATACAGAAATATTGCTTCTGGGAGACCTCTTTTTTTTTTATTACTATCTCTATCAAAAGTGCCTCCAAGGCTTTATAATTCCTTATAGTAAGCTATGGACATTTCTGTACACTGCTGGCAGGTCAGTGCAGATCCACTAGTACAGGCTGTGTGTCTATCCAGCTTACTGAAACTATCAAAACTCAAATTATTGCCTTCCCATATCAGAAGGATAAAATGTACTTTCCTGTGTGTGTTAAACGAACATCTCAAGCTAAGTTTAGCAATCCTCTTACTTCTCCTGCTCTCATGTTTCTTGCTCTTCTGTAAACAAAGCTCTGCACTCAGTGCCAGTGATGCCTTTGCCAGTTGGCTGCTGTGAGTCCTGATTCAGTGTTTACTCACTCCTGGGTCAAGCAACATGTTAGGACAGGAAGTGTCTAGCTATCATTTACTAGCTTCTCCTGAAAGGCTGCTGTCTTCACCAGGAACAGCTTTACACTTGGATAAGGAAGTAACCATGCTTAGAACAAAATTCAGGACCTGGCTCAGGTTTGTTCCAGCTGGGTCCTTGTGGCTGATTCTCCTCTAGGGAGGACCGTGCTGGCTCCACAAGACACCAGAGCACCAGCTCCATGCAGTTCAGTGCAGACCAGTGCACAAGTTTTCTTCCAGAGATGGAGCTGTGTGGCCCAGGCTAAGCCTGGGTGTGGAGTCTTTGCTAGAAGGCTGGTATACCTGCACTACAAATGCACAAATTGTCCCTCCTTACGGACAAGGCTGTCCCTAAAGTCAGAGTCTTGACAGAAACTCCTCATGCTGTCTGCATCTGCAAAGGGTATTTCTTTGACCTGTCTTGTATATAGCTGAAAAATAATGTGGATGTTAATTAAAACCCCCCCAACCCTTCCCCCTCAAAAAGTGGCCCCTGCTGATTCAGAGCAGTCTCCTCCTCACTTATTAATTTAACCAAAGGATAGGATAGATTCCCACCAGACTCAGCAGATATTAATTGCATCATTTAATGATCTGAGAGAAGCTACCTAATTGTTATGGTGAGCAAGATGGGGACCGGACACAATCTCAAATACAGGTTCAGAATGCACCTCATTTTCTTACATAATTACTGCTTTGGAAAGAAAACTTAATTGGGAATGTAAATCAGACATTCTCTAGATAGGCGCATGGTGAAATTCCTAACTGCACCACTGCTTAGTTCCTTGAACAGCATGTACTTAAATGCCAGTTGATGCCTCTGGTGCACAAATCCATTGGTGGTGGAGCAGGCAAAGGACTCTTGTTGTCCACCCTGTGCACAAACAGTGTAAATTTCTCCTCCACTTTTCATTATATGCAAGAGAGATTACATAAGGTAATATCTTTTGATGCTTCCGAGTTCTAGAAGAGAATTAACCTATTTTTCAAAAAACACTCTACTTTCTGGCCCATCACCTGAATTCTCCAGGTTCAGAGGCAGCAGTTCCCCACTGCTACCTTGTAGATGTACCCCCATCATTTGTGCAAAGACTGTCTTTAGGGCATGAAAGGGTTCAGCTTTGACAGCTGTCCACCAAGATTTCAGGCAGTCTCTGCCTCTGTGTCAGATTAGTGTGACCAGGTCTACTGAGAACTGTACTGAATCCCCATAAGCTACCAAAGGGGAAATTTCAGGGTTTTGCCTGAAGGCCAGCTAAAAGACTTTGTGCAGCTTAACCTCACTTGGTTACATTTAGGTGAGTTACCATTACAGGATTCGGTGAAATGGGGTGGTTGGGTGTACATCAGCCTGGGGTGAGTTTCTGTCTCCAAAGCAGGCAGGACTGAGCTCTGCCTGACTCTGTTTTGGCACTGTGCTGGGTATGCTAGTCTGGGATGAGTGGTAATCTATGAGACTATTTTGAAGACATAAAGGCCTCCTACTTTTACTTTTAAATTCTCTATTACTTTGTTCAGGCTGCTGCTGCTGGCTCTAGTGCTGTGAAATGACAGCAGGTGTTAGGTGCTCATACCCCTCCGCTCCCATGAGACTGGAAAATGCTGTCAGCACAGGGGAAAAGAAGGGAGACATTGTGCTGTAATGGAGGCAGTAGCAGACAAGTGTGGGGTCCGATCCTCTGCTCTGGCATGCCAGACCTCCTTGCCTGAGTGTCTCAGCTGTGATCTAGCCACCTGTGCTTCCTTTCTTGATGGACACCCTGCCATCCAGTGACATTTGACATTTACAGCATCGAAGTGCAACTGTTGCAACTGCTATGTGTCTGAAGCAGAAGACAAGGAAGCTGGAAGTTTGCTTTAGAAATTGGAGTCTCCTCTAGCTGCTACTGAGCAATAAAATAACCTGTCATTTGAGCAATGGGAGGGCAGTCAGGCTGGTGTAGGAACATGACACATATATGGGCACCACTCTCTGTGGGTTCTGTCTGGCTACCTGTACAGAATGTGTTTTAGCTGTAAGACCCCTGGGAAGAATTTGCACAGGGAACAATATGTACATCTGAGGTTTGGTGCATGTTTGAAGAATGGAAAGTTACTCTTCTCCAGCAACAGCTACTCCTAAATCTTTGGTAAACCCATCTAATTAAGCTTGTTAATTAATTAAGAAAACAACTTAGTTGCTCTAAGTCAGGATTCTATCTCCTAAGGATTTGGGTCTATAAGTTTTAGCTGAAGATTCACCAGTGTCAAAACGTGCGTATTCACACATTAACTTGTTCTTACAAGGTACAGGTTTGCTTTGTCCTTTCTGTCCTGTCATAATCCACAATCTTATAGGAATATTAATAATTTTCTAGACCTCAGCTACACTAAATTAAATCCAGCTGAAATTAGCTGATGGTTTTATAACTTGTTGAATTAAAGATGCATACATGTGCTACACACACATAACGCAGAGAACAGTAACAAAAGGCTATTTTCCTTACAAAACCGAGGGAATACACTCACTGTAATTGTTACTTTCGCTCTAAATTGTTACTTTCCAGATATACCAAAGTCACCATTGTTCCAGGTACGGGAAAGGAGGCTCTTTCATCAATTCATAGAAAATAGGTTTATTTTTAACTCAGCCATTACACCCTAAAAGTGAATTGTTTGGACTGAAGAGTCCATCCTGTCCTCCATTAACTTTATGATGTGATCTCCAGCCTATGGAGAGGTTGCATCTTACCAACCTGTTACTTATTTGTGTTTTTACCAGACATGGTAATGAGTCTGTAAACAGCAAGACAAGCGATCAAAAAAAAAAGCTATATTGAATTTAGTCCTGCCTGATTCAAATTAAATATCTCTATAATGTGCAATGCATATTGCAATCCCAAGAGATGAAACTGGGCTTTAAGGTTCCTCCTGTTGGTTCTGAGGCCTTCCAATTTTTTTTTTTTTTTTTCTGGTCAGCCTCTCCTTTTGCATCAGAAACAGAATCTATATTTAATGTGCATGTATTCATCACTGATGGTTTGCTCTCTTCCCTTCTCTTCCTCTCTTCCTTGCAGGGCACCAGGGTTGCTGCCATATGAACCTTTCACCATGGTAGCGGTGAAAATGCTGAAGGAGGAAGCATCTGCAGACATGCAGGCTGACTTTCAGAGGGAAGCAGCTCTCATGGCAGAATTTGACAATCCAAACATTGTCAAACTTTTAGGTATCTCAGTGAGGCATCCTATTGCTTAAACAGGATGGTGCATCACATCAAAGCCTCCTCATGCTGCACTGAGTGTACTGCTGGCCATCTTGCTGCCTAGCTCTACTTCCAGTCTAATAACATTGGCACAGACATTTTACAAGGGAAGACATGAAATTCCTGGAACTGTGATTTATTTTCTGGGTACTGAAAAGAAATAGCGTAAGCTTTGTTAGTTTTATAGGTCCCACTTACTATTATGATGTCTGAACACTTAATAGCATTGAAAAAAAGCAAAATTAAATGAACAAAGAAAGCCAGCCACAAAAATGGCTTCCTTTCCCTCCACTCTCATCTGAAAAGACATCCTTCTTTGTTGGCTTTTTTCTTAGAATGTCTTGATGTTGCAGCTTGGCTAATAAGGCATTTTCTGAAAAGAAAGCTGCTGTCCAAAAATATTCTTTTAGAAATTGTCATTTTTTGTCTGAAGTGGATGCTGCTGACCACCTTTATCTGGCAATGCTGCTCTAAGTTGTATGCAGATCTGATTCTCATGAACAGGGGCATCTAAGATCTTAATTTATTTCAGTAGGAAGCTCCACAATATTTTGAAATGGTTCAACCACAGTTTTGGGAAAGCTGGGTTGATACAGGTACTTTGGCTACAGAAAAGAAAAGCAGTAAATGCACCAAGCTGGACTAAACTTTCTGTTTATTGTTAACACGTTTTAGGCCAGAAAAGGGCAAAGGTGCAAGCACAAACTAGTCTCACATCATGGGGTTGTGGAGAAAGAGTCACATTATTGAAGGCAACTTAGATGATAAAGCTCTCACATACACTTGTCGAGCTTGTGAGATCCTGATATCATCAGATTGGGAACAGCCATTTTTTTCCTTAAGGATTCAAATATTAGGTTATCTACCAGAATTTCAGATTTCACAATAATTTGCATCACCACTTGCTAAATGATGGCCCCAAAAAGGCAAAACACATACATTTTACATGTTGGCCATTGCTGGTTAGCAGCTTAACAATGGGCGCACAAATATTACTTTATCACTGAATGAAGAGTAAGGCTCATGGAAGTGTGGTTAATGCTGACCCACCAATAAAGCTGATGAAGAGCCAAGCATGTGCCCTTCAGTGGGGCTGCATTCTGCATCTAACAGATATGGCAAATGTCTCCTTTCTGCTGTCTGTTTTTGATTTGTCTTTCTTTCATTTTTGAATATCTGTCATGCCAAAAGTAATTCCTCAACCAACATTTTTGCATGAGTTGTTTAAAAAAAAGAAAAATCCATAAGGCTGTGAGTGTTCCACTGAACCCCTGAACATGCCCCTTGTGAGTACTTTTGAAGTCTTCCTGCTTAAGTGTCACCTCTACAACATTATTGTTGTAATAACACAATGATCACAACAAATAAAAAATTAAAAATAACATGAACAGAACTTTAAAGGTTACTTCCTGAAAGTCCTTGCTGTTGCACCTGGGAAGAGGCAATACTTTTGTTAATGCTAGCTTAAGCAAGATTGGGCTCTTAATTAAATATAGCTCCAAAAACCTGTGTTTTATCTGGGATGTTGGGAAAAATTCTGCATGTAGGCATGTGCATGACTTCTTAGCATCACCCACAGAGCTCATCATTAGATCCCTGATGAAGGACTTAGAAAGAGGCAGCATGCATGATGGATGCATGCAAAGTGAATGGTATTTGCATGGTCACCTCTCTCTGCATTATTGAAAGTCTCCCTTTTGTGGATATTTTTGGAGTTTTTGGCTTTTGAACAGCAGAACTCTCTTTGCTATCCAAATGACCTGTGTGGTCTGTCCTCTCCCAGGCTTGTGTGCAGTTGGGAAGCCAATGTGCCTGCTGTTCGAGTACATGGCCTATGGGGACCTAAACGAGTACCTGCGTGATCGCTCGCCCCGCAACCTCTGCAGCCTAGGCCAGGACAGTCTGGACACCAGGCTTCGCCTCCCGAACCCCCTGGCACTGTGCTGCACCAGCCAGCTCTGCATTGCCAAGCAGGTTGCTGCTGGCATGGCATACCTCTCTGAGCGCAAGTTTGTCCACCGGGATTTGGCCACCAGGAACTGCCTGGTGGGGGAAAACATGGTGGTCAAAATTGCTGATTTTGGTCTCTCGAGGAACATGTATTCAGCTGACTATTACAAAGCAAATGAGAACGATGCCATCCCCATCCGCTGGATGCCCCCTGAATCCATTTTCTACAACCGCTACACCACAGAGTCTGATGTGTGGGCCTATGGAGTGGTGCTGTGGGAGATCTTCTCCTATGGTATGCAGCCTTACTATGGAATGGCTCATGAGGAGGTCATCTACTATGTGAGGGATGGGAATGTCCTCTCCTGCCCGGACAATTGTCCCCTGGAGCTTTACAACCTGATGCGCCTCTGCTGGAGCAAGTTGCCTGCTGACCGGCCAGGCTTTGCCAGCATCCACCGCATTTTGGAACGCATGTACGAGAGGGCCATGGCCAACATGTCTGTCTGAGGGATGCATTTCCTTCCTTGTCTCCTGTGTCCATATATCCAGACTGACTTGGATCCGCACATGAGCTCCTGAGCAATGGTGGCTTCATACAATGTCCCACTCAGGGAGGAGAAACAGCTTGTTCCACTACCAAGCAAGAAATATAGATTGTTCCCCCTTTATGTTCCTCCTTCAGTGGGACTGTACCTCCCAAACAACTGGGCTGACCTTCAGCCATCAAGACAGGACTCCCCAGGTTGGTGAGAGTGCAGGTCATGCTAACTCAGTACTTATATATAGCATTTCCAGGAGCACAGAGCTGCCCAGGGAAGGCAAACCAGTGTTTCCTCCTAACCACTCTTTCTTCCCTTCCTAACAGACCCCACCATGCCCTTCTACATTTACACTCTTGGCTTCTACCTTTTTTCCCCCTTTCTCTTATGTTTTCAGGTATTATTTAAAAAAAGATTGCAGAGTTCAATCTTCTTTTGGGGATAGTGTTTATTATTTTATTTTTGCATACTGTTTACTATTTTGTTTTTACATACTCAGTCCTTTTTTCAGAAAAAGGATGTTTCTGAAGCCATAGGCCACTTTTGTCTTTCTTTTAACTTCCACTCTCTCTCATTACAATAACACTGACAGAGTCAAAACAGGAGCCTGCTGGATCACTGGCAGCCGCCTGCATCTTATGTTACCAAGACAGGCAAACTCCTGTCAAGCCAGCCACTTTCCATTTTCCAGTGTGGGAAATTCAGAGTTACCTTTATCTGATGCATGTTAGCCTCACCTAAAAGCTTTCCTTAAGCATTGCAGCACATCTTTCCTGTCTTCTGCTGAAGCAACAAAGCCATTTGGTGCTATGGGAGAAATTCATCCCAAAGGCCTGGTGCTGCTCCTCGTAGGCATCCAAGGTGTATTTATCACTGCATGATCCTCACCATGCTGAAAGCAGGGAGAAACGCATTCCCTCTTGCAGAGGTGTGGCAGGTTGTATTAATTTTTTATTTCCTTTTCCTTTACAATTTTTGCCTCCTGTTTTTGATTTTCCTTTCCTGACAGACTCTCCTAAGTCCCCCTACAATATTTGCTAGCCACCTTTCCTTGTGCTACAGTTTAGAGACAGAGAAGTAAGGAAGGCGGATGTCTGCCACCAGTGTCCTTCACAGACAACCTGTCAGTTAGGAGAAGGTGGAGAAAGTGGATGCACACAAGAATTGCAAACTGTCCATCTGCGGGCAAAGATGAGCCTGCCTCAGTTACACATCGCTCGCAGCCCATCTCCAAACACCAAATGTTTTTCTACTGAAAGTTCTCCAAATTGTAATGGATACTTCAGTTCTAGGGAAAATTTTATTCCTCTAGTGACAGGTGTAACGTTTTAGCTCCCTGTGGAGTGAGAAGCAGTTGTCCCAGAGCCTCATTGCTGATACAAAATATAGCCTGAGGCAGGGATGTGCATTTTGTCTGAAGAGCAGGAGTGCAAGTGAATGAGTGTGGTGTGGCTTCTGTAACTGGGACACACTGGTTTAGCCTACCCAGAAAGCAGCAGTGAAGAGCAGCTATCTATGGTTTCTGAAAAGTAAGCTTGAAAAGGTCTATGAACCATTACTAAGAACAGAACTTGAAAGGTCATACTTTCCTCTGCTGCTATTCTGTTTGTTTGGGTTTTCATTTTGTTGGTTTTGTTGAGTTTATTTCATGTAACCATATTTTTTTCTGATTGTGGCCAGAATAGCAAAATTTAATGTTTTCAGACCACTGGTGTCACTTTCACTTGGAGCAAAGAGCTTGCAACTACCAAAGACAGTGGCAAGAAAAGAGTTTTGGGCCGCAAAATGTTGAAGTGCTAAAATGGTATCATCACAGTGAGCACAAAATGGCTAGTGCTGTCTTACTCATTTATCAGTCCTACCATCATGCTGCTATGACACAACAGTTTACTGAGGTTTGGATGCTAAAGACAAATATCCTCATAAAATCCCAAAGCCCTCAATTTCAATTAAAAAATATACTGGAAATCCTTTTCTAGCTCTTGTTATTGCATCATGACGACCTTGCAGTGTGCATCATTAAATTTCTGTTAGGTTGTATCAGCTTCCTCTCTGTCTTTCCTGTTCTGAGGAGGCAGAAGTGAGGAGGCAGGCCTGGAGGGATGGGGGGTGATGCCAGCTGAGCCTGAATACACAGCCCAGGACTTGCCTCATCTCTGTAAGGAAGGGTGCACATTCAAGATCCTTGCAGTGCTCAAGGTATCAGGCATTTTGTCACCCTCTTTAGAGAGGGCAGGGTCAGAAGCTGTGTGTGGGTAGTGGTGTGGGTGCAGGTACCTACAACCTCCTCTGAAGCTGGAATGATTCTTATGTTAAGCAAAGCACACAGTAACAGGTGCAAAACCTGCACCATGTGCTAAATATAAACAAATGCACCCCTTTACAGTCTTCTTTCTGCCTTTTAGGATCCCAGTGCTGGCTTCAGTTGTTCATTCTCCCACTCCCCCGGGAAAATTATTTTAAAACCATAATCACAGCTTTGTTCTTGTTAGCTACCTGTAATGTCACATGCTAGGAATTTTCACTATCTTTGTGAAAGAAGCACTCCTACAGACTTGGAAGTGTAGCCCTTTTCATCTCATTTTCCTAGCCCAAACGCTTCTCTCAGTGGCCCCATATTTTGGATAACAGTGGAGAATTTGGTCTTCCTCATCCAGCATTCCAGCCTTTGCATTATAAGCATTTACTGAAGTATGAGGTAGTTAGTATCTGCAAGTCAGGAGGGAAAATCCTGCCTTTCTTGCAGGAGGAAAGAGATCATTTCAAGACAGACTCAGAGAAGCTCTCAGCAACACGCTCTCCAGGAATGGTAATCGCTTCTGCGTACCAATCCAGCAGGAGGGCTTAGCACCTAAATGGTGCTGTCCTTTTGAGGATTAAATTGTAGTAGGACTTCTGCTACCTTACTGTGTAGCTGGATTTTACCATTTCCTTCTGCTGTATGCTTTTCAGCTTGCTAGGCACAGGAGGTTAACTGCTTTCATGACATGCCTTCTTTCACAGATGTTTTTTCTCCTCCTTATGTTTAAGATTCTGCTGTCTTCATTCTGTGTTGTACAGTGTGCTATGCCAGATTCTTCTAGACTTTCTGTACAATTATCATCTAACATGAATTATTTTGAATGGGAGTAAACAAAGGGATTATGAGAGAGTAGAAGAGTAAGAAAAGTTTGATACTCAAAAAAGTTGCTTAGAAGCAAAAATATTTTGCTTCTCTAGTTTGGATTTATCATTCATGTAGAGAGAGAGAGAGCATGAATCAAAAATGAACATTTTTGTGTTCATTTTAGAACATTTGTGTGCTGTAAGGTAGAACACTTTTCTACATTTAGTTCTGTCCATACTGGCCCCCCACAAATTGGAATGCTTCATGAATTTGCATGTCACCCTTGTGCAGGGACCATACTAATATATGAATTTAAAAAGAACCTTTTTGGTGCTTCAATTCCCATTCCTGCTGATAGCAGAGGGAGCCAGAAATCTGGGGGGCTGGATGAGAACCCCAGGAAGAGGATTTGAAGCACATTTGATGTATCCATTCCCTTTGCAATTGTGCTGCCTTGAGCACTGGTAGCACACATACATCTTTATCCTGGGTGACATATTGTGAAACCTGACCAACCAAACAGTACAGAAATCCTCATGTTCCTGTGCCTTTACTTGACAGTTGCATTTAAAATGCATTTTTCTAAGCATAAATTCCACAATGGATTGGACACTTTGCAACGTGATTGAATTTGGTTCGAAGGAACTTCCTCTCAAACACTTTGTGGGCTAAATGTAACTTTCTTGTCTCATTTACCCAAGGGAATATACTAGTTATTATTCTGTGATTGTTTGTTACACCTTCATTAAAGATGGTTTTGAAAGACATCCATACGTTTCTCATTATCTCAGCCTGGGTAACTCGTGTGTGCAATATTTTATAAAATAAAGAGACATTGAGAAGGATAATACTAATTCTGTTCTCTTCCTTCTCCAGCATGGTTTTGGGGTGTTTTGGTGGGGTTTTTTGTTTGTTTGTTTGGTTTTTTTCATTTTTGTTTCTGTTTGTGTGTGTGTGGGGGGTTTCCTGAAAATGGATGTGTTTAATTTTATTAAAATATCTTTGTTACAGCTTTAATATCACATTGGTTATACTGCAGGCAATTGAAATAATAAGTCAGCTTATTATATGTGCTCAAAAGCATGTTGTTTTGGTGAGTTAAATTGAGTGCTGTAGGAACACATTAAGAAACTTTACACGATGAGAATACATTAAGGGCTGGACAAGGGTGAGGAGAATGTTTTTACAGCGATGTCATTGGAGTCCTTTGACCTCTATCCCAAGGTGTAACATGCCTCACATAGATGGGAATGATGTCTGTCTCCCTCCTAGTATCTGCTGGTATTTGGGCCTGGATTCTGGTCTCACATCTAGATGTGTGGGATTAAAATGTGATATAAAATCAAAAGGGAATTGAATTTGTTGTCTGTAGAACACAGCTGAACAAAGTTTCATGATGATGGGTTTATCTAAAAGGCTAAACTCCCTTTTTCTGAACATGATCCTTGCAGATGGTCTATGGGAATTTTAACTATTTTAAAATTAATTGCAAATCCTTAACAATCAGAAATGGAGAATCAAATAAAACTTTCTGACCACAATTAGTCAGGCAAGTGCATTCTTTCTTTCTTGCTCTTCCAACCCCTCCACCCCCAACACAATCTAAAGTGTTTTCTGCAAATCTTGCTAGAAATCTTAGGGGGAAAAGTGTTTTGTAAATATTGTCCTTGCTGAGAAAGTCATTAATGAATTAGGAAAGAAGTTATTTTTTCCTCCTCTCAATCAGATTGAATCATATTAAAGGCTTGACTGTAACATGCCAAGTTTTTCAAGGCACAAGAAAAAGTGGTGCACTCATTTTGCACTATAAAATGGACAAAATTTTGAATCTGTAGAGAAACATTTTTCTAGCCTGGCTAAAAAGTTGACCCTATGACAGAACCTGTCGTCTTCAGCTGTACAATCTCTGCCAGGCTTCCCTTCTGAGGTCACCTGAACCAGACAGCCCAATGGCATGTCCCCAGTGCCTTGAGTCTCCATGAATATTTTGGGTAATTCAGCCATCCTGCATGAAACAATGACAGTAACTTGTGGCTGGGAAAAGCAGAAGGATGTAATAGATAATTTATTTTTCCTTGGCTTTTATATGTGATTTTGTAAATACATATCCTTGTGTTTATGTATGTGTGCATGGGAAGAGAGCGAGGAACCTTGCTTTGTGGGGAGGGCAAAAGAGCTTTCACTGAGCCCTCCATGCAAATTCCTTGTTGTGTCTTTCCACTCATTCTAAAACTTTGCATCTTCAGCTGAATGTAATGACATCTCACATCCTCAAAGGAAACGTGAGGTCCTGAGAGGCCTTTGCTAAGTTTCTGTCATTGCAGTGATATGGGAGTTGCTGCCCCTCTGCTGCTAGTGTGAAGCTCTGAACTAACATGAAGCAGCTTTTCATATTTCATAAAGAATTCACAGGCTTTCAATGGTATTCAAATACAGGACTAGGATCATTTTATCATTAACAAGAAGGAAAAAAAGAAAAAAAACCTGTTAATTTATCCATTCCACCAAAACCATAGAACCTGTCATAATATGTCAGAGGTGTTTTACAAGTTTCTCAACCTTGGGAAAAAAAATTATGTACTCATTCATTGACAAATCTTTAGAAACTCACTTTTTAATACAGTTTTGCTGTGCATAGCCAAGTTATCTCCCGACCCTGGAGGAC
>WBMY01002788.1:138612-173038 GCA_013397315.1 Donacobius atricapilla | reverse complement strand
CTATCTCCCGACCCTGGAGGACTCTGTACATACTTAGTGCTACAGTAGCCAGTTGTAACTGTAGAAAGGGGAACATATGAGGGGTTCAAAGCGGCCCTTAAAACCAGAACTAGCAATTTTCTTCAGTGTTGGAGGGGTAGATCTTAGCAAAGGTCATACTTTATACCACTGACATATTCATGTGTTAACACAGCATCTTATAATATCCCACACATTTAGTATTGAATAAATAAGAGATTCATCAGCAACTGAGAGACAGAATGTTTTATGATAAATTTGAACCAAAAAGCAATCAATTAATTAATTTATTATAATTATTAAAGAAATATTTTTCTTCTGTCTGGAGGGATCCTTTAAGTCTTGTGCCATTATAAGCCAGTGTACTTACTTTGTGAGATAACCACACCATACATTTCTACTGGGCGTGAGTGAACATGTTGAAGCACTTGTATGTTTATTTGCCCTCCTCCATGGCCCCTATATAAAAGAGATGTTACAGTTTGGGAGCTAATATAGGCTAGCTAACTTTTATGTAAACAAAAAACTTAATGGAAGGGGGATCTGTGCAGAAATGAGGAGTGCCAGATGAATGAATGGGGGTTATTCACCTTCTAGATGTTGAGATAATGCTGTGCTAATTTTGACTTCTTATTTAAACTAGTGCTAACTTCAAAGCAGTGACACTGAAAAACATGTGGGGAAGATGGGGAACTTTCTGTGGCTGGCTGAGAACAGGTGGAATAATGTGGGATTGCTACACAGAAAGTGCAACAAAGAGCAGAGCATTCCTCAGCCAAGGAGAACACCATTTTCCTGAGGGGTACAATACCAGGCACAGACAGTCCCATGCCAGACTCATACAGATTTATTTGCAGTGCTTTTGTTACATTTTCTTCTGTTCTGTAACACAGTGAGATCTCTTGACACTCCAAGACCCTGAACTCTCCACACCTTGTGCTCAAGGCAAGCAGCAGGACAGCCCTGCTCCCTTTCCCTTCCTCCCATCAATGCACCACTTTCATCTGATCACAGGACCTAGACTGGTGCCTGTTTATGGAGCAGGGCAGCACCAGTAAACAAGAACATTTCCACACTTCTTACAGTGGTGAAGAGGTGTGGCTGTTTGGCCCTTGCATGGAGCAGCACTGTCCCTAACCCAGGCAGGTACCTGACCTGCAATACAAGTGCAAGTCTTTATGGGGCTGGGAGGCTGCATTTTGTTTGGAAAAAACTCCTGGAGAGGACTGTAATGCTCAGATCAAAACTTCCAGCAGTGAAAAGCCACCCAGGTTTGAGTATCATTACTGGCCTTGATGAAGTTTGCCAGGAGGATCTGCATGCCACTAGGCTGCTGAGTGGCTATATTTCAAGAGAAACTGCCCTGATTTATAGCTTGGTGTCAGTAGCACATTGCAGTCCAACAGCCGTGGACTGGTAGGGGAATGGACAAGCTTACTTGGTATTGGTATGTCTTAAATGTGAGATCTTCAAGTCAACAGCAAAGCATTTTAATGGTCTGTCCTCTCATTAATCTCAGACGTGAAAAATTGTGACTGTCTGGGCACCAGGTGACACCTGTCTAGACAAAACAATAAATTTTCTGTCTAATCTATTTTACTGTGTACCACTCCACATACAGACACAACACTAGGATGCTTATACACTGCCCTGAACAGGATTGCTGTCTCTTTTGCTAACAATATGCACTATTGCCCCGAGTGTACAGGACAGAAGAGTATTTGACTTAGCTTGCATGAGATAAATCCTGTCAATGAGAAGGACATTCTGCCTATTTGGAAACATACCCTGATTCAGCAAGACTTGCACAAATATTTTTCTTGGACAGCTACCATGCAATCAAGTAGCTGCTACTACACATTTGCCCTTTTATGCCAATCCAGACAAAGGATTATCTATTAGCAAGAAGTTTTTAAAAATAACTTGAGATAAAATGTTAGATTAAATTCTTACACATGAGATAAATGTATCTCTGTCTACAATAAAAAAATCTGTGCAGTTCATTATTTTGGAACTCTGAGATCCCCTTTGCCTTCACTGGCAATTCTAACTTTACTCAGAGATTAGTGGGGCTGATAATTATTCACTGCTTCTACCAACACTAAAATGAAGGGGCCTCCAATGAACTTCAAAACAAGGATGCAAAAAATCATACACAGGGCACAATTATGTGCACATGAGGTTACAGATGCCAAAGTATGAACACATTTTTAAAAAAGAAAACAAAACAGATGATGCAAATTCATATGGGAAAGACCTGTGAATTTGCATTACATTTGATGGCTTCAATGCTTTACAGTGCTGTTTTCTAGACATTCTGGAGGAACAAAGAGAAAAAAAATCTACAGTATGGGTGTAGGAATGACCTGAACTGTTGCTTTTCTTAAACTATCAGCTGGCAACAGGAAACATGATACCAAATATCTGTTTTTCTGATATCTGATTTACTGCTCCTCTTCTAAGATTCCTTCACAGAAGGGCCTGGGTTGTAAAATCTTGGGCTCAGATCACAGGTGTCCCCTAACTGAACAGTAATTGGTTGGTCTGGCCTTGGCGTTGGCATGTAACTGGATGAAAAAATGTTAATCTTCTGTTTACTTGTATTGTGTTTTAGTTTCTCTTGGATAATGCTCATTACACCTTCTGAACCAAAACCTGAGCATCCTTCAATGGGTAGTTGCCCTGCATGCACCTGCAGGGCTAAAGGAATCAGAACAAACTCCTGGTGCAACTCAAAATATTGCTGCCCACTGGCTGCGTCAATGACTTTTGACCACGTTTCCTGCTGATAGAGATGCAACAGTATTAAACATCGAGGAGAAGTAACTGAAAGGCATAAGGAAATACAGACCAAATGATACGGAGTAAGAAGCCAAGCTTATCTGCAGAGGAGGCTTCTAGAGACTGAAGCCCCTACAGCTGCACACGGTATCTACACTTCAGTTGGGAACTAACCCTGTGATCCCACTGTGGCAGTAGGAAAAGCACATAGACATTTTCCAAGTTAAAATCACGAACACCTGCATTTGGAGCCATTGTCTCTGAGCAAGCCATATGGAAATGTGTACTGACAGGTGAATGCACACTCCACTGGATTCTGAAGTCCATCTATGTCCCTAAGGCAACCCATGCACTGAACTGATTTGGTCACATACATCACAGTATCACGTAATATTCTTCCTGCAGATTTGGCAATGTCATAACTTGTAGAACACCAGCACAGTGCTACAGTACACCAGCAGTACTTAGCAAGTGCTCTTTCCATCTAGTCACTAGCAGCCCACAGTCCCCAGCTTTAAATGATTGCAGCCAAATGCACTTCTTTCAGTTCCAAACCCTGGAACCATTGACCTAAGCAGCTGGCTGCCTTGTGTCTCCTGGGGCAGTCTTTTTTTCCGAAGAAACCCATGAGTCATCTGCAGATGGCTCCCCGAATCAGCAGGCAGCTCCACCCACAGCCAAGAAAACTGGCAATCCCAGTGCTTGCTGCTCCAGCAAGGATGTGAACCCAAGGCTGGCATGGACCTCTCCGCATTTTCAGAAACTTCTTGCTCAGAAAGAGCATTTGTTTCAGGCTCAATGCTTGGCTGGGTGGCAGGAAGGAGAAAGACTTGTGAGTTACACTTCAACATGGTGGGAATTCGTGTTGCAGAGACACTGTGATACTACAGGACCACATCCACAAGGCAATGCAGGGTGGGTGTGACTACTTTTGGAATGGCTTTTGTGTCCTGAGGAACACAATTTGTCCTAGCCAAGCAGCAGCAAGCCTGTTGATGCTGTTACCATGTAACAGACATGGTTGGATACAGCAGGGATCATCCTGCTTGGCTCAATTTCCTAGGGAAAGAAAAGTGGGGCTGTAGTAAGAGGCTCATCCTTCGCGCTCCCCTGCATCGTTAGTGCTGCTTGCTGGCCCTTGAAGTTGAACTTCCCATGATTTTCACACTACCAGAAGAAATTGGCATGCTCAGAACATTTGAGAATGCCAGCCTCACTGTTGACAGCAAAGTTTTTATAATATCAACAGTTATGCAAAGCAAAGATTTATAACGCCTATGCTGCTGTAAATACAGACAGTTTTGATCGCATAACACAGTTTTGTGAATTGCTGCAAAGTCATGCTGTGGAGTTATATAAGAATGACCTGCACTTGGCCTCCCCTGGAAGTTTCTCACATGCAATTAGAGACCTTCTGGTGTGAAATTTATGTCTAGATCCAAAGAGCTTGGCAAATTCCAGATATAGAAATTTCTGGTAAGCTGAAACTCCAAATAGCCTGATGTTGCCTCAGGCACATCTTCCAGACGTACAATTTTGGTGGCAGACAGGCAAGGAAAATTTCTTCTCTTCCTCTTTCCTTGTTCCTCTTACTTCAGAGATACTTTCATAAAGAAGAGCCTTCTGGTAGCCCCTGCGTGGCTGAATTAATAGGCTGCAGCAAGCTCTGGGGAAATGCTCTTCCTGCCCTTCCTATGAGGTTTGTCTTTTTTTAAAATTAAATGCATGTTTCAATAAGGCCAAAATGTGGTCATTTGCTACCTACTGCAGTACAAATTCATGCTGTGAGTCTCCTAAGTCAAAATGGTAGGAGGGCACTGGAAGTCCCCTGCCTCCCAATGCTTGTAATACAGTGTTGATCAATGCAGCAGAGGGAGAGTGAGGGGGAAAAACAAGGAGGCGTAAAACATCTTGCCGGTTTCCATGGTTGTCACCTAAACCTGCAGTGGCGGGGAAGAGGACTGCTGTAACTTAGGGCTCCAATGAAGCAAACTATCAACCCCAGGACTAAACTGAAGGCCAGTCCAAGGCAGCCAGAGGGGTAATGCCAGCCCCATGGGACATCCACCAGAAAATAGGTGCTGGGGCCATTGAGATTACAGAATTGTCAAGGTTGGAAAAGACCTCTAAGATCATTGAGTCCTACTTACTTTACCCTTAGTTTTACCTACGTTCCTGAACAAGCAAATGGGTGGCCTTAGAGACATGGTGAGTTGCTCAGCAATGTTCAACGAAGCATGCTTTTGTCTGAAAATCATTTTCCTAAGTCTGTCCAAACAAAGGCATCAAACCTACACCAACATATCACAATGGAAATTTTGAGACCTACCACATCCAACTCATTACTTGAGACTCATACAAAATGGGATAGTCTGCCAGTTGGTGAGCAAGGAGAGACTCTCTGCTTCTATTGTGAACAGATTGAGATCGAGATAGTAATTAATCTTTATTGTGAATTTTGTATGAGTTTTTGAGAACTGCCATGAAGTCAGTAGGTGAGAATACTTAAGCAAGCTTGCCCTAAGGGTGTGTGCAGTTTATCCCTTTCTGAGCACAAAAGTTCAGCATTTGACAGAGACTTGCCTATAAACATCTGACTAGGACCCAAAACTTATTGCCAAACAGAATAGTTCTCCGAAACAGGCTCAGCCATGTTCTCCACCCTTCTTTGGGTAGAATATAGACAAAAATATCTAATGTATCATTTCAGCTGTTGCATTTGGCATAATAGGGTCTGATCCAGCTTTCATTCAAGACAATTCCCATTGGCAATTCTCACTGACCTTACTTCGGAGATGGCTACACTTCACAGCCAACTGTAGTTAAGTTAAACACAAATCTAAACATTCCAAAAGTAATAAGGAGTGCTGCAATGGCTGCTTTTCCCTGGTATGGGCATCCCTGGGCTTCAAAATGGCAAACATACCTGAACCTTTCTTTGAAAATTTATTTTACAAAGAACCAAGCCCTTGGAAAACTCTTTCATGGGCTCCTTTTTCCAGCAATGAACAATCTTCTTCCAGAGGGGTACTTTATAAATCAGTTAAACTGAAACCGTACTAAGACAGGCAGAGGGCGAAGATATCCATTCCCCTCTTTCATTCTAACATATATCACTTCAGTGGCTGTTCCCTGACTTTCTTTGACAAAGCAGTGACAAATTTCTGCAGTTGTTCTGGGGCATGAAGCATTAATGTAAAAAATTAATAGTGCTGCAGAGTTGGAAGTGATTTGGATCACACAGGTTTCATCATCACTAACAGTGGTCCTGGCTGGGTACTTTTGTGCTGTCTCTGTTTCAGTGTTAGTTGTGCAAAGGAAAGAGAAGAGCTGGCGGAATCAACTCTCGCAGTGATTGCCCAAAATATTCACAGTCCTGACTAATGGAGACCTTCCCTGTCCGCCCTTCTAGTTCTGAGAAAACAAGGCAATAACTCACATGATTCTTCAAGTCAGGCTGCTTTACTCTCCTCCCTCTCAATAAAACAGTAAACTGAGGATAAGATAAGGCTAAGCACTGCACTCAGTAGTGCTGAGGTTTGTGGAGGCTGAGACATGAGAAGTGAGTAGTTCTTGGCTACCTAAAAAGCTACAGGTTGCATCTGCATCGAATGGAAACAGAAAATTAGAAACTTATGGATGGAAAAAAAAAAAAAAAAACCAAATAAAAATCACCTGTGGTCTTCTATCTAAACAGAATTAAGAAATTTCAAGAAGAAGTAAGATTCTCCCTCCAAAAAGAAACGTCCAAGAGGAGCTATAACTGCTGAGTATCACGGCTTGTGCTGCAGTGTGAGAAGGGGTCACATGAGAGCAAGCTATACAGGTGTAAAGAGTAAAGGGCTGGGAAAGTAATAGCAGGTTTGTAGAGTTCAGATACTCTGTAGGAGTTATGTATCTAGTTTTTAGGGGATGCTGGACTGCCAAAATATGATGCACATTCAAATCACAGCCACAGAATATGCCGCTACAACAGAGACAACAACACAGAATGTTTTTTTTGGGGAGGAGAATGAAATCAGAAAATCTGTTGATTCCCTTGAAGGCAGGCAGGTCTTGCAGAGAGACCTTGAGAAATTAGAGGGCTGGGCAATCACCAGGCATATGAACTTCAACAAGGGACAGTGCTGCATTCTGCACCTGGGTTGGGGAAACCCTGGATGTACAAAGAGAACAGGGAATGAGGGGTTGGAGAGCAGTGTTCCAGAAAGGGACTTGGAGGTCCTGGTCAATGGCAGCTTGAACATGAGCCAGCAGTGCCCTGGCAGCCAGGAGGGCCACCTGGGGGGTTTCAGGCACAGCATCACTGCTGGGCAAGGGAGGGGCTTGTCCTGCTCTTCTCTGCAGTGCGGCAGACTCACGTCCAGTGCTGGGGACAGTTTTAGTGCTGGGGCCATTGAGATTATAGAATTGTCAAGGCTGGAATAGACCGCAACACAAAACAGACATAGAACTATTAGAGAGTGCTCAGAGGAAGGCTACAAAGATGATGAAGGGTCTGGAGGTGTAGTCATATAAGGAGTGGCTGAGGTCACTTGGTCTGTTCAGCCTGGAGAAGAGACTTGAGGGGAGACCTCACTGCAGTTACACCCTCACTGTGAGGGGAGCGGGAGGGGCAGGCACTGATCTCTTCTCTGTGGTGACCTGTGACAGGGCTGGAGGAAGTGACACGTCAGGAAAGGTTTAGGTTGGATATTAGAATAAAATGACTATTGGGGATGGTGCTGGGTAGGGTCAGGAGTTGGACTCGATGATTCTTGTGAATCTCTTCCAAATCAGCATTCTGTGAAAAGCAAAAGTCATGAGGAAGAGCTGGATGAAGGTCATTTAATAGCTCCTTCAATTCAGTTCTCCTCACACGCCCTGTGAGGGAGATAAAACTGACTCTTGGATAGCTGATAGTGCTTCCAGGAGGGAACAGAAAAGGTTTACAGATTTGTTTCATGCTTTGTTTCTGGACCACAGTTCTCTTTGCCAGCACATTTTGAGTGTCTTTGTATGTGCTCTCAAATTTGTGGCAACGTCTGCCAAATCAAGCAGTCTCAGGCCACACACAACATCTATGGACTCTTAGAAACAACAGCCGTTGCATTTCAGGGCAGGGAATTAGCTCATAAATATTTACAAGGCTGTCAGTTACAGGGACAGAGAACTATTAGCAAGACAGCTCTGATCAGAATAGGAGAGATGGGGTAAATCTAGTCTGGTAGTTGCCCAGCAAAATAATTTTTGAGCACAGGGAAAGCAGTTTTCCTCCCCCTGCCTCACTAACAAAGTAAGAGCATACATTGCAAGATGGCTGCTAAATCCAATACTGCTCAAAACATGACCCTCGAGGCTGTATTTTTTAATCCATAAGTAAGTATACTTTTTTTTTTTTAAGAGAGATTAAATAACTTCTCCCCATAATCTCACAGGTTGTTGGAAACCAAGCCTGAATACATCAATCTGATCATGACTCAGAGTCCCAGTTCACACAGTCCTGGCCCCACTCAGGCCAGTGCCAACAGGAGAGACCCCGGCGTCCTGACTCACTGAATGCTTCCTAATGAGAAGACACAGCCATGTGCATGGTCTCCTGCAGGGAATACTGCTGCTCTCACCCTTCTCTTGGTAGCAAGGTCCAGGGATGTACCAGCAAGCTGCCTCTGCCTGTGGGTGAGGGCATGGTCCTAATCTCCTTTGGAGCTCCTGCAGCTGGATCACATCTGCAGGCACTAAATCAAACCTCTGAAGGCTATGCTGGCATTTGCCAAAACAGAAATTTGATGCTGCAAAATGGGAGCCATCCTTGTCTGAAGGAACCAATTGGCGCTATTGGAAGGTAGTCCCTTGGAAAATGTAATGTCTTCCTAAAAATTTTCATAGATTTTTTTTAAGAGGTCAAGGACTTTTTAGTAGTACTATAGTGTTGATAATAGGAAGCTGTTGCTGTTTGTGTGGGTTTTTTTGTTAGGTTTTTTCTTTTTTAAACAGACCATGGTAAAAGTTACGAAGGCTTAGCACAATGTTTTGAACAACAGTACGTACACCGCGAGAGGATAGAAAGGAAAAAACGAGCCACCGTGGATAGGTGCAACTCTGTCACACATGAGAAAATGAGCAGGTTGATACGGATGATCATTTTTTCCCTGATCCAAATCACATGAGACACAAACAGAACCCAGATGATCTGGGAGTAAGGGCTAGATTGGCCCTTCAGCAAGCTCAGCTACAGAGATTGAATGAAACTCAAAGCTTCCAGTTTGGTGAGAAGTCCACAGCTTTATGAGACAGTAGAAAACCTGAAGCCCATGTATAATATAGCAGAGCTAAAGTATTGTCCTAGGTTACAATGTAAGATATGCCCAAGATATGTATTCTATCACCATCTTCATGAACTGTTGAAACCAGGTGGGGCAGTGTTTCCCTTGTCCCCACCCTCTGGAATATCTTCTGTTAATGGGCCCATTCATGCTCTGCTGTGTGACTCATGGGTAACTCCCATCTGGGAGTTATCTCTGTTTAATGGGCAATCAAGGACCCATTGCATGAGTCATAAAATTACATCATTCCATTGTGGGATGCTCCTCCCATGGGGAGGAGCCAAGCATTCCCACCTGGATATAACCCGGGATAGCACAGGGGGCCCTTAACCCGCTGGATTCCCAGAGGACAGGAGCTACTGGACCTTTTTATGGGATCACTGCTTCAATGAGACCACTTCATCCAGACTGCTACCAGCGCCCTGACTAACAGGTTGCATTATTTAACTTATTTTATTTTACTTTTTCCCCCCCTCCTATTAAATAGTATTTCTGACTTTGAGTCTTTCACTGGTTTTACTTTCAAACCAGTACAAGTATATTGCTCCATTTCCAGTTATTTCTCTTCTGTTTCTTCCTTTTGGCCCAGTATGTGGCATTGGCTTAGGTCTTGTTCTAACTGGCATATTCTGGGCCAATGCTCCAAGTATATCCCTGGAGCACAGAAGGCTATCATGCTCTAGCAATGGTATTCACCAGTTAAGCACACTTGCTGAGACTCTCCAAACCATGTGCTACTTCCTTGTTCTTCCTCCCCTTCTCCTTCCCTCTACAGGAGGCTGGAGTTGAGAACTGGAGGCACAAAAGGTAAAGGTCACAGGCTGAGATAAGAACAATTTACTGGAAACAGCAATGAAATAGGAAAATGGACCACAGTGGTAACAATACTAAAGAGAGAGGGTGCAAGAAGGAGTAAAATGATTCATAGGGAAACCTCTCAACAATTCTCAACCACTCCCTGCAGCAAACTATACCAACCTGGCAGGGACCCCTTCTCCAGGGAACAGATCCCCAAACCCTGTTGCCTGGCAAAGACATGAGGTGGTATAGAATAATCTCCAGGTCCTATCCATGCCACTCTTGGCTACTGCAAAAGATTAACCCCTTCCTGGCTGGAAATAGGATAAAAGCTCTATCCACATAGGTTAAACTTTGGGATTAAGTCTTAAAGGAAAATTATTTTGGAGAGAGTCTGTTTCTTATTTTGTGTTATTCCAGCACTCAGCTTCATGTATCTGTGACCTCAGTGAAGTCTGGGAACAGCAGTCAAGAAGCAATGGCATGAGAGCAGCAACCTCTTGGCATATTTTATCCACTAGGCATTCAGTAAAGTAATTACATGTCCTAAGCCACAGATCATGTTCAAGGAGTTTTTTGGTCCATATTTCTGCACATCTTTGGATCTTTATGGAAAGATTCTGAAATTCCACTCTTTTTGCTGGTTGGTTTGGCTCTCAACTCTCTTCAAAGAGGTGGGAAAAGAAGCAATTTTGTTAACTTTACTGTGGCTCTTGCACCAGTTTTAGACTCAGTCTTCTGGAATAGAGATAGAGGCATTGTAGCATTTTTTTCTGGATAGAAATCAGGTCTGTATCCAGGGTGTACTTAATTTGCAGAATTCTTGCAGTGGCAGAGAAATATAAAACCATATATGTGAAGGATAAAATTAAATGTCTGGGGAAAAACCACGGTGAATGCAACAAATATTTTGTAAAAGTAAGAAGTATCTGTAAGCAAGATATTCCCTTTCTTCAAGACACAGAAAATAATTTCTCTAAGTGCTTTTCTGAAAGGTATATGTATCTGCAAAAGGTATATATCTCAATAACTTCACTCTGCCTTCATATTATACTTCAATATATCACCTTTTCCTTATCATTGGCCTCAATTCTACTCCTTTATCCTACTCAGCAAAACAAGTAAATGCATGTTTAATCTCAACCATGTGCTTTGCTGGTGCAGTACACACCCTTATCTCATGGTAGAAGTGGATCTTTGCAGGGGCTGCTGTGATACCCCAGTATTTGGGAAGCTGGCAAACCTTACCCCACAGGCTTCTACACAGCTAGGAATTTTCTCAGTTACCCCATGGGAATCTCTCTGTATGTGAGGGGTCAAGCTCTTCTCTTTAATAGAAAATGGGAGCTGAGATGTGGCCCTCTGCCCATTTGGTTCCCAAGCACTCCCAGGAAGCTTTTGTGTATCCTTTGCCAAATCTTCTTCTCTTCCCTCAGCAAAGCTGTAGGTCCATGAACCTCATAGTGATATTACATCCCTGGACTTCTCTTCCTTGCCCAGTTGACAGGAGGAGGATTGCATGCTGTAAGGGGAATGTAAAACTTTTACAGGAAACAGCAACCGTCAGTTGTTGCAATATATATTCTATTTAAGGCTGTATTGGTAAGACATTACTTTTTATTAAATAACTTAAGAAAGAATGGGTAGAGGTAAGGGTCCTTAGAGGACAACCTGGTGTCACTCAGGCCTTACGTCTTCATTCTGCATCAGTAATGTGTTCTGACTTCCCAAAACAGAATAAACTGGTCTTCAGACAGTGCTTTTCTCCTAATTAAATCTACACAGTGAAGAGACATTGAAGGACTTTTTTCAGAAATATAATCTCCAAAGGCCTGTGCTGGGTTGCTGAAATGTTTTCATTACAGGTCATCATCTGTGTGTATGTAATTTATCAAGTCTCCCACTTTGTCAGCAGGCAAAACTCAGGAAGGTACACGCACCCTGCGTACCCTTTCAGTCACATGTACCTAGTCAGGTTCTTTCCAGCTCCTTTTTTTCAGTGAAGGTGCCACAAAAATTTCTGGCTGGGGTCCTGCAACAGGTGGGAAAGAAAGACATGGTCTTCCTGCATTATTCAGTGCAAAAAATGTGCCTTTCCCCGTCCAGCGTGTAAAGCACTGGAGCTCCTGCAGTCAGCACTGTGAGAGGAACAAGGTCTTGGAATCCTTGTTTGGCAGGTCCCATTGGTGGCCAAGTGGCGGCTGTCATGCAAGAGAAGAGTCACAGCCTTTCTGACATTACATGCCTCAAACAAATATGGAGCCATGTCTTTTGAGCAGAGGAAGTACATCTCCCAGAGGGGAACACGTACTGTGTTTCATGCAGTAGAAGGTGGAAGCTGTTACAGAGCTTTGGCTGTGGAAGTGCTCGTGTTTGCAGCTCTGAATGCCTTCTGTTCCTCAACTCCCTAGCCAAGGGAGACTTACAAATAAAGAATTAATATTGTTGGGGTGAATTTTCCAGGAGTTCCATAAAACACTGTGGTCAGTTGAAAACAAAACAAGGCCCAATCCCTGGCAGATGTCCAGGACTTTGGAGGATTGAACTTGAGCTGAGCCAAAATAAATCCTAAGGGGCAACAATAAGTCAGCAACCTCCATTCCAAACAAGAGTTTCCTTCATATTATCCACTCCTGTTTTGTTAGTGCTTTAGTGTCAAGGTCCTGAAGAAAGAATTCTGTGAGACCAGAGGTCAGAAAATATTCTACAAAAGTCACAGACACCTCTTCACCTCTCACAGTGTTCTGGACCACACTGCAAGTTATGGGCATATCTCCAAGGAGAGGAGAGGAAACTTTGGCAATGCTGAAAGCTAAAAACTTCAAAGTTTTGCTGATATTACCTTAAGAAAATAAGTAGTAAATGCCCCCTCTGCAAGCTGTAGAGACTGCCCTAAGTCGGTATTTTAGGAAAACTCTCTGCTAATCCATTGCAAATCCCATCAATATGAGGGCAAAGGTAGTCTGTCCGCAAACAAGTCTGCAAAGGTATGGAGATGGGCTAGGGAGACTTCTATCTGACAGTGTAGACTATCACAGAGGTGCCATTGAGGCAGGACAGTGCAAAGAAGTCGATTTAAAACCACAGATTGAGCCTTTTAAGGCAGCTGGCGAAAACTGGCCACTCAGTTCTCTGCAGGCTTCTGGGGACCCGAGTGATCAGGGGTAAATTGGGGTAAGGCAAAAAGCAGGTGAAAGAGTAGCATAAAGTAATCTCCCCATCTAGTTTCAAACACAAGCATCCAATTTATTCAATTTCAGATTACAACTTCAGCAAATGCTGACTTCAAGTCTGAATCTGGACATATGCTCTGAACCTTTCTGTAGCTGATAGGAATATGCTGGAAAAATTCTAGAGGAGGGACAAGCAAAAGTGCCCTAAAGACATTGTTTTAAACTATGAATAGCTTCTAATGCAATACCACAACTTTTGGATGTTTGAGTCTAGAGTTATTGCTAAGCTGTGGTACCAAAGCAATGCACTCACTCCCAGGTCCTCAAACAATATGTAACAAGCATGGTCTTTGCTGCTTAGAGGTTGTGCTCCCCATCAAACCTCTTACATAACCAGACACATAGCTGTACTCTGTATGGTTTTAGTGCCGAGTTTCACACCATAGATTTTTAATGTCCCCATATATTCCCTCAGTTGATCTCATAGTTTGAATATACTGTTACACAATAATTCATTGCAAATGAAGAGTTATGTCAAAACAGCCATCCAGATGAAATTACAATTACAAAATGCTGAAGAAAGAGGCTGCCAAAGGTCCCCCAAAAAAAAAAAAGGTGACACAACTACTTCGTGACAGAACAGAAAAAGCACTTATGTATGCATTATTTTTTATCAGATGATTAAGTGAATCAGAAATTATGTAAGCTAATGGTAATATTTAATATTATACATGATTTAAAAAGATGTAACAAGGTCACATGCTCAAAGGAAACCTGAATTGCTGGATTTACATAGTATGATTGTCTTAAAATGAGACAAAAGTAAAAAGCAGAAAGTACAAAAGAAGTCCTTAGGGCTACTGCAGAAAACCTTGAAGGGCTGAAACTTTGTTCTTTCCAGCATGGCACAGAAGAGATTATGCTTGACCTCTGATATATGTGTCATTTTTGGCTTTGTTCAAGCTAGGAATATCACAGAGACCTACCATTTCAGTTATTTCATTCCATCAACTAAAAAAAATAAAAAAGAAACTATTTTTTATCCTAAATGTAGGATATAAATGAAGATNAGGGAACAACTATACCTAGGAAACCAAGGGGGGTGAATAGAACAAACCATTCTAACATATCAAATAAACATAAAAATCCACACTGCTACAATCTGGAGAAGCCGAAAATCTTAGTTCAGTGCCAGAAGGGTTCTTATTTCAGCAAAAGGGACTAGTCAAAATCTGACTTCAAGGTCTTTGGGCCAAACCTGTTGCCAATTAGAAAGAAAGTGTCTAATATTTTTCAAGTGTAAACAGGTAACTTCTATGGCAGGAGTGCCAAGAGAGGTGAAAAGTAACAGGATAAGTTCCTGGTGAAAATGGAAAATGGCTGAAAGTCAGTGTGCACATATCAAATGGATAACTTATTTTTTCTCTTCTCCTCCTCTTGCCTAAGGCCAAAATAATTCAATGATCCAACTAACAAGTGGATCCACGCTGTCTTGCAGTGACAAAAACCACAGACATATTTATCCAGATGGTCTGACTTAAAAGATAAGCCAACCAGGGACAGTTTTTGAAGACTGTATTGCAAAATAATCAAATTAATGTATTAAACACCCTGAGAAAACTCAGAACTGGCAAACTTCACACAGGCACTCACCACATGTTTTCAAAGGCCAAAAAAAAAAAAGTACACATATCTTCCTTTGTGAAAGCCAGCAGCTTTATTGCCACTTGTCTGCATTGCACTAAGTCTTCATGGGAATGAATCACAGCCATTCTTCTACTCCCTTTGCTTTACACTGGGCTTCTCCTGCACAATGCAAAAATGAAACAAGAGGAAAAAAATGAAATTCAGAGATAAAAGCAAAGAGACACAACATATTGAAAATACATGGAACAAAAAGACTCTGAAAGGGCAAATAGCAGGGCTATAATGTTCCACGGGGCACTGTAACAGGGCATATGGCTCAGGATTTCTATTATTTTATTACAAGCAGATCACATGGATCACCTATCCTGGGGAGCCTGTTGCTTCATGCTTCTTGGCCTATTTTTGTAAAAAACTTTTTTTACTACTCTTCAGGGTTCCTCCTTTTGCTTTTGCTGGTGTAGTTCGGTTTCTGACAGCAAGAGGAAACATGATAGTACATGGCATTTAACCATGGTGCAAGCTAGATCTCCACCCAAAAGATTTAGAAAGTGGCTTATTGGCAAAATATCAGCTTTCTCAAGACATTAATTGTGCTAATCTTCATCATTTTTCTTGCCGATATGGATGAAGCAGCATCTATAGGGAAAGGAGATAAGGGAGAAGGTGCTACTATTTCTGAGCTCTCCAAGGCCTGAAATACTATACTAAGAAAAATTTAACTGACAAAACCCAAAAAAACCCAAATGAAAAAAGAACAGCAAAATCTAATGTGGTTTCATGCATCCCCATGATTTCCAGGTGCTGATCCATTAAAAGTCCATGAGGACTATAGGGTGATATGTGACCAGCTGGGGCTTTGGGAAGTGGCAGGGACAATGTGAGGCCAACACATCAGAGGCTCATTTTTCAAGGTCTTGATGTACAGGTGGCCCAGCTATGGATCATGACTGACACACAGTGGAGGGGTCTGTGAGCAGAGAGGTGATGCAGCTGAAAAAAAAGCAGAAAAGCATGCAAAACTAGAGAAAAACCATGCTGTGCAGGACCAATCCATAGCTGTGCACCCACATTGTGCTCCTGGGCTTTCATAAGGGGACTGTAAATAAAGGAGAAGGAAGCAGAAAGGGAAGAATACCCAACACCTTTCTCAAGTAAAATTTTAGCTGAGAAAAAACAATATAGTAATATAGATGCTCCTCTCTTTACCCTGCAGTTGAATACAAGGCAGGTTGGAGGAAAAAAAAAAAAATCTTCCCTTTCATGCTCCCCTAAGAGCACCAAGCACACCTCTTCTTCTAAGTTTCAGCCCTTGTGCCAACCTTTGCTATTAACCTCTCCCTGTCCAAAGTGAGTCTCTGACTGTCCTCCCTTGCCAGCTGTGTCCTTCGTACTCTGCTGTGCTAATTTAGGATGGTTAGCCCTTAAAAACTCCACCCAGCTATACAGAGAAAAAAAATGGAAACTAGTCTACCCCCAAACACCTTTTCATGATGATTCCACTGGATGTTTTCTAGTAATCTGGAGTGCAGAAATCTGACTTTCTAATTGTGTGATGAGGTTTTTCCTAGCTGTGTGAGCTAAGCTATTAAAACTACCTTGTTGCCTTCTTTTATGCTCTTTCCTTCTGTGAAAACAAACAGGCAGTTTTACTTTGCTGCAGAGCAGTGACGACAATGCAGGGTAAGTTTAACAAGTAAGTCAGAGTACAGATGCATTTTCCAGGGCCAGGGCAGGTGGTCTTGTCATCTGGAGGAGTGTATTATCTGCTGCTCCTATGTGCCTGGCAGACACAGGGCCTCACCCATCCTGGCTCTGACTTCTGCATTGCAACTGTCTGAAAACATCTCATACCTGATATCCCTCCATGCATCTGCTGCCATTTTTCTTCTTCTTTATGGAAAAAAAAAATCCACTTTTAGAATAACAGGGGTTGTGAGATCGATTCTGCCTTCTTCGATCAGTGTAAATTGTACTTTACTTGAAGAACATCTCCTTTCAAATCAGCGAATCATGTCATGGGCTCCAGTGAAGTAGGGGTAGTGATTATTTGTTGCAAACTTTTGTAGGTGAAGAAGGGTTAGAAATTAAACATAGATCATAGTTTTCATGTAAGCTTTATAAAAATGGCTCAAAACAGTGCTTAATAGATTGCCTTAGTGACTGGTAATCAACTTTTAAGTAGTCCCAAAGGCAATGAGTTCCCTCTAGCCTTTACTTATTTTAGTTACTTGAAATCCTTCATGACACACAGTAAACATGAAATATTTGAAATCTTGCATTAACCTATTGTAAATCTTTTCCAACATAATTTCCATCCAAGTTATAACTGAAGTTGCTCTGCAGTGCATAATGCCCTTCCTATCTGGTAGGCGAGTGTATAGAGTCCTGTAGAAAAGATCTATGCTACTAGAATGACTCACCTTTCCTGTAATCTTCTTCAGGATAAAACTTGAGGTTTCAGAAACTGAAGAACCACTTCGATGGGGCTGTGCTGATTAATAGGAATTGTGCTCGTATCTCTGTAGCCGTTTTTCATTAAAAGTAATGGGAGTTATTATTAAACCTGCTAATGATTTCCTATAGTTTTAATTTCAAGGCATGTGACTGCAAGGAGAGATTTGGTATGAGGTAATTTTTTTTTCCCCTTCTTTAGAGTCCTTTTGGGAAAATTTTTCATCATTGCATATGGGTGTGATGATGCTGTCCATCACACAGACACACAGACACGCACACACTTTGGTGAGAAGGCATGAACTGTTTGTTACGAAGATCTGACTCCATTTTATAGTATTTCTACAAAGGCCAGGGACTGGGGGAGAAGGCTGACACCTCCCCCCATCCCATTGGTCAAGACAACTGTCCATCAGCTGTCCATATCTCTAAGAACAAGAACATAAACTTTTCCTTGATTTAATGAAAACATTGCCACTGTTTACAATGCCTGTGCATGAGAAACAACCTAATGATGAAAATTGTGAAACAGAAGAGAAGGCCAAAAAATCAGGGCAACAAGTGTACTACTGCAACATGATAAAAATCCCATACTAGTTCTTTGCTCAGAAAATTTATTTCTTACTAACAGGCCTCTGTGACTAGCCAAAAATTCATCCCAGGACATTTTCATGGAAAACAGTCGCCAGGTCAAAGAATTTTAATTTATTAACCAGACTGCTGATAGGAACTGGGCTGGGAATAGTCTTGAATAAGTTGTATGAAGTAATCTTCAGACTTTCCCTATGATTTGAACAGTATCTGTGTGCACACTCATCTTCTGCCTCTGACTACCGGAGCGACCCCCTACCTGCAACGGGAACAAGCTGGGACTCCATGCCCCGGTCACAGTTAACTGTTCTTTCAGTCCCATTAAAATCAGTACAATTGCGGTCATAGAACAATAGGTCTAATATATGGGAAGGTATTTATATTACCATTTATACATTCATTTTTATTCCTGCTGCAACATCTTTGTTAATAGCATAAGCTACAGAAGAGGAATGCTTATGCAGTACAAAAGGGAGAAATTCTAATACATACAAAAAGGAAAACAAAGTAATGTGAAAAAGGGGAGAAAAATGGCCAGGACATGCAAATCTATCCTGTATGTTTCTAAAATCATGTTAACTGCTCCCCAAAGTCACAACTTTGTTTTCTCGAGCAAGATTATTTCAAACTGTGGAATCCAGAGAGCACCGGAAAATATCTTGCCTCATTCATATCTTTGCTGATCCAAAAGACAGTTTTATAATTGAACCAGAGTCCTTGGAGGAGTAAACATCTATTTGTTCGAAAGCATTTTAAAGGGCTTAGCAACAGAGCGAGACAGAATCTCACATGTGACATTCCACACCACCAAGTATGCAGCTTATGAGTTTAGCACGCCATTTCTCTGACAGCACAAATTTTCTCTTGCTTTAACATGCAAGGACTGGCAGAAAAGAGCCTTCCAGATACTTATTTTTGTAGGGCAGGCTCATTAGGATAAAAACCAGTATAATTTTGTGATGATCATTGCATATGTGAAATGATCTTTTATTTCTTCCTGCTGGAACAAATCCTCAAAACATATCCTTTGACCCTAACTTGAGGGATCTAAATTTGCTGCAAAAATCTTGGTGGTATCCAAAGGCTCTCTGTAAAGTTAGGACTTTATGGTGCTAGGCGATGCAGAAGTATTCAGGAAATAGAATAATTTTGTCATGTACTTATGAAAACATGCAACAGATGAGGTAAACAAGAGGCCAGGGAGAGATCGAGAAGCCAGTAAGGTAGCAATAGAAGCATATTTTCAGATAGACAAGTGCAGCTAATTTGTTGAGAGCTGTCATTGGAGGACCACCTTTTGGAGCTGTGCTTTTTCCTAGGTTGCATAAATTGCTTTTGCTCTTCTTACAGCACTTGGACACAAAGAAATACTGAGATTGAATATTCCTGAAGAACTGTGCTTGGGACAGCCAGAGCTACCAACGGGAGTTTTTTCATAAGACTTAAAGTTGAGCTCAAACAAGAGAGATGTGTACCTTAAATGAAACTTCCAAAAAATAGAAAGATTGAGTTAATCTTCAGGTTCTGCTCTTACAGCTAGTATGATCCAGAAATACAAGAAATTTTCTAATGGAAAGTGAACTCAAGGAGCCCTGGTCAAAACCAATAATCAATAGGAAGTAGGACAGACTGGCAGAGCATTGCTGAGTTAGAAAGCACTTGGAAGCTGAGGAGCATGGTGAAAAATGAAAGAGATGGAGAGGTAAAGAGGGAAGAGCCCTGGTATGTGGCAACAGAGCTGAAGCAATCAACATCTCCAGCTGGTGGAAAATGAGGAATTCTCCTTTATTTTTAAGGAAGACACTTTGCTTCTGTAGTGTCAAACTAAGTTTTAGCAGCCTGGAGTTATTACAGGCAGTTAGACTTTTCCAGACCACCTCTAGACTTTTATAGAAGAAAGGTCACTTAATAACACCCTTTCTTGCAAGAATCCATCCCACAAGAATTTCCACTAATCCCTTGGCCATCACATTGCTGAAATATATATTTTCCAGCTGCAGGAAGAGACTTGTCAATATGAGCAGCCCCAAGTACTAGGATAGTTTTTTACAGCACAGCTCACATGCCTATGGTGCTTTGTGCAGTTTCTTCAGAAGTACGTGTTTTGATTCACTTTAAGATAATTTAGAAGACAGACTAGATGATTAATCTGCCTGTTCTGGATGCAGAGCTAAGGTATGCAATGTCAGTGGATTTCCATATCCCCATTTCACCACAGAGAGATGACAGCTGTGGATGAAGAGATCCTCCTGTGCCAACCCTCAAGGTTTGATCTGTTTCTCCCAAGGTCCACAGTAATCCTGGGGGGCTGGCATCAATACAGATGTTCTGTAAAGTGCTTTGAGGCCCTCTGGCATGCAAGGACTACTTGGATGTGACATTTTCTACTTGCTGCATTAATGTTTCTTTTTTCCTCTCAGATGCCTCAGGACAGATGCCTGCCTGCCTTTCCCTCTCTCAGGTCTGCTGGCAGCTCAGATTTCAGTGGGGTTTGTAAGCATTTCCTGGCTGCTGGTGTTTGGATTGTGTCAGCATATGAGTTAAAAGTTATTTCCATCCTACAGTAGTTGATGAATGATACTCTAAACAAACAAATTCTTTGTAATGGTTTTGCTGTTTTCCTCCCCTGTAGTGGAAATCTAGCACCAATTTCCAAAACAGGGTACTGCCACATCTTATGGAAGAAGGCACCCCTGAAATCATGAGGAGGTTGTTTTAAACAACTATATGAAAGAGACATTTTCCTGAGTGAAAACTGTGTGCACTGGATTGGAATATCCAAAGCAGTAGCTCTCAAGCTACTTTGTAGTGACACCACTGCCCGGATCAGACAGAAAACTCTCTATCTATGCAGGCTGTGCTTTGTTGCCATTTCCTCTTTATAGGTCCCACACTTCCTTTTTCCAAAAATTTCTCCCTTCCTGCTGTTAACACCTCTCTAAACTGTGAATATTGTCGTGACATCCCTCTGCTAGAGCCATCATTAAGCTAAGTTGTCTCTTTATGACAACTACTTCATCTCCTCACAACAACTAAGAGTTGTCATTCAAAAAGTAATAGGCAATGCCGTCAGTGCTCCTGACGTGTCTGTGCCAGTGTATGATGGATCATTTCTGGAAAGACTTCTAGTAGCCTGTCCTCATTCAGCTGCATTATTTCTGTTTACTTTGTCAGAGTTTGCTGTTTTATACTTGAGTTTGCTGATGGCAAGTCATTACAGAGCAGCTCTGACTCCTCAACCCTTCTGCTGCAGCTGGAGATGGGAGACGCATTTTCTGGGATTTGCAAGGGCTGGTGATGTACTGGAACCAGCCTTCTAACCCCCACAAATAATTCTTGGAGGCCAGAAATTCTAGGTATTTTCTAAAGATGGCCCATCTTTATGCCTGAAACTGTGAGCATTCTTCAGCTGGTTAACATCATCATTTTGGCAAATAAAGCCATGTGCCAAAAGTATCCTTCACCCAATCTCCTATACATTCTCTAAGCTTTCCTCTCTCCACACCACCCAATGACCTCTGTTTATGATAAACATCACAACACAGTGAGTATTTTCGCATGAGAGAGTGAGTCGCATCTCAGCAGATGTACAAACTTTGGAAATGCCTCCTGAGAACAGCTCACCACATGATCAGACTGAGGTGAAGAAAGAACTTATATGCCAAACACTGCACCTGTATTTCTGGTTGTGGTTCTTTTCAGTTTACTTTTGTATGACAACTTATTTGCTGAATAATAAATACCTTAAAGAAAATCACTGTATACCAGTGCAAAATTTATTGTAGGTGGCTATCTGACTGTGTAGCAGATAAAAACAGCGAATATCAAACAAAACGGTTAATAGTGTTATCCTCAGGGATTTTTTAGATTTATAGAAGAACAATGAGTAGACAAACACCTCTGAAAATCTGAAAAGTAAATACATTTCTATACTCAGGTTCTATGAACACAAGGTTTTAAATGTCAACAATATATAAAAACAACTACAGGAAAAGCAGGTTGTTCCACTTCCTCTGAAACCTACTTACTATCGACAGTGCCTCTGTCTCTTGCCAATGGTGCCACCATGTTACTGGGTCTCCAAATGCATGCTTGCTCCTCAAAGAGGATAATGTACCAGCGAACAGGCATTATCCCCACTGGATGCTGATCACTACCTGACTTCAGAGCTCCAGGTTTTTGACAACCATTCCTGCCTCTGAAAAGCCTCCAAAATATGTATGCTATAAATGGGCCATGTAGTGGCAGTAGGAGATTGTGAAGTAGGGTGGAAAGGTTTCTCTGAAACACATTTGCACTGTTGGTTTAAGATTCTCACTGGTTGTGACAAGGTTAGCACTAATTCTATCTAAAATAATGTGGAAAGGTTTTCTTTGGAAATCTCAGCCACTACATTGGTATTATTTCAAACTACGAACTTCATCTTAACCTTTTTAAAAACCTGAAAATGTTATGAGAATTATAATTAGGACAGTAGGAAACCCAGGATCCAGGGCAACCCTCACTCAATTACTGTGAGTGACCCACAGCCATGCTTGTGCCTTCCACAGCCTGATCACTTGCTGTCACAGAGACAACTCAGAATCTTAATACCAGTCCTTGTTACAGGGAAACTTTGCCCTTGTCCTGAATATTTGTATGGACTTTGGCCTTTGCTTTTGTTTTCATGAGTTTTCAGAGATTATGTCAAAGACAGGTATAACTCCTTCTTAAAAAATTGTGGAAGACAGTGCTCAGGTTTTGATCTTGGTCTTAGAGGCATACACCTGGATTTGATTTTCCTATTGCAATAGGATCATCTGGCATTTCCAGAGAAATGAGACAAGACCATGACATTGTGGTAGGTAGTAATACCACTTGCTGTATTTTGTCTCATGTGGTTCTGCAAACAGCTTAAAAGATCTATTTTAGTAGGAATTTAAACCTGCGACAACTATGATTTTCCAGGGTATGGCATCTGAAAAACTGTGCAAACAAGTTAATGATCTTGTTGAAGAAGTAGTTCCCACACATGCACTGAACATTGCAGCAAATGTGGTGGAGAATTCATAAAAAGGGAATACTACTTTTCTTCCTAAAAGGGGCCACTGGCCTGCCTGAAGAGCATTTGTTTGACCTGATGGACAAATGTACTAATAAAGTAGACATGGATGGTTGGTATTGTGCATTCCAGTCAAGCCCCTGGTCTGGCGCCTTCTTTTCTGCTTCCAGGGGGATGTCCAAGGATTAAGTGGGTACTGACATGCTGAGCATCCTGAACATCCCATACAGATGCTTGGTGCTGGACAATATGGATAACTCATGCTGGCTTCAGCCCCTGGAACCATTGGTGAGACTCCTACTTCCTTCCATGGCAGGGATATTTCCACCTGAAAGTCCCTGAAGTCAGCAAGTCTTCTATTGCATCACTTTTAGTGTCCTGGGAGAAGGTAGCAGACCTCTGAACTCAATGATCTTGCAAAACAATTTAAATGAGAAGGCTTTCATGTGTCCTGAGAGTATTAGAATTTCATAATTTCAGTTATGCTAGAAAGAAATCCCCTCTAATAGCACCAACCTTGTCTTTCTTGGATGCCTCAGTCACACTGAGTTATGTCTGCACTTGCCGGGGAAAATCCTTTCTGCCTTTCGGTCTGTCTCTACAGACAGACATAAGCACTCTGTCACAAGGCTTATTTTGAGCAACTGTACTACCTTCCTTCTGAACTTAGTTGTTACAACAAGTAAGAGTCAGGAGGAGCAGTGAGACTGTCAGGTTGATTGTTTCAGCAAAACATAGCTTTGGTCATGGCCTTGGCTCTGGTGTGGGAAGCAAGGAACACATTTCCAGCCATCACAGAGGGGAAGAAAGAGATAAGTCCAACTGGACTAAACACAACAGGAAACTGGGGTTGGCAGCTGGATGGCTTGGCCTCCACCCCACAGGGAGTGTGGTGGAAATCAGTCCCAGTGAGCTTGCAGCTGGCACAGAGAGGATCAGTTTGACATGGTCACCAGAGCCTTTTTTTTTTTCCCATTTCATCTTAGTATTTATGAATGAAAATTCTTGCTTGCCCCTGCAGACCATGCCTGAAAGAACCATAACCCCAGGGGAGAAAACCAGGGAAAATTCAAGTCATGTTTTTTCATAGAGTGGTGTGGATTTATGTTCCCATCCAGCAGCCATCTCACCGGCTAGTGAGTTTGATGCTGCAGGTTCCAGCCAAGATCCTCCATAATGGATCTCTTGTTACCTATGTCTGCTCTAACAAACGCTACTCTGTGTTTTAGTCATATTTTGCAGCTGAATGTCTCTGCTCCCTGTTTTTCAGGCAAAGCCCATTCCTTTATTTCTCTCCTCCCAAGCACCACAGTCTCCCCTTTAACACCACTCCACAGGCCTACATGGTCCCACTGATTTTCCATAACCCTCCTCAGCAGCGGTAAGGGTCTGGGTTTGTTTAAATGATAAACCTGCTGACTAACTCAACCCTTCCAGGTTTTCAGGAAATATGGCCATTTCCTGACAGACTCTCCTTCAGCATTCTACTTTTCAGCAGGTCCTTTGATGGCTTCCTCATTTCCAGGCCTGTGGAAAATCAAGCTTAGCAGCCCATTAGTATTCTGTCTGTGGTTCAGCAAAGCCTAATCACAAGGAGTTTTCCAACTTTACATTTAATCCACTAATTTTATTTTTTCTGTAATCCTCTTTTTAGTTTATAATCCCTGAACATACATTTTACTTTCTTCCTTCATTACTACTTTTTGATGTCCAAGTGCATTCTTATGTAATTCTCTCTTTCTTATCCAAACCCTCCTCCAAGAATGAGGTAAAAAGATTACCAACCAGCTCACGCCTGAATTGAGAGCAAGTCAGCTGGTTGACGGAATTGTTTAACAAAGTGACTTGAGTCCTGATGTAGAAATGGTCTAATTTGCTGTTGGAAATGTTTTTCCATGAACATATTCATTTATTACCCTGGGTTCTGCAAAAACACATTACAAAGAGGTATTTCCCATACTGTAGAACTCAGGGTGGAAAAGGAGCAGAAGGCATAAACCTAATACCCCTTACTGAAATGGAAAACTATGAAGGCTAATTGTCTAGTTGGATATAATGTGTAGCACAGCCAGGCAAAGTTTCTACATCCAGATTCTTGGCACAGTATTTTATTCATCTGTATTTCCTCTTTCTTTTGATTATTCCTTGCATTTGTTGACTGTGATATGGGTCTCTGGATTAGAGGCAGACCAGAAGAGAAGGCACGGGAGTGGCACAGTGTCTGGACTGCTGCATCCTATCATGTGGTAGCCTTGTGCATTGGCACTGAGCCCCAGGAGAGGAGCAAGCACTGGGACCAGAGTCACAGCCCTCCTCAGCGCAGTACGCCGCTGCTGACTGTGGGGGTAAACCCAGCCATGAATGGGCTGGGCACAACTGGGGAAGAGGAGGAGGAGAAGGCAGAAGCCCACCTAGACTGGTGGTGGGATTGCAAAGGCTCAGGAGCTTTATTGATGGACAATTCTTTGATGAATGACTGGATCTGCTTTGTTTTTCATTGTATGTTTGACTTGCACACAGTATTAACTAATGAAATTATGGGTTTTCTTACTAAAATCACGTGTATGTCACTGCTAGTTCATAGCAAATAACATGGCTTCATTGTAAATTTATATGCTGTGTAGTTTTTTTCCACTCTTAATGGAAAACACACTGTTTTGTTTGGACCATCTCCAGACATTTCAGTTATGGAGTTACTCACTGAAGGTGAAGCATGTGGGAGGTTGCTTTAAGCAACATTACTAGTAAAGCCACTTTCTCTGAATATTGGCTGCTCTGTTACTTTATTTGGATGAAGAGCAGTATTTTCAAAAGTGTATGAGCTACTTAGGAGTCCATGGCTTACACCAGAAAAATTTCACTGGCACACGTTGGACTGGATGTGATGTTTTTCCTTCAATGCTTGTACTTTCAGATAGAAATACAAGACATTGGAACAAAGGTGCCTTTTATTAGTGCAGTTTCTTTTAGTTCCTGAACCAGATTAACCTGGACTGGCACAATCAATAGGAGACTAACACAGATATCTTGACACAAGCTGAGTTGTGTCTCTTCCATCAAACTCAATAAAAGGAACACAGCCACCTTTGTGTATATTTAGGGCACTTGTGAAGAAAACTGTTTTAGACTTTTCAAGAGCCAAATTACTCTAGTAAAACTTGATGCTTCTTCAGCTATGCAAATGCTTTTTGAAAATGCAGCCTTGCAAGTAAAAGAAAAGAGCACCGACATTAAGAAAAAAATCCAACAATGCCATAAGACTTCCTTTTATACTACTGTTCATTAGAACATGAGTAGAAAAAGTAAGAACTTAAATTTTGCATAGATGACTTCGATGTTTTTTCTTTCACCACTGCCTGGTGCTTACTAATGAATAAAATGTCTACTGCCACTGTTACTGTACTGGAAGAAACTTTTAAAATGCTATTCAAATTCTAGACAGAGAGAAAATCCCACACACTGCTTCTATGTGCAAGAGACACACATCCTGCTGGCTGTAGGGGCTGTGGGATGGATTCTGCCGCCACAGCACGGCCTTTGGGCCAGGCAATGCAAGCCAGAATTGTCTGCTGTTCAGTACTCACTGGAGAGGTAGAGGGGGCAACAGGCTGCTATTTTTAACACACACCTGGAAGGACCCTCTCATATTTTCAAAGCCATATATGTTATTTGACCTGTCCTTTTAGGCTGAGTTATTGCCATGGAGCATGATTTAAGGACAGTGCAGAGGATCCCATTCTGAGTTCACTGTGGAGCACTGTGGTACCTCCTGACAACAAGCCTAATCCCAGATAAAATTTATATCCTTGCTCTCTAGGCCAGGTCTTGAATCCTCACAACCCATTCTATGCGTCCATTATAACCATATAGTTCCTTCCATCTCAATTTAGTGGTGTTCTGCTGTAGCCCCACAGAGATTCCAACTTTGTAAAGTGCAGACAAGAGGGTAGTCCAGCTTGTCTCCATTTCATATAACTACTTGCAAACATTTTTTGCCATGTCCGTCTTGCAATGTGGCCCTGTGGCTCGCCTGTGGCTGCTGCTCGTGATGGGGTTGCCCTGGCACAGCTGCCCACACCTGGGCTGACTTCACACCTCAGAGAGACAAGACTCCCCCCTCCACAGCCCCTTTGGTCCCTGCTGCCTCTACACCACGTAGCCATGGCAGGAGGGTGAACAAAACCTTCCTGACTGCTACCCCTTCCCTGAGCTCACAGGGTGCAGGTCAGGTTCAGAAACTAGCAGCTTCAGAGTTTTCAATCACTGTAATCTTCCCAGAGCTGCTAGGTTAAACATGGTTTGTTCAAAAAAGGAAGTTGTCATCTATGGATTGCTATTAAAAAAAAAAAAGTAGTTTCTCCCTTTAGTCTTGCTCTTTGTGCTTTCCCAGGATTTTGGAATTCTTTTTTAGATTCAGGGTATATTCTGCTTACAAAAGAAAAAAAAAGTGATGCTGCCCACTGTTTTCCAGTTTTCTGCACAGAAGTAAAAAATAGAAATCAAAAAATACACCCTTCAAGTGAAAGTTTTCCAATTCTGTAAGTTTTCATGGAGTTTGGGTAAGCAAAATCATTGCCTGTGTCACGACTTTGTTTTATGTGTGCCCTTAGAATAAGTCATTGAATGTGTTTGGTGTTCTCAGACCGAACGAGACATCAAAACACAGACTGTGCATGCGTCTAGCTGTCAAGAAAAGAGGTCTGACAGTCAAGGTCTCACAGTTCCCACTCTTTGCCCTCTTTCTGGTAGGGTGTGGATGCCTTGTGCTTTTAAGCATGTGGACTGAAAAACAGGTTTCCCACTTTATAGAAAACATGCAGGCTTTTTCAGGAGCACAAACAAGACTGTGCGTATGTCTGAACAGCAGGAAAAGGGACAGATGATCTCAAGGCTAAACAACAGCTCACCTCTAAGCATGTTCATACAAGGATGTAGGAATGATGTTTCAAAATAAAAGAAAAGTCAGTCACCTTTTTCAAATCCTTAACCCAGTCCAGCTCAGGAAAGTCTGTTTTATTGATGAGTCTCTAAGAAACAACATATGGGCAGCCAGTTCACCTGAAGAACATTGCATTAGCTGCAGAGACATATATACAATACTGACATTTTCCCTGGCATAAGAATTTCTAAAACAAAGTAATTGTCATTTGTTAGCATGTATTTGTGGCTCAAAATCAGACAACACTGTGATCACATAGGAGAGGGGTCTGGAAGGCAGTAGCAGCTGGAGTAGCTCAAATCAGGCACATTTTTGCATAACTGCCTTGAACTAAGGAGTGTTTACATAATTTGAAAAGCAGGATTGCAAAGAGACACTGAAGACAAGAATGTACAAACTTAAAAATCTGTGGCAGAATAAGCAGCAAAGTATCCAGATACCATGAACTTTGGAAAAACAGAGAAATAGAGAAACCCCAACCTATAGCAGTGATCCTTGAAGCATCCTTCAATCTTTTGAGTAGTGAAACACCATGTATATAAAAACAGAAAAACAGTTTAATTTTGTGCTCAGTGTGGGTGGTAAATGGGAAGGCTTCTCCTTGTTTCAACTGGCCTTTTGATCTCTTAATAAATTAGATACACCTAAAACAACAAATATTTTCCTCAGAAATAAAAAAGTAGTGCCACAGAAGGGGCATTATTCTTTCCTCTTGAACAAAAGCCACAATTAAGAATTCTTTCCTGAACTTACCAGAAAGCCTTTGAAAGGGTTATAAACCAAATTCTGCACAGGAGGTAGGGGAGTCCCTTCTGCATTGTCCCTTACTTCTCACAATTTTTCACTTCCCTTTTCTCATTGTAATAAATTGTTTTCATAAATAAATTGTTTTTATTTATTTCCCATAGAATGGTTTTGGTTATAAAAGATCTTTAAGACCATTGATTATAGCCATTAACCTATCACTGTCAGGCCCAGCAGCAATCCATGCTCCTAAGTGCCACATCTACACATCTTTTAAATATCTCCAGGGATCATGACACCCTTCAGACATCATTGATAAAGATATTAAACCAAACTGGCTCCAAAACTGGGCCCTATCAACACCACTTGTGACATGCTGCCTACTGACTTTAACTCCATTTCTACCTTGTCCTCCAGGGAAGTACAAAGGAACTGCATCTGTGGTGTAAAACACCTGGCTGTCACCTTGAAGCTTGCTACAAAGATGGTTTAGGTTTTCTGGAGGAGGCACAGAGAAAGGCAACACAAATGACAAACTGGAAGGACTCTGAGGAGTGACAAGAATGTTCAGCAAGAGGTTGGGCATAAAAGGTCTAGAGGAGGGAGCAGCAGATCTGCAACCATGTGAAGCCTAAGCAGTTAAGGAAGAAAGGCTTTAGATAAACATGAAGGAGGCTGACTTGGACTTGCTTCTGTTGGGTCCAACTCATGAGAGGCAGTGCTGCCCATCCAGACACACCTGTTCTGAAGAGGCACAATAAAGCACAAAGCAGGAAGGGAATGTTGGCCCAGGCGGTACAGGGAAGTGCACTGCAGCCTCTGGACACTGTGATCTCAAATGTGCTGGCTCTCTGCTCTCAGAGCTCCTGCTCTGTGCCTCTCCTACTGCGCGCTGACACTGTGAGCTGTGGTGCTGCATGCGTTGTGTATTTAATGTTAGCAGATCGCCATATAAACAGTCTGGCTTTCCCAGCAAATGGTGATCCAGGGCTTAAGCAAAAAATCCTGGAGGTATTGCACTGCATTTTCATGAGACATGATTTATTTTGTAATTGTGTGTTTTGGCTTTCTGCTCATTATGTCCAGCAATCAAGCTCTGTGGGACTGCATTACATTACACACACCATGCCACGGAAAGCCCAGCACCAAGGCATTAGTCATGAATCACCAGGATCTGGGGAGATAAAAAACTTGAACTCTTCTCATTTTTTATTTTTGTACTTAATAATGCTTAGAGTGATTAGGAACACCAACTTCTTTTTCTGTCATTTTGCTAAAGCAGACACTTGGCTTCCATCAGTGTGTAAGTGATTGGCTTCTCTAACAAAAGGCAGGGCGCTAATGAGCCCTTTATATAAGTCCTCTTTTCTTCAAAATTTTTCTGCAAAATATGATTTAGCAGAAAAATAGAGTCTTAAAGAACTATACTCAAACAGAACTGAAAGATTAATTTTATTTCACTTCTGCCCCCTTCCTATGGCAGCTCTATATGTGGACAGATTAATTTCTATACATAAAACAACCAGATTTGGTTTAGTTAACCTTCCATGGCTAAATCAAAACTGGGGACACACTGTAGGAGAAATATGTCCATGCACAAAACGAAGGAAAGGATGGTGAAGAGCAAAAGGAAAAGGAAGAAAGCAGAGGGAGAAAGGAAGGAATAGGAAGTGGGAAAAGAACTTATAAGTTTGTTTTCTCTGTGCAGGAAATATTTTCTCTATAGCAACAGGATGAAGTCTGAGGTTAAATGGTGCAAATGCGGACCTCAAAGAAAGGAGGGGGGGGCATATAAGAATCACAAACAGAATGGATTAAGTGATTTACTGGAATTAACCTGTCCCTTGGCTGTCCCTGTATTTTAGCCCTATGCTATCTCCTGGAAGAGACAAGCCTGTGCCTTGATACAGTTTTTGATGAATTCCTCTCCACATCCAAAAATACCAGCTCTCCTGAAAAAGGGTATTTCTTTCACACTCCATATTACACATGCCAAATACTTTATTGTACTAGATACAGCTTCTAAACATTTACAGTAAGTGCACTTAGTAACAAAATTGTTTGCCAAAGCCCATTGGCTCTCTCAATACTTTTGAATTACAAGCACGGCTTTATTTAAACAAGAAAAATTAACAGATTCCTGAGTCTCCTACATACATTTCTGGTTATCAGAATTTTATCACAGGCAAAATGGGAACCTTTCATGGAGGGTCTTGTTAAAATACTGGCAGCTATCAATGTGTGTTGGATTTCCATGTACTACAGAAGGCAGCAGCATAGTTTAATATCCTTGTGCCCTGTGTTTTTCTTTTGTGGTTTTTTTTTGGTTGTTTTTTTTTGGGTTTTTTGTGGGTTTTTTTTTAGTTTGTTTTGTGAGGTTTTTGTTGCAATTTTTTTGTTTTGGTTTGGGTGTTTTGTTTGTTTTCTTTAAATATCAACTTTTTTTTCTTCTTGAATAGATTTAGAAAGGAGAAGCTGGGTGAATAGCTTCTTAGAAAATCCTCTAAGAAAGGAAAATAAAAGGAAAGATAAGGGCACATTTTCTTAAGGAGCTGTGGCTGGACAGCTGTGGGTGTCAGTATTTTAAAGCTGACTCTCTATTGGTAGTGGCCTTTCCAATCAAATTTTAAAACCCAAGTGATTTGCCTGAACAAATGGGATTGCAGTTGCAAATCCCCTCCTTAAAGACATCAGTGTATAGCACAGACTGATGCCTCACAGCAAGAACTGGTTAGAAAGGACATAACAGGTACACTTGCAATAACAGGAAAGCCCTTAACAGGACCAGAAAAAGGAAAAGCCTGTATTTACCTCTGCAGCAAGTGAAAAAACCAGACAGTTTTCTAAGACTGACCTTGGCCAGCTACATCCAGTCTCCCAGTCAGAAGGGACCTAGAACAATGACAGAGACACCAGGAACGCGGTCACACCTCCGAACAGGGTGGAGACAATGCCCCAGAGAAATGCCTTTGCCCACTCTGCTTTGCATCACCTTGATTCACACAGACTGAAAGACAGACATGGGGTGTTTACATCAAAGCCTCTCCATCTGGTGGTGTCCTTTTTAATCCTACCTGGGAAAAGCAAGCTGCAGGGTGGACTTTTATTTCTTTCACAGAACAAGCTGCATGTTTTTTGTCTGTGCATACCCACTGCAGATAGATCTGGCTGCAGCAGTGTCACAGACAGAAACCTCCGATGGCTTTACAGTAGTTAAGTATGGTATCTGGTAGCATACTTCTGGGGCAACACAAAGGTCAGAAAAAGCTACAAAACCTGCTTCAGAAGCAGAGCTCACTGGAGTTTCCCATGACAAACTGCTCCTAGGATGCAGACCGGCCATGGCTAAACCCCTGCCCACCACACCAGATCAAAAGATAGTCCATGGAGTGACCCAAAAAGTTTCATTTCAGTGCAATCCCATACTGGGACAAATTTATGTTGATATTGAGAAGGTTCTAAGCAGAGGAAGGTGAACTAAAACCCTGGACATAAGACATGTCCTTTCCTCTTAGACATCCAAGTTACCCAGAATTAGTTTGCCCCCTGAAGATAGCAGGTGGCCCTTTCCACCAAGTAGCCTACTCTGAGCCTTTGTTGCCCGCTTGTTTAAATGCTGCTACAGGTGTGATTATCTGGCAAAGGCAGAGTTAAAAAAAAAAAAGGTGAATCTTGTGGCAACTATTTAAAAAAACTCTGTTACTGGTGTACTATGGACAGAGAGGTATGCTTAATTTTAGGAATAACATAAAAAGCCTGTTTTTTGGTCTGCTCTCTCTTCTGTCTGCCCAGCTCTTAGTATCTCAGTCAGAAGCCAGCCTGAAGCAGCCAAGGGATCCCAGAAAACTCAGAACAAAAAGAGGTGCTGACAAGAAAACCAATGTATCAAAATACAGAGAATGTATTTTCAATCTCTTATGAAAAGGTTGTGCTTTTTCTGAACAATGAGTAACCGAGACTCTCTATATATCACAGCAACTGAGAATTAAAATTCAAAGGCCATCTTTTTGATTAGTTTTCATATTTATACCATCACTGAAAATACATGAAGTAGAAAAACACATTTTCCTTGATCTGCAAATAATATTCCTTTTAATGCACATCTCTCCACCACTACAGTTGCTGACACAAACACCATTACATTTGAACTTCAAGAGGATTTACTTGGACCAGAGGCAATCAGCAACAAAAGAATTTTAATGACTGTGGGAGGATCGTTGGTATTTTAAGAAGTCTTTTAAAACCTTTTGAAGAATTTGAGATAAGTAAAAATAAGTGGGGCAATCTTTTTCCCTAAGTACTTTGCCCCATGTTTTCACATAGCAGAAATGAGTTCTACAACTGCACAATGAGGCTGGAAAATCTGAATAGAGGAGCAAAACTTAAAAAAATTCTGAGATGAAAACAAATGGCAGTGAACCATTCTAAGGAACATGGCAAATGAATCCTTCTATTCCAGGCCTGGTTTTTATTCTCTTTGCTCACTAGAGCTTTAATTTAGTTAGCTTGCTAAGAACTACTCAATTCACAGATCAGATTTCTTAAGGATATAGGAACAACATGTCAACAACACAAAGCATTAATCAAATTTTTATACAGCAGACATATGTTCAGTGAGTTCCTCTAGCAGAATTCCAAGCAATGTTCTTCCCATTGCATTTGATCTGAAAGATTACACTTCACCTTTTAGAAGAAAAGCCACCTGTTGTTAGACGTGCTCCTGGATTAAGACACATGACAACTGAAACTTAATTGCTGCTGAGAGTTCAAAAAGTTCAGCTTCTTAAATTGCTGAGTTCCACCTTGGGTTGATCAATGTACCTGGACAGCAACTACCATTTGTCACAATCACAATGACGACAGAAAATCTTCTTGAGCATCTGTCTTCACAAGAGGCCTCTGGACCCACCCATATCTCAGAAAACCACACCACCCCTGTTTTCAAGTTATTCACCCATGGCTCCTCAAAACCCACTAGACTTCCAGGAGGTTAAATTAGGGTGAATGATTTCCTGCTATTTTGTAACATGATCCTCCCATTATACCAGATGAGATTCAATAAAAGCATGCAAACAGCAGTGAAAAGAACACTTGGAAAGGGCAACTCCCCAGCCCCAAACCTCCCAAATCCTAGAATAAAGTGTTTATGATCTTCTACTTTTGTGCAGATGTTAGGAAAATTGTTCTTGCTGGACCCAAGGAAGAAAGGAACTCCAAGTACTCTTGAGAAAAGGAAATTGTTTTTCTGTCAGATGTCCCCTGTCTCTGGAGGCAGTCTTACCCTCTCCTTTCTTCTGCTTACCTACACTAGTTCAAGTATCAAGCAGGCACTAGGGAAAAATTATGAGTGGATTAGCAGATGCTTTTAAATGAAAAAGTTCATACAGCCTGGTCTTCTGTCTCTTAGTACTGTTCTGTGAATAAAACCAAATCAACCTGTACATTCACTTGCTCTCAAATAGTCAGAAAAAAAGACTGGTTTTGTTCAAAGCAAGTGGATATATTCAAAACCTTGGTCAACTGGCAGACAATGTTATGTTTATTCTCTCCGTCTACTCCACCTTCCACAGTGTCCACACAAAACTAGCTTGACAGTTCAGGTGGATTTCAGTTTTCCTGAAAGCAATGTCAAAACTCTCACTTTATTCAGTGAAGGCAGGTTTTGTTCACTTGTTTCTCTTCTCTCTCTCAGCAAGGAACTGCCTATTCCAAGCATCTCCTCAAAGCAAGAGATGCTGGAAACATTGGATTTTGCTGGGCTGACCCTCTACCCTCCATTTTTTCCCTGCCCAAATGGGAGAATATCATCCCTTAAGTTACATTCCACTAGGGTACAATGAAGGATATATATCTCTGGGTTTGTTTTGTTAATTTTTTTGTGAGTGTGGGTTTTTTTCTCTTACTTGTTTTTTGGGTTCCCCCCCCCCCCCTCTCTTTT
>WBMY01002788.1:116207-138600 GCA_013397315.1 Donacobius atricapilla | reverse complement strand
TTCTTTTCTTTTTTTCTTTTTGTTATAGAGACAAATTACAATGACAAAAACAGTGCCAGGAGTTTACTGTTGATCTACTTTACATTGTTATGAGAATACATAATTTCCTGGAAAGAGGTCCCAAGTTTTTTATCAGCAAGATCTCACCTTTGCTCACATTTACCCCTGCTAATGAGTTTTGTTTACTGTCAGTGACCCTTGGCAACTGATATCCACATGAGTGACATTTCTCTCCAAACCAGTCTCACATTAAAAAAACACCTGTTACCTTAGGTATTTATAACAGTGTAGATGTCTGGCTACTACCTGTGATATGGTCCAGTCATTTGCAATGGATGACTACCTTGAAAAGTGTTGATTTTACAAAATAAAACTGTGCCTTGGTTCTTAATAGCCTAATGCTTTTGAAATGAAGGGGGCATCATTTGAACAGTACTCTACGTATACTTCTCAGTGCAAAAATGCAGAAGGTGTTTTGTTTTCGGTTACAGGAAAAGTTCCATAAAGACATACCTTTTTTTTTTTTCATTAAAAATGCATATGCTTTTTGCCATTAACAAGAAAAGCATCCCAAGAATATGCCATAAGTACAATTTTTACAATCCATCGACCTGACTGTAGCCCTTTAAGAGCCTTAGGGATGTGTCTTACTTTAAGAACTTATCCATAAAAAATTTGGTACCCCTCATGTTACAAATTTCACACTGCACTTCAAAGAAGAACATTATATACATTGTGACTAAAGTACTGTTTATTTCATAATCTAAACAAACACTGGAATACAGTCTATGCTTTTCTACTTTCCAGCAGACTTTACAAAGAGCTTTTTTTTCATAATTAAAATAATCTGCATACACACAGAACATGCATTCTCTAACGCCAGTAAAGAAGGTAAGAAGAGTCAGTTTCCCGCATCTTCCTGTTGCCTGTGTTAGAAAAAAACCTTTTCTCTTTACTGTAGTTATGACAGTGTGTCTAAGGATACAAAGACTAGAGGACGGTTTTACTCCCTGAACAGAAAATGTTCATCACAAGCATGCTGATGGTGATACATATTACATGTCTATTAAATGATAGGCATATTTTTATCCCCTTTACTCCCTTTTTAAAAATACTAAGTGGCTACATGTAAATGCAGTGAAACAGGTATAAGCTTAATTAATCAGAGTTGATTTAGACTGGCACCAAGATGCAGCAAAGTCCAACAAAGTCTCAGCAAGGCTTTCCATGGGCTATTGATGACCTCCTCTACAAAGCAACTATGTTCTACTTTTTCAAAGTAGAAATCAAAGGCTTTGCAACATGGCCAATCCTGTGGACAGGGCAGTCTGGCCCCCTGGAAAAAATGCACTTGTAGTCCATTAGTGTTTGAGAAAATGTGAGTGGGTTACCTTCCCTGGGGCCATGCAGCTGCCCCGCCCCACGGCGCTGCCTGCTGCTCTTTGTCGGTGGCATGGCTGGCTGTGGTGTCACACCACGGAGTGGTCGTTGCTGTGGACGCCAGCCAAGATGGTGTGGTTGAGGGAGGATGCCGACCGATCCGAGCCTTCGGTGGGGCCATTGGCGCTCTCACTGCGCTGGCAGCAGAGGATCTGCTTGAACGTCGCGCTCATTTCCTTGTCGCGGTAGGAGTAGATGATGGGGTTCATGGCGGAGTTGAACTCTGCCAGGAGCAGGAAGAATTTTTCGTAGGCCAGGACATTGCACTGGGGACAGCAAACATCGAGGAGCAGCAAGACTAATCCTGGGGTCCAGCAGATTATAAAAGCACCTAGAAAGAGAAAAAATGGACAAAACACAAAGTCTACAAATATACTAATGCACCATTACTCATCAAAACACCTCAAGAACCATCCAGACAGAAGCAATAGTTTATTTTCTCTTGCAAGAGCATTGTTCCCACACTCTCTTTTCACTGACCCGATGAGAAGGATGCCTTTCAAAGATCTGTAAATAGTTATGGGCAGCACATCAAAAGAGCAAGACATAGCTCCAAGCCCCAGTCCCCCCCACCATCTGAAACTGCTTGGCAAATGCGTTTACATTTAAAGTTGATAATGAGGAACATTTTTTCCTTCAGCTAGAGACCTCTGACTAATCAATCTCTTGATCAGGAGAAACAATACTGCAATTTACTTCTCAAAGTAATGACAACAAAGAAAACCCTTCTGTGAGTGCTGTGACTGAAGCATCAGTAATAGAAAAAGAGTGGTGCAGGCAGCAATTCTCAAGAAAAAGAAAGCCCGGGTCTTGTTAACCCATTTCAGCCCCATTATGTAATGGAAAGTCCAAAACACACGTCCTTCTTGCACTTAAATGCTGTCCTTCAGCGGATCTACTTCTTTTCTTAGGGCTCTATTCAATCGAAATTCAGAGACTCATCAGGCTTCAATAGTGTCAAAGCCAAAGAGTCTTACACCAATTAAAATGCTCCTTCCCTCCTTTCTCTGTTTTCCAAAGGTCTGAGGAGAACAAAGCCCAGAACAAAATTCAGAGCCCAATGCAGAAATTAAATCAAATGCCTTGTACTTTATTGGGAGGACTTCATTAAAGGAAGATTGTAACTCCTTGCAGGATTAGAGGGGCTTTAAATATAAGCACTGCTGGGGAAACCCTTACACACCAATCATGCCAGAACAAAGACAGGGCTCCTGAGATTTTCTAGGCTGCTTTACTGGGGTGGAAACCAACATCTTTTCATCACTGAGCACGATTAGCACAGCCAGCAGCAGTAAGGGCTTCCCAGCACAATGCAGTGAGTGCTGTTTTCAGACTGGTTCTCCTGTCACTCTGGTATTTATTTGTTTACATATGGCTCCCACTTTTTCTTGAGTGATGGTCTCTTGCAGGACTAGCGGCTAAGTCAGTACCCACATCATGCAGACTTGTTGCCATGCCTGCCAAGAAGGTGCCAGCAATTTCCAGCTTGGGCAGTGGCGACTGCAAGCTTTCTGTTGGACACTTTTCTGTTTGGACAGCAAACCCACCTGGATTGAATACAGGATTTCTGAAGGGGTCTGCAAGCCTGCAATATATGCCAGGTGACAGACACTGGTTACCAACCAAAAAACCACACACACAGGCTTTTTACACATGAAAAAGCATCCCTAAACCGAGTTTTCTTACAACTAATGGTGCTGACCAACAAAGTTCACCAATGGAAAGAAGCCAGGGGTGAATTGCCAGCTGCCAGTACAAAGCATCAAGCCCTTTCACCAAATGACTTTGTTAAGGTCTCTGGCAGCAATTTGACAGCATGGGGATGAAACTCTCCCATGGTGAAGTGGCATCAAACACACAAACCCACTTCATAGCTTTTGTCTGCAGCTCTTTTGGATTCCAGCAGTCCTAGAAAAGAGTACTTGAAACCCATGCAAAGGACTACAGGCTTTTATCCCTTCCTTGTACCCGCTGCCATAAGAGTAGAAAACTGCATCTCTTTATTTACAGTATTGTCCATGCTGATTGAACCTCTAGAACCTCCCCCCTGCACAGAAAAGCTCTGCTGAGCTGAATTTTGCAGAAACTAAGTAAATAATTCAAATTCCACCACTCACTGTTGAAATTGCGGATGTTGTGTTAAGCCTCCTAGCTAGTATGGCAGCAGTGGACTTTGTTTTAGCTTAAGCATGTATTTTCTTCACTATAGGCCGCCTTGGGAGAACAACATCAGAGAGGGGAACACTGCAAGTCATGTGATCTACAGTGATAGACAAAAGAAAATGACAGCATTCTCGCCAGGTCGGTATCAGAAACATCCAAGGTGGAAACAATGGAGCTAGCAGGAAAACTCTCATAGCATTGTTCAAAGTCGCAATTGAAAGCTTCCAATTTTCCTTTTTTTTTTTGTTTTGTTTTAAATACGTTGCTGAGGAACAAGGGAACATTCTGTTGGCATAATTTTTGGTATGTTAGAAACAGCAACAAGAAGCTCTATGGTGAGGCAGATAGGAATTTGCTCCTGAGAAAGCCCCAAAGACATCCAGAAAAATCCACATGCAGCCCCCCACTGCATGGAACACTTGTCTCAGATGGAGTCCCTGAGCCCCTCTGGGCTCCTCAGTATCTCAGACAGGTCCGATAACCTATGGAAGCTAAGGCTTGATTGGCTGCACTCAAGAAAAACTGGACTGTGGTTGAGCAACCAACTAGTTGTTCTGTGCAGCTCAAGCTACACTGAAAAATGATAAAAACAAACGTTGCCTTCCCACCCAGGTCTGGAAAGAAGTCACTATTGTGCAAGTTGTCACGCTTCTGGTCCTAGCAAAACATGCCCCTATGCTAGTGGCTCTGGAAGCTTATTAAGAGCTTGTAAATGGTGTCACAAAAATGCCTCAGGTTTGCTCACTTTTTATTTAACTGTTGGTACATGGGAAAATACTGAGAAGCATCACTGATGGTAAGGATGTGTTTGAGTTACATACAAAGGAGAACATAAATGTCAGGCTCTTAAAACTTCAGATTTAGGAAAACTCATCTGTTAAACATAGAATTCTTTTTTCTGGAAGGGAAACAAGGATTGAATTTTTTTTTTTTCCCCTCTTAGAATATCTGTTGAAGTAAGCTGGAAATGAGATTAAATTCTTCCCCTCCCAGAAATCTGTTGTGAATTGACTTCACCAAGAATGATGATCTAAAAATATCACATTTAATAAAACCATGACATCCAAAAGCTTCCTGCTGCTATATACTGGAAAGCCTTAAGCCTACACCAAACTATTAATGTTTTTCTGCTCAGAATCAGGACTGAGAACAGTCTAAAGTATAGTGTTAGTAATTTCCAGATGCATCTTAACATTTTACAAACTCAGTCAAACCTAAATTACAATGACATACAAAGCAGACCTGTTGCATTCAGTGATTTGAACCTTTGTGGATATGCCATAGTCATACCATGGCACTAGGAGAGCCCAATGTACTTGAAAAAAAGTGCAGATTTTATGTCCTTGGGTGGCTGAAGAGCACTATTGCCTGGACAGAGAGCACCCTGGGATATTACCTCCAGCCCCAGTTGTTCTTCAAAGGCAACGGCACTGCAAGAAGCTAAATGAGCTCTTCAGCTCCAGCAGAAGGAACATTCCCTGAGAGTCAGGCCACAGAGGGCTGGGAGGAGAAAAAATGCCCAACAGGCTGAGGGGTAAATGGCTAGCCATTAGACAGGAAAGCTTGAGGGAACCAGAGAAATAGCACATCTTAAAAGACTGAAGGGACCCTACGAACTGAGAAGCATGTTTTACAGCAGGAAATATAAGCTACAAAGAAGCATTGGTGACCTAATCTAATTTTCTGCTGCTGTGTGATACCTCTTGTCCCAATGAGAAATGAAACTCCATCTCTTTGTGAATTGTCTGTCTTGCAGAGCTGTGGTAGAAGTCCACTGGAGGCTTTCCAACGAGCATGATATGACTACATCACATCTGTCTTGAACCCTTATCTGGTGCATCAGTGAAGATTATGTTTCCATGGTAGCTGGATGTTGGAAACCCTTGGGTAAATGAGACCAGGCCTCACAGCAAGGTTTGATTGGAAGAGAGTAAAAAACTGTTGAGGGCAGTAGGCATATGGAACCAGCCACGATAAATCACATAAAAATCAGTGAGTGCAAAAAAACAACAGAGAAAACAACTCCAAAAACCAGCAGCAGAAAAGAAATAAGCTATATAAGAACAAACACTGATGAACTAGTCACTCATTACTAGGATACAGACTGGATGGCTACTCATGAAACATCTTGTGTTAGCAGCCAAAGTGTTTCCTAAGCAGCACTTTTTTTTTTTTTTTTTGGTCTTTTGCCTTGCAGAGCCTATGTCTGTATTTATTCTGCAAACATTTGTTTTCCTCTAACTCCAAAGAGCAAAATAAAAGAAGTACTGCTTCTGCCAAGTCACACGCTGCTGTCCTTCAGAGGCTCCAGAAGGATGTAGCTCTTGTCAATGCACACCTATTCTGAAACACCCTTTTTCTCTGCCTAACCACACTGTGTCCCTTTCATGTGCTCTCTTCTATTCATCTTGTGTGTTAACCCTGATATCTAGCATGGGCTCACACTCACCCTGCAACTACCTCAGTCTATGTGGAGAGGAAAAAACACTGAAAGGGCCTCTTTTAGGGAGTGAGAGAAGGAAAAAAAATCTCCCGTGTTTGCAGTTTTTTTAAGATTATAGGAATAGGATAAGGAACTAGCATACTAAAGACGGAAAAGATCCATTCCAGCTGAACTGCAGGAACATTTATAATCTGCTGCTGTTGCCCTCCTATTCTTGTCCATCTGCTGTCCTCTCCAAATCCCCTCCTGTCATCAGAGTGGCACTTGTGACAAGCAGCTGCATCCCCCTTTCCTCTGGGACCATGGTGACTGAGAGAGGAAAGGACACTGAACATCACTGCTATCACTGTTATCACAACTACCAACAGGGAGAAGAGACCTTCTGCACTTGGTGCAGGCTAAAAGCAATGCTCTGGGAGGATGATTTGTTTTAATTAACAAAACCATAGCCAAGAAGGGTTGCAGAAGTGCCTGGCATTTTCCACATTCTGATATAATCCCACCCTCAGCTGGGAAAGCCACTTGCAATGCTAGCTGAGGTGCAAGCTCATCAGCTGCAACACAACTGCATTTCCTCATGTCCTAGCCATCTGTAAACTGCATCAATAATCCTCCTTATCACACTGAGCATTATCTTGTGTATAGCATGAAAGAGATAAGTACTGCCAGCAATAGTGCTTATTTACAGCTACGTATTGTTTTCCCCTGACACAAATACGACAGCATGAAATCTAAAATGAATGAATTATTATAGATGCCAAAGATAATGAAGAGCATTTATCATGCTGTAAACATAAAGTGTAGGACTGATTCCTCTAATTCTAGTCTGACCTAATTTTTCCCAATTTTGACACAACACTACTACAATATAGCTAATAGTTCTTGGTGGATGAAAACACTGTTGTTGTTTTTCATATTTTCTGATGGAAATAATTAACATAGGGGTAATGTTTGCTTCTACCCATGGAATTTTCAGGTGAAGAAATAAAATGTGACTACCACATTTGGATCAGATTAATAAATTTAAAATAATTGTATCTAAACTTGGCAAATTCTGAAGAACTTCATATATGAAAGGCTTGCCTCTCCATCCACAGACTCCAAAAGACTTGAGGAGGATGACAGTAAAGGAAAGTCCTTGAAAAATACCCCAGGTAGGGTAGAGCTTCCTACAGGGTACCAGTAAGAATGGCCATATTGAAAAAGGTGCTATCAGAACAGCTTAATGTATTCAAGATGCCTTTATTTAAGGAAGCTGTATGAATTCTGAAAGAGTGACAGATCCATAGCACACCCCTTCTGCAGTTTTTGATTGATTGTAAAATGCTGCCTTCTCTGATGTGTGTCTGGGAGACTTTTAACACCACGGGTGCCTTTGTGTTTCAAGCCAAACATTTATCTGGCAGAGCCGGAGCCGTGTGTAAAACAAAGAGGAGATATCTCCAGAAAGAAAGAGGGGATAGCAATGTAAGACAGGAAATGAGAAACAATGCAAAGGTAAATAAAATCTACATTCATATTCATGCAACACTATCCTACATGTACTTCTCTGAGATGACTTGAAAGAAGAGGATGAGAGCACATAGGAGAGAATACACAACTAGAGAGCATATGAAAGGAGCTGGGTGATACAAGCCACCAGCTTGGCTTTCATAACACTATATAGGCCTCATCGCTAGGGATCTGTGTTTGAGTCTACCGGAAGCTGAGCAGCTCTAAATGTGCAAGTTATAGATAAAACCCTATCCTCAGCTTTATCAAATATCTTAACTTCACATGAATTCTCTAACTGACAGATTTCGGAGATTTTCCAGTCTACTGTACCCTTGGTTTTTAAAGGGATTTTAGAATAAACTGGTTCTGCTAGTATTGCATCCTTGATTTCCTACCTTTTCCACAGCTATCTGCACACACACAGTTCAACCTCTTGCTGAATCTTGTTCTGGGAATTTCAGCTAGCAAGTTTGCCCAGACTTTGTACAAAATAATATCTGGATTGTATAGGAACAGAGAAATCATGTCTTGCTCAAAAATGTGTTTGCTCTTCTCAGCAGGAATTCAAAATATATCTGCTTCAAACATCTGTCTTCTCCTTTGAAGGTGAACAGAATTTTTTTGGTGTTTAAGGCATGTCTATCTTTGTCAACAAACCATCCCTTCTCTGAGGAACCCATCTGCTTCCATCTTCACACATTTGTCTGGTTTAAAACATGTTAATGACTTAACACGAAAGCAGCTTTGGGGCTCTACCTGTGCTCTGGCTGGGAGGAGTAGCAAGCCTTGGCCCCAAAGAGTGAAGTCCTGTGTAAGTTAGCATCACCTGTTTCTGGACCTTAATATTTAGTATTTCATGTGTGTCTGTTCATCCATCCAATCCTCATCACCTTCTTTCATTTCAGAAAAAGTAAAGTAAAAACTGTTTCTAAGGGGATACACCATCTTGACTACAATGATACCTCTGCTGGCACCTAGACTCCTTTGCCACAGGCTGGCCTCTGCACTACCTGTTCTCTTCCAAAACTCACATCACCACATTGCGCCAGACAATTTATCATTGAAAAACACACAAATATCTTGGTGAAATCTTTAGGTCAAAGCCTTTCTTTGAAACCAGACACACTATGGCACCTCTACCTGCTACACAAAGGATTAACTGAAGAAACATCTGCCCTATCATGGTGTTTCACAGGGAGCTGACAACAACCATTATCCCACAATTACATTGGCACCACTTGCTGCACGACCATGGTCTCTGAGCATGGAGGTACCCAGACATAAAATGCCTGTGGTAAGTAGGGCTGCATCTCCAGTGATCATACCTTCCCTTGTCTCAGGGTGGGCCAACACCTTTCATCTTCTTTTCCTGCTTAACTTTGCAAGTCCAGACCAGAGGTGATGAAGAGCAGGTTTCTCTCAGCCCAACTCACAAGTAACAGCTATGGGAATCTTTGTGAGTTTGCTCTCTGAAGCACCTTGTGCTTACTGCCCCGAGTGCTCACTGCCATGGCTAAGGCAGGGTATGCTGACACCCAGACTCCTGGCTTTCCTTCTGGAGATCCTACTGGCTGCGTGTCTTCCCACCTCACCATCAGGTGGACTTTCCATAGAGCCTGGCACCAGATGTGGGTGTTTCCCATACCGTATGGTCTCCAAGCTATTTTATATCCCTGTAGCATCTAAAGCTTTGGAAGTTTGAAACAGCAAACAAACAGAAAAGCCTGGGGAGGACCAATAACAAAATAAAATTAACTGAAGAGAAAATGAAACTGGGCAGTACCAAGGCACCAGAACTGACCTGCATATTTCATGGATGCTCGTCAAACTGTAGCCCAGGTTAACACTTCATGCAATTCCCTGCCTGATGCTTGCAGTCTTGCAAATGAATGTATTGGTTTTTGGCCAGCTGATCCAGCCGCCCTCAAGTATTCCCTACCTGACATCTCTGAAGGAGAATTCCAGCGCTAATGCAAATGGAGAAGAGCAGGGTGGTTTCTCAATTGACATTGCAAACCAAAGGTGTTTGAATAGTCCTCTGTTAGAACATACTTGATACTTGTAATGGTTTTAAAAAACAAGTTGAAAAGAGGAATGTGCAAAATGCATTCCAAAAAATAAAAGCAAAAGCTTAATCCTGTTGCAATTTAACTGTATCCATTCATTCAAAACAAGACAAGAAAACAAGAAAAATGGAATTTGCTCCTGATCTAGTAATTGCAGGAGAGAGATGGTGCACTGCCCCTCTGCAAAGGGAGAAACTAAGGCTTTTATCTATAGAAAGCATTTTAGACAAAAACAGGAAGTCGTTAAATGCCAGTGGTCAGCATTCTGACTGATTTCTAAATTCATAAAGATGTATGAAGCTCATGTCTGAAAAAAAGCTTGGCTGTTGCCAAAGCAATCTGATTATTTATCTCTGTGTAAAGAAAAACAGTAGTCCTCATGGAGTTTCTCTGTTGCCAAAAAACCTGACACACTGAGGAAATTTTGGTGTCCTTTTCAATTTTCGGGTGTTCTAGACAATCCTTTATGCTCTAACTTGAAAACAAATACTCCTACAGTCCCAAATCAGTTCTGGTAGCTTGGCCGGAAAATGAACATGTAAGTCCAGTTGATAAGGGGCTCCCTGGGTCACAGGACAAAGAAAAGTAGGCAAGAGATGTCTGGGGAAAACTAGAAGCAAGAATCATAGAATCCTAGAAATACTTGAGTTGGAAGGGACCTTAAACATCATCTAGTTCTAACCCCTCACTATGAGAAGGGAGGCTACCCACTTCATTAGGTTGCTCAGGGCCCTGTCCATGAACACTTCCAGTGAAGGGACAGCCACAACTTCTCTGGGAAAACTTTCCAGTGCCTCATCACCCTCACAGTAAAAATTTCTTCCTAATTGCTAATCTTAATCTAGTCCCTTTCCATTTAAAGCCATTCCCACTTGTTCTATCACTTCAAGCCCTTATGAAAAGTCCCTCTTCAGTGTTTTTGAAGGCCTCTTTCTGGTACTGAGAGCTGGTATAAGTTCTTCCCACAGCCTTTTTTCTTCAGGCTGAACAAGCCCAATGCTCTCAACCTCTGCTCCAGCCCTCTGATCACCTTGGCCCTCCTCTGAATCTGCTCTAAGAAACAACAATGGGTCCAAGCAACAACCTTTAGCTCATACCTGGAAACCTATTTTCATTCCCTAGTCCAAACTCAGCTAGGATTCTCTTTAGGGGTTCTGACTGCTCATAGGAATGACTTGGGACTTCAGGTGGGGGACAGACTTCTCCCTGAACTGCCAGAGGACTCTGTCTGAACGGTCTGGGTGAGGCTTTCAGGTCCTGGATATGGGGCAGCTGGAGGTCACCAGGTCTCCTGAAATGTGAACATGCCTCTGCAGAAGTGATGGCTCACTGGAAGAGGTCACCTGAGGCAGGACAGCTGGCACCCTACAAGCAGGGCTCGCAGACTGGACTCTCCTCCACCTGCTTCTGCAAAGGCACATTTAGTATGTTTGGGACTTGTGTGTTTTGCTGCTTTTCTAGTAGCTGCAGTTTCCAATCACAGAAAAATAATTCAATGACCTTGTTGAAAAAGCCCCGTTCTGCTCACTTTTCCTACAGAAATCCACAAACCTTCTGCAGTACTCTGCTGCTTTCCCAGACATGGTCAGAATGCTACGCTCAAACAACACAGCATGTTTAACAGATATCAAACAACTGGTGCAAGAGATTGTTTAATTGTATTTTCCTTTGTTGTTAAGGACATTAAGTGTTACTGGTATTATGTTTGGATAAGCTCCAGTTGCAACACAAGACTCCAAATGAAGCCTGGGTAGATGTAATTTAATATGTAAAGGACTGCCTTGATTCTTACATAAGATTAAACTAATAATATTAGAAGAAAAATATTAACCTCTGTTGGTTTCCTTAATAGGAATAAAACTTGTTTCTCTCATGCTAACACCAGATTCTGAGTAGGAAACAGTGTTATCAAGTGTTACCAGCTCTACCTCAACTGCAAGAAAACCTCCTATGCTTTTAATTTATATAGCCATACTAACATTTGTCTTATTACAGCTATCTGGTTAAGCTGTGGTAGACATCCTTTGAGGGAATTGCATTAAGGGAATTGCATCTTTGGGTGACACAAAACCCATGAAGCAGAATCCATGCTGACAGCTATGCCTCTCTGAGAAAAGGAAGGGCACAAGCTCTTAAGCGGGCAACAGGGTAAGCCCCTATGGATAAGGGAACGCCACTCTAGGAAAGGTCTGCTTGGAAAAATCTGCCTCTCTTTGGACGAGTCAGTCTAGACAAGTTAGGAAAGCCTTTCTGCTCCTCACCTGAAAATAACAAATCAAAGTACTGCCTTAAAGCAGAAGCAGCCTTGGACAGACTGCATGAGTGGCACTATACTGACTTACCCTGCCTGCATGCCTCACCACCCAAGCAGGGTTAAGGTCATTCAGACATTACTCAGGCTATCAGCCCATCAGGGAGGGACCTACAAGTGGCACTGCTAAAACAGAGGGGAGCAGACAGATGAGGCATTGCACATCACAGAAGAAGCACTGAGTAAAGATTTTGGTAAGTATATACTTACAGATTATCAAAAGGGTGAATTCTAGGGTTTGGCACTTAATTCTATATGTATCTGTTAAAATTATCTAGATGAGGCTGGTATCTAGGGCAGGAAATATAGGTTTTGTTCTGCGTTGCCAGACTGTAAAGATGAGACATTGTTTAAAGGGATGCAGCTACCTTTTGGCTCTCACAGATTCCACTGGATTCCCCATTGGGATGCTTGCTGTCTTGTTGCATATAATTTCAGTGTGGTAACAACAGTATTTCCCATACTTCAAATGAGAAATTCAGTGAATTGGACTGGAAATGTTTCATGCCTGCTGATGGATTCCAGGAGCAGCTTCTCTGTAATTTCTTTTTTTTTTTTTTTTAATTTACCATAGCAGAATCTAGATTGATTTAAAGTTTTCAGGCAAACACAGGAGAGAGCTCTAATAAAATCTAGCTTCTCCTTCAAGTCATATTGTCAAGAATCACATTGCCAAATCATGCATTATCTGGGGGTGAAAAGCTGAATCTTCAGCTAGCTGCTTCTCTCAGCAGGACACATTGGTGTAAAACCCTGGAAATGTAGCTACACCTTCATGACTACCAGTGAGGGCATCCCAGTCTCATCCACTTAGAGGATTAGTCATTAAAACTGCTCCTGGGTTAGACAAGTGATGTGCCTTCTCCCTCCTCTCTACGACTAGCCTTCCCCAAAATCACTGCATTTATTGGAGATCTGAGCTTGATTCGGCATACAGAACAGATCCTTGTGTTTCTATTGGCTTACAGGAACAGTCTTCTACCTTTGGCAGTCTGCTCTCCTGTTCTAAATTTAACCTCTGCTAAGAAAATTATGGCACCTAAAAGCACCCAAGAATAGTGCTTGGACTGTGTTAGCACTACATCCTTGGTCACTTGGCTTAAAGATTGCCATATAAATAACATCTGAAACCACAAAAAAGCACACTGTCATGCTATTTAGAAGGTTACTCAATCTGCATGTTTCTGAGGAGGTGACTCCTTTGACCTCTGGCAGACAGTTTGCTCCAGTGTCCCTATAAAAGACTGTAGGTTTTGGCCATATATAACAAGGGAGAACAATGATGAAGTTAAAAAAAAGGTGCCAAGTCTCTTAACTTTGAGTTCCCTTACTCCCACCCTCTCATGAAAGAGCAATTGAGTCTCAACAGAGAACTGAAAAAACTGTCTGTACCAAAACTGGGCTGACTCCCAGCCACCTTCATCTCTTTCAGGGGTGTTGATGAGAAGTGCCAGACAAAGGTCACAGTCCAGCCCCTATCTACCATGCAAGGAAAGCAGAGGTGTTAACATTGCTGCTTTCTCTTCAGCATGCCTTTCCTGCTGCTTAGCTTTGTCCTGGGTTTTCTGCTGCTGGGCATAAGCATGAGTTCCCACTGAACTCTTGGTCTCTCTAATGAGACTATCAAAGACAGCAGTAATCATTCTCTTCTGGCACCTGTATTCAGCCTAAGGGCAACGCCGACTTGTTTCTCACAGTGACACAGAGAAGAGAAGCTGCTGCCAGGGCAGAGTTCATGGCTGTGCTCACACAGGGGCTCCCCATGGACCTGTCAGTGAATGTGCTGCTTCTGCAGGGCAAGAACTTGAAAACTCTTCCCTTTTAGCACTCTGCTTGCCATGGACTTCAGTCCTTAAGTGATAAGGGATTTATATGCCATCCAATGTAAAATCTTTGCCAGCTGAAAATAAACAGTCTAGAATTTTTCATAACAGAAGACAGTTTAAACAATTCTTTAAGATGTGGACCAAGGTGATCTGGTAAAAATGCACATCACAATTATGTACAGCAGGGGATAACTCTACTTTTAAAAATAACCACTAATAACAGTTCCACCACATGTGGCAGAAAACAATGTACAATGCAGATCACACCAATGGCTGCCAGAGACAGAAAATACTCGTGAAAGCATTTGCTTCACACTTGGAATGCCTGAGACTCCATGCGGACAGTGATGAAGCATCCAGAAGGCAAGCCTAATTTGTTCTGTCTCATCTGACGACCCTTATAGCTGTCTAATCTCCTCTGACTGATCCTGTGCCATCAGCAGACATGTCTGTGGAGCATGCTGCCCTGACCTCTCCGTGTGAACAGGCTCTAGGTGCAGGGCTGGGATGTCTGCTCCAAGGGAGGGGGCAGCATATAAGCAGGGAATCAGCCGTCAGAGAAACTGTTACTCCACTAACTCCCTCAAGCAACTGCAAAAACAAACAGTTGCAATCACTACAGATGCATTGAAACCTAGCCTCTGAAAGGAAAACAAAAGACTCCTCCACACTGTGTGGAAACTCACATGAAATTTTGGCAAAGTTATCAGTCCTCAAAAGAAGGTGTTAGTATGCCTAGGCCATCTACTGTATCGTGTCATTCTGCTTTACACAATACAGTGGATGCAGGACTGAAATAGAAAATTGAACTAGCGCAACACCAGTTGTGGCTGCCTGATGGAAGAGGCAGTAAATTGACAGACCAGCAGAAGGGATGAAACAGGGCTGAGAGGATCAAAAGACACCTCCTCAAATCCCCTGCTCCCAGCTTTTGTATTGCTCCATGTCAAAAAAAGATGTACTACCCCAAGCAGAAATGCTCTGCCCACCAGCACATGCCGAGGAGGTGGAACCTGCGGACACAGGAAATAGGTTTTGTTGCAATGCTAACTAATCAAAGCACTTCCATTGGCTACTCCTCCTCCAACAACCCCCTGCAAATAGTACCTGTGGGATCATTCTGACGTTTTAGTTCATCATTGTTCCCAGTAGTTCAAGTCAGATTATTTGGGGACAGACATACCGATATATGAATCTGAAAGACTTCTCCAAGACTGTGGTTTTTCATTTCGTTTTAGCAGATACTTCTAGGCTTGTGCCTAAAGCAAACAGGAAACTGCATGAGATAAAATGAGACCTTCCAGGCAAAAAGGCCCTCCACTGAGGAATTTTTGGATTTAAAAAAAAAGAGATAAACAAGCAATTAGTACATGGGTAAGAAAATCACTTGCAAAATCCTTCTACTCAGCAAATTAATTGCTTCTAAAGAAGTACCTCTCCTGTTCAGAACAAAATACAAAGCTTTTTTCCTCTTTAAGAAAAAATGGAGACTCTCCTAGCTACTCAGCAATGCATGGAAGGGCACCACTCAAAGATGACTTTATTTTCTTTTAAAATGTTTTAGCAATGGAATATTCAAGCAAGACTGAGGTAAACTCCAACACAGCAGCAGCAGGAAAGGTGCATAAAGAAAAAGCCCTGAGGCAAACTCAGATCAGCTTTTGCTGGACTTCATTTGAAGTTCCAGGTGATACTTGCTGGCTTCTCCTAACTTTTCTACAGAGCTCAGAGCAGGGCCATACCAAAGTCAGGCTAGCTAAGTGAGAGACAAGCACAGGACAGAAGGGCCATTTCAGTGCTGTAGGAAAAGCCCATGCTTCCAGCTCTTTCTCTCTATAACTTTATAGCCTGGAGATTGATCACAGCTGTGCCTTAAATAATAAGGAGCTAAATCATCCACCACTGCAAGCTTTTTATCTGCTGGGCTCCAAATGTTCTGCAAACTACGAGGGGAAAAAAAGAGCAGAGATTTCTCTATCCCTGGTATCTTCTAGGAGAGGCAAGCAACGAGGAATGAGCATACTTATTTGCCCTCCAAAATAATGAGCATTCAGTTTCCTTAAGCATCCAGTTGACATCACAGGCATTTTACTGGTACTGGTGTTCTTGCTGTTTTACTGCCACCCAAACCCTGATCTTGTAATTGTGCTCATTATCCATGAGCATGAGAATATGTAGCTGTGAACAGACTGATCTACTGCAAATTTGTTGATTTCACAGTATTTCCAGCACATATTTGTCTGAAAACAAGTACTCACTCATATTTTTCATTGTCTGTCCTCTTGTTTTTAATTGCATTTATTAGAGAAGGCTTATTCAAGTTTCACCAGCAGGAATCCCTTTAAGAGTGCAGCATCAGTGGCTAAGCTACAGGTGTAGGGCAAGTAACATGGTCTGTACAGGACAGTTTTCACTCCCTGCTACTGTAATCCACTTTTTGTGGAGCTCATGTGTGAAGCTGGCTGAGCACTTTGCAAAGCCTGCAGCGTTGAGATGCCATATGCATCTCCTGGGTTGGTGAGTTCCATGCTCCACTGCAAAATATATCATCCTGGTTACAATCCAACCACCCTTCCCTCTGATTGACATGGCTTTCATGTGAATTTTGTTCTCCTCCCACGTGACCCATGGCTGGAGAAGCTTGCATCAGTACCTATCAATATCAGGTTTTGCAAAACGCAAACTGTGAGTGCCTGGCAAAGGGAATGAATGAGAATGGGGAGAGAGCAGCATTGCTGGACTCCTCTTACCCTCCCCAAACAGAGGAGATTTGCTCCAGTAAGTTAAAAACAGTATTATTCTCTCAGATAGTACTGGATCTCGTGTTTTCTCTGTGGGCCAGGGGAGCTCCCTTGAGATTAAAACTGCAACTGTTGAAATCCACCTTTTAGATGTTCACTGGCTTTGATGTGTTTGTTCTATGTTTGTGCAATTATGGCAGCATGTTACTGCAGTTACAGCTATATGTTTCATTCATAAAAGAAACAAACAAAAAAACAACAAAAAAGGCACCAGTAACTGGTCTACAGCCTGGATGTTCTTCATCCCTTCCTTCTCATTCTGCATGACAGACTAATTCCCATATTCATAAGGCTTACTTTGTGCAGGAGTTTGGGGATGATAGGAGAGGGCTGAATGCAGAGATCTCCCAAGGTTCAGTTGTGGCTGTGAAGTCTGAGCTTGAATGTTACTGCAATGCAAGCTTTTCTGAGTGGAAAACTCAGATGTTCACAGTAGATGGTGCAGTGCATAAGCAAGGGCAAACTCATCAGTAAGTAAGAAATGAGTTGGTTTGCTCATTGCAGTAGACATTGTCAGGAGGCTTTACGATAAGCAGTGAGATGACAATATACAGGGGTCACCATATGAGCACTGTCCATGAACACACAGAAAGGGAGAGGCAGACGTAGCAATGCTTGGAAGAGCATTGCATATCACCGCAACAGACATTTGTAAAAGTTTATGGATGCAACTTAAAACTCAATGTTTTCCAGAGAAATGTTGTGTTGACATGTGTCAGCCACGTGGAAAGAGACAACTCTAAGAGTTGTTTTATGGCAGAAGAGAGCCACATGTAACTTGCCACCTCTCCATCTTTATCTCTAGCTGTCCTTTCTCAACGTATCCAGGGTAGATCTGTGCACTGTACACATCTTCTCACCCATAGGAACACCTATTGGGTCAGACTCAGCTATACTAGGTGTTATACTAAGGGAAATTCAGAAAGCGAGCTCATGTTGTCATCACACTTTTGGCACATATACTCATCTCGCAGCTTAATGCATTTGTTTGCTATCTGTATTATTCATATTTTAAGTATTCACACATCCTTTCACAGAGAGTATATTGATAATGAGCAGTCCAGGAAGAACCTGCATCTCTGGTGCTCATGAAATGACATGATTTTGTACCTGGCCATGAGAGCTATTGAATGCCATCAGATCTTTTCATTCTGGCTTTGAGGGGCACAATTAGGCTTACAGTGTATTTTATGGCATCATTCCACTTGTGAATCCGTAATCGGAGTAGTTCTTATTGAACGTGGCTGGATTTAAAGTGCTGCATTGCCTCTGTATTACTGTTACTTAGTGTGGAATTGTCTATGACCCAAAATGTAAGCCCAGTCGCCATCAGCCCCTTTGATATCTGAGGACCAGCTGAAACACAAAAGTGTTTATCTTCCTGTTAAATTTCCTTACTCTTCATGTGTCAGGAAGATTTGCCTTACTCTTAATGTGAGAACATCACAGAGCTGCCTTTATCAGCTCTTGAGTGCTTTGAATGCTAAGCATCCTGGAGCCAGAAGACACTGCCACAAGGAGGGTAGTGCAATAAGGAGTCTCCTGGAAAGCCCTCATACCAAGGGCACAAACTGCAATATGCATACAAGACCCTTTAATCAAAAAGGGTGAAAATATTATAACACAAGTCCTCCATCTAAATTAAAGAACAGTTCATACATTAACTGAGCTACTGAATCATTAAATATTTCCAGATATTTCTCATACTGATACCTCTGATGTTGGTTCATCAAGTTTCCAAACCTACTGCTAGCCAAATAACCCTTTTCAGAGCTCTTTAAAAGGCTGGCAATGTGCCTGGTGTTTCCAAGAATTTTGCGTTTTATTCTTCTGAGGCATGAGAAATAGAGGTGTTTTAACACCAAAAAATACACTACCCACCTTCCAAGTATGTGGACTTTTCTTGTTTTTTTCAAAAGTGGTCAGTTTATGTCACAGAAGTGGAGGATATGGTTTCAAGATGTGGCAACAAACATCTCTTACTATCACAGATATCAGCACACACACAAGTCCACTACAATACACTGCTGCAAAATGCTGCCTTCAAAATTGCATACCTGGAGATATTTAGGCAATTCCATCAGGGTACTAGCGCTATGCACTGTACTGACACTACTTTCTACTAAAAAATTCCAACTTAACTCTTTACAACAGTATCAGAAGCCTTCTGCTTGGGCTGGCATTTTTATTTGTTGTGCTTTCTACTTTCTTACATACATCTGAGGTCATGCTCAGTGAAACTTCCGCATCCATTGGACATTTATCTCTTCTGTTTGAAAGCAACTACAGAAAAAAGAGGCAGTGAACTTAAATTTCAAATGAAAAGAATGTCAAGCTTCTCTAACACAGCCTCTAGCAAGTTTCTTTGTTATTTTGGGGGAAATCTGCACTCAAATGTGCAATACACCATGAAGACATCCCATAAGAGACACTTTGCAAGATCCTCTGTACTGCAGGAGTCAAGGGTAATTCTTGAAAGTCTGTGGATGCAGGAGACCACTCTGAAAACTTTGGGGAAAAAGGTGAATTTTTTTTAAAGTGAAGTGCAAAAAGTACAAAGCTTATGAATACTTTGTGGTCAAGGCCAGGTTTGAAATCTGGTTCGTGCCCCTGCTAAGATTTCAACAGTACTTGTGGAGAAATCCTCATGTTAATACAGACAAATGGAGAACTTCTGCTTTGGCTAGCCCTCTCAACTAATTTTAAATGCAGGAGATTTTGGAATTTGAGGCACTGTTGTATGCACTGTAAGCTAGAAAATTATTACATCTGTGGCTGTACATCCCTCCCAATGGTAAATACTCAAACAGGCGCAATCTCCTTATGGATCAAACCTATACTGGCCATTATTTCTGTACAATCTACTTTTTCAATTACTGATGATCAATGAAGTCCTGGACTTAGGAACTGGAAGTACAAGACAACTACAAAAACCAACCAACCAACCAATCAACCAACCAACCCCACAACAACAACAACAATAACATCTGAAAAAATATCTTTCTGATGTTGAGTTTCCCAGAGCACTGAGGACAGGTTATAGCCTTGGAAAGTCATGTATCCTCAGCACCTTTAACCAGAGGATATGTCTCAGCCCTGGTTGGTTTCTGTGAGCTCCTGTGGATGCAGAGGGAGCTACCCAAGGAAAGAAACTCAATCCTTAGACACCCAAAATCTCAGCAGCAATAGTAAATTGACCTGTGCCTGGCCAGTGGCCAAAGGCTCTTTTGCATCCTGAAAAGATGTAGGAGATGAAAAGACAGCAGTCTCCCTTTCTTGGACCAGCATAGTCAGGGAAGCTGGGAAGCGTGTGCCTGCCTACCCAGCAGGCAAAGTACTCAATAGTCCTCCTGCTGAGGTACTTTTCTCCTTCAATCAGAGAGATAAATCAATCAGAAGACTAAACGGTGAACTGGCAGGGTAAAAATGGAACAGATGGGCCTGTCATTTCACAACCTGCTTCCAGTAATCCAGGAAAAAAAAATTACTCCTCTTTCTAAGACTAAATCTCTATACCCTGGATCTTTATGCCTATGATAGTGGTTTGCAGAAAGGTGGCTACACTTTGCTTTCTGGAAACAGACCTGGAATTGCTTTTCTATGCCATGCCACGAGCCAGGACAGCCTGGCAATCTAATCTAGCTCAGAGGCACGTGAGATGGGGCCACCGGTGCTCCAGGACAGAGTGGTCTCTACTGTGAAGGTCCCAGAACATCCTTTGACAGCTCAGGCTCCAATGAATTATCCTGGCACTTAGGCTGGCTGCCAGAGGGGATGCTCCTGCCTGCCAGCCAAACAGGGACAAGACCATGCAGAGAAAGCTATAAATAAAGAGAGTGGAGAGATGGGAACAGAGGAAAAGGAGAGGCAGGAGGGTGAAAAANCATGTAAAAAAAAAAAAAAAAAAAAAAAAAACAAAAACCCACCCAAACCAAAACCAACCAACCAAAACAACAACAAAAAAACCCAAAACAAACCCAAAAAACCAAACAACACCAAAATTAAAGAAAAGGAAAACCTCATGGGAAACAGCATCAATCAGTACTGTGTTCTCAGGAAGGCACTTAAAAAGCTCGTATTTCTGGAGTGCATATTGCTTTATCCACACCTCTCACCCTATTTGCTGTGGCAAGGCCATTGTACCTTAAAGCCTTCTGTTTTTTAACAGGACTACATATGTTGAGTGCAGTACTCAGGTATTTGATGGGTGAACTGGCTGAAAGTTCATCTAAAGAATGCTACATTACATATTTCAAGCTAAGTACTTTGCTTGGTGTGTTTACTTAAATTGATCTCTCCTCCCCATAGAGTGAAGCAAGCTGAGCTTTTCTGCTGGAAAGACAGAAATCCACACAACTCATCTTGTGTAGAACTCTGGCTAAATAGGCAAGGATCAGATGCAGATCACCCTCAAAAAAGGACCATTTTCAGTCCTCATGGTCTACAGGGGCATTACAGTCTATTAACCAGTATGTATTCACTTTACCTTTTTTTTGCGTGTGTGTGTGTGTGTGTGTGAAAATAATAGGAAATAAGTTAAGCTACACCATACTCTGATATTACTCTCTCCTTGTTGAAGGAGAGTAAATACAAAATGCAACTGGAAGGCCAAGTGTGTTCACAAGGCTGAGTATCGGGCAGGAAGCAGGCTGCAAGCGATGATCCCTGAGCACCCAGCACCCTTACAGCTATGTCCCACAACATGGCATCTGTCCAGTTTTCAATTTTAGTCTGTTTAAACAAAGAAAGGGGCAACCATTCTACAAAAACACCATAGTTCTACACTATTAGAAAATATTTTTTTTTACTCTCTATATACTGAGCTTTTGTTTAGAAAATTCATCTCTAAATTACTCCTTGTACCTCTCTAGAAAAGTAAAAAATTAGCGTCTTAAAGCAACTTAAAACAAGGGAAGATGAGAATTATCAATGCCATATGTCAGAATGAGTTCTTTCACAGGTTATATCAATACCAGAAGATGCAAAACAGTTCCCTCAAAACTGCTTTTAGAAGAACAAGGAAGGTACTGAATCCAGGGAAGCTTGGCAGCTTTTCCTCCTTTTAACAGCTCCCCTCCCTTTTCTTCAGGAGATGATTTCTCTCATGAAGGAAGATATTTCAAAAATCTTAACTGTTCTCGCATATCTATGGTTATATTAACAAACTTGTAATCAGATACCAAGTACTTTATTGAAACAGAAAGACCCAGGCAGATAGCTCTTACTCAAACACAAAAAAATGTAACAGAATTACTCTCGCACTCCTCTCAAACATGTCTCAACCTTTTTTCTTTACAGTAGAAAATGAGTACAGCCTACTCATAAGCTCGCCAACATCAAGGAATTAAGTACTTCAACCTCTGCAACACACAAGAGGCTACTCTCCTAATAACACCACATGGCCACCCCTATGGCAGATATGTCTGGGGCAGTTTTACAGATCAGGTTCTCACTTTCCCAGCTGCAAAACTTTAGATCACCCTATCCACAAATTTCAAAGCACTCATCCACGTTCAAATTCCTCCTGTTTGCTGGTGGGTTTGGAAATCAAGGATTTTCACTTACAGCAGTTCCCTTTGCTCCAGTAAGTCACTGAATAGCACACAATAGCACACCAGAGCGTGGAAATGAAACACCTCAGATTTACAAACGATGCCACAGCTTCGGAAGTCTCATGACCTTCCATACAAGCTCCAAGCCCTTGCTATTCTCTAGGCATTGATGGGAAAGGATATGTGTCCAGCAGTGGACCTATCATGTTACACAAGTAGCACACTTGGACATAATATCAGGATAATTCTCCAGACAGATCCAGGAAAATGAACTTCAGAGACATTTTCTGATGCTGA
>WBMY01002788.1:76786-115633 GCA_013397315.1 Donacobius atricapilla | reverse complement strand
TTCAGAGACATTTTCTGATGCTGAGGAAAGCAGAAGTGTGCCACAAAATTTTCCCAGATGAGAACTACAGAAAGGATGGGGAGCTGATGCTGCTTCCAGCTTTAAAGAAGGGTATCAAATGTGTAAGTCTGGGAGAGAAACTTATAGTGGACTGGGGAGGGGAGAGGGGAGGGGAGAGGAGAGGGGAGGGGAAGGGAGGGGAGGAGAGGAGAGGAGCAGAGAGGAGCGGAGCGGAGAGGAGCGGAGCGGAGCGGAGAGGAGAGGAGAGACCTAAAAAGATCTTTGAAAGAAAAAAAAAAAGGAAAGTAAAAGTAGTCCATGAGTGAGCTCAATGACAGCATCCCATGAGTATGAAACATGAAAATAGGAAGCTGTTCTTCTCCCACCAGAAGAACTCAGAATCATATTTTCCTTTCACATTCAGATCCTAAGCACATTTATTTTAAAAAATGCAGAAACTAAGCCATTTTGAGGAACATTATTTTCATGCTGAGGCTAGAAGGATGGAAGCATGGCTGCTGTCTGAAAGCTATCAATCACTGCTGACCACTTCCCACTGCACTGACTGGCTGCTGTACCTCAGATGTTCCAGCAAGCTTTGCCATCAGCAATAACTCTGTGACTTCATGTTGAGCGCCATAGTTTCATTGAAACTATAAAGGCAAAAAAAAATTGATATTGAAAATTGTTATTCTTCTGTTTTCATGGATTATCCCAGAACAAACAAACCCAGAATACTTAATCACACTGCTCATGTGCAATGAAGCAATGCAGAAGGAGCATCACTGCTTCTTTTGCACAAAACAGTCTGTTGTTTTTGTCAATGCTTTCCACTGGTGGAAACAAACAATAGTCAGTGCCTCATTGAATGCAGTGAGACAAGTTAACAACCAGCATTTTTGTTGACATGCTTTCTGAAACTGAGGTCTGGGTATAAATTTGACTTAGCAGTTGAGTGGTCTTTGCTGAAACACTGGAAAGACAAATGGTATCACAAAAATGAAAACAGAAGCCAGGGGCTGGACATGAGCCTTACCCTGTACCTTCAGATGGCAAATGCTTTCCATTAAGAGTTGCCAAGGATGTATTAGTTTTAGCTGAGGGGGCAAGAAATATAATCTGGAAAGTCAGTAAACAAAATAAGCGAAAGATTTAGAAGCAAATTCTGCAGGCAACTACGTGCTTTCTAGAGGACAAAAATGTTATGTCGTGAGCAGCCATTTTGTAAAAGCACTATTGTTGCCTCTGCTAAAGAAAGGACAAGTTCTCATCTTCTCTTCCAAAAAATTAAAATTTCCCAGAATTTGAGAGATCAGTAGGACTTGGCCATGTTCTGGAATTTAACAGTAAGCCTTCTTGTAGATGCTGATTTTCAAAACTTCTTCTTGGTAACAATTCCTGCCCTGGGTACTCAGCAAAGTTTACCAAGGCCTCTGTTTTAGAGCAGAAGTCCCACAAAACATGCCCATCTGCTTTTTGGAGAAGCCCAGGTTGATGGGTACTCACTTATGGATGTAGCATTTCTAAGTGGAATCTGATCTCAGAGTAAGATAGGTTACCAATTAATTTTGATTTGGTGTGGATTTTCAGTAAGTGAATATCACTCCTCAGTCAGCAAATCCAAGTGAAAAGCTTGGATTCTAATTTTCAAGGTCGAAGTGTGATTTCCAAATCCTATTATTAAATTAAAGGAAAATAAAAATCAATTCTCAGGGCCTGATGAGAAATATACCTGTTTTTGCCATTGTAATTAATTTTTAGAAGCTTCTTGGTAAAAGGACAAAACATATGCAAGCAACAGGAATTAATTTTTTGTTTATAATTTTTCATTTTTTTTTTTTAATCAAAAGGTGAAGTGCAAGATCTACTTAAGGTTTACCACTTTCAGGCCATTCCTGGAAAAATGAAGGGTGCTTTCAGCTGCCCTTTAAATTTATTTTTCCCCTGAAAATGTAATAAATTATACTGAAGTCAGGGGAAAGTCTTTTATTAAACAAGGCCTCATTTTCATCATACTTGAAGGAATGTATTTACTAGAGACATTTTTTCCTCTCAAGAATAAAATAAAACTACATTCCTGTCTTGGGAAGTGATGGAAGGTCTTTAAAGTGCATTTTCAAAGGATTCTGAATGAAAATAAATAATTCTTATTCTTAACTGAAGGGGAAAAGGAGGAGAAAACGTCTAAATTTATTCCCCAGGGTGAAGCATTGAATACCATAGGGATACCTGGAATACTTTAGAGAAAAGACAGTCACCAGGGATGTATCAGCTTTAACTGTGGCTGCAATAAAATTAACTGATAGAGTTGGTGAAGAAATTAAGACAAAACACTTAGAATGAGACTTTCTGCACATCCAGCTGTACTCTAGGTTCAGAGAGAGTTGCCTGGATACAAGGCACCAGTAACTTCTGCTTCATCAAGTGGAGCTTGCATGGGCTTGTTTTCAAAAGAAAGCTACTTATGAAGTTTATCACACAAACAAACTGACCACACTGTAATTTCCAGACTCCTTATTATTCCAGACTCCTTCCTTGTTATTTTTCCTTTCATCATCCTCACCAATGAACCAGAAACAAGAAAAGGTTTGGTTTGGGACTACTAGAAAAAATTCAAGAAGATCTACCAGAACTCATTTGCAGGATAAAAATGATAACTGACTGAGATTTTGAGACAGAGCACACATAGTACTGCTTTTACTAGCAGCATGAAATGTAACAATCAAGAAACATCCTACAAAGGGTGTTAAATTTAAAACACACTAAAATCACTGCATAATTATGTACATATTGTACATAGATCCTTGGCAAGTTTTCATGCCTCCATTATTTTAACTGGAAAAAGAAAACTTGACCGACTTTTAATAATTCTTTTTGAATACTTGTCTTCCTGTTAGAAAACAGTGCTAGGCTTGTATAATAGTGATCAAGCTGTATTTATCAAGAAAACAGAGTACAGACATTTACATTTACAAACATTAAAAATATTATTACACTTGTTATGAATCACTGGCTAAAAGTTAAAGTTCTTGTTCTTAAATCTGAACGATTTCAGATCAAATCTGAATTAAACTTTCTAACAAATATATGCAATAATATGAAGACTTTCATTCCCCTTCATCTACTGGCAAGCCAAAAGTTCACTGTTACTTAATACTAAAATGTCATTAAGATGCACGGAGAAATAATAATTAAAAAAAACAACAACAATCCCAAAAAGATGATATACAATACACAGTAACTGGAAAAGGCAAGGCCTGGAAACCACTAAGTCCCTAAACTGCATCTTTTTTCCTGCCAGGAAGATTTTGAGGAGCAATCGGAACTCCTAAAGCCAAGGGAGAAAAGGGAGCAGAGGGAGACCAAGTCACCCAAAATCCAGTAGGACAGATAAGGTGCGCTATAAATAATAATTTTAATCAAGATTTTGCTTTTTCATGCAAATATTTGTTGATATAGCTTGAAAGTAGTGCTGTTATACTGCATTTCTGAAGGCATGTGTTACAAACCTTTGCTCTCCAAACAATGCAGTAAGATTTTATCCTTTAAACTCCATGAGCCCTCCATTAAGACTACAGTCATCAGCAACAATTTCCCAGTTTACTTGACTGTAGGATTAAATTCACTGTTTACTCACATTTAAAATATACTTATCTAAAAACACTGGGACTGCACATAACTGCAACCTGTGTGCTAGAACAGAAGGTCACTGATGCTCAAACTTGTATTGCCTGCACCAATTACAGAGTTTATTGCCCTCTTTTTCTGTCAAAATTAAATCAATACACACACAAAATTTCTGTGGGGGTCAGGCAGGGTTGGTGACTCTGAACTGGCCCCCTGTGCAGACCACATGGGATTTATGGCTTCACACTGCACCATTTCCAGAGAAGAAGCTGTGAAAAATTCTGCTCTCATCTGAACTCCAGCTTGATGTTACTGCCCCAGCCCAATTCTCTATGGAAAATGTAATAATTACAAGTAAAAACACCTGACTGGATGCTGCTCTTCTCCCCATGAGGCCACTGTTACCTGATGGAAGGGCATCCCCAAGCTAAGACAACATCCTCAATTTCTCGTCTCAGGAAAAATGCTGCTGCAAAGCTCAAGTCTCTCAGCAGCAGTAGGACTCCTCAGGGAGGAGGTAAATAGGTGAAGTTGTCTTGTTACAGTCACTCGGCTCAGAGTTAAACCCTGGCTTCTCCAGAAGATCATCTTAAAAGCTGCATTGTGCTAAGAGGGCTGATGCTTCCTTTGGCCTGCAGGAATAACGTTGCACGGGCAGGGAAGGTCTGTCAAAGTTTGAGTGATACCATAACCATGGTCTGTCTAGACGTGATCATGTTCATCTCAGTCAGGACCACAGCCTTGTAAACTGATGAAATATATTTCATATTGTTTAAGCCTTAAGGCCAACAAAGATAAGCCATTCCAGTTAATTACCTGATGCTGCATGATGATATGGAAATAAAGACATGCCTCTGTCAAGACACCATGTGTTTTCAGTTAGGTTGTAGCACTACTTCACAGTCCTTTTCTATTTTACTGATAATCAAGTGCTTTTACTGCATGAGGAGAAAAAGGGAGTGAAGATACAGACTGCACAACAAGCAGTCAGAAAGGTTAATTGTCAGTAATGCACTTTATTTGCTTCAACGGTATAGCTACAGCATATGTGAACACCCATGTGCATTAACAGTTTTTTGGTGTTTTCCAATCCCATTTGATCCCTATCAAAAGCTACAAAAGTACAAAAATAAGTCTCATCCAATTCATAACTGCAGCAGAGAGGGCAGGAAAAAAGGTATTGCTGAGCAGTTCTACCCTTCCAGATGTTTATACTGAACTTCCAAATCTTTTTCTTACATTAATTTCTTCGTTATAATAAGTAAAGGACTGTCTTCAAACACAGTGAGACTCCTTTAAATCCAAAGTTATACAAAAAGAACCTTCACCTTATTTATCTGTGCCAGCATTCCCAATCTTACAGAGTAAACCACACTCCTGCAAACAAAGTGGATGATTCTACAGGCAGGAAAATCCTAAGCGTCTTTTTACTTCCCAGGAATATAAAGGGTAAACAATTATGAATTCATTGTTTGGTCTCCCTACATCCTGGGGGCTAGCTGTGGTTCTTGGCTCAAAAGACATGTCTAATTTTGGCCAAACAATATTGAGAACTCACCCAGCAGAGAAGGCTAATCATCAGGATTAATAAAATACAAATAAAAATGGTTGTTGGTACAGTGCTTGTTTGAAATTCAGTTATAAACCCTCAGTATCACAATCTCATAGTCTAAATTCTAAACAGAGGAATGCCCAAAGATGCATATGGAGGTATATGGCAGAAGTATTCACACTGTAAAAACAAGAGGTGACAAATTAGAATGGATATTTGATCAGTTTTTAGGCAGGAGTACTTCTCTGCAAATACAGGCTTCTTAGGAAGCCAGTACTTCTCTACAAATACAGGTATGTACCTGAAAATACCTGAAAGATCCTAGCCTTTCACGACCTGATTCCAGGCCAAGGAAATCCAAAGCTAGTTTATCCAGGTCTGGGCTCTGAAATCCTTAATTTGGTGCGTTCACTACTTGAAAAAAATAGTTAGATACTGTCATCCATTTTTGGGCCAAACCTACAACTGGCCCAGACAAACGCTTTCAGTGTCTAACTACGATCCCCAGTTGAAACACAGTTTAGCTTTGTCTTTAAATGTAACATAAGAAAAAGTGGAGAAAAGAGAGGATGCCAAGTTTCAGCTGATGTATCTGCTCAGTTTCTGCCGGTTCCCTGATTGCTCATTTAAAGGGAACACATGGTGGTGGTGAAAGGCAAAGTGTCACTGAGCTGCAAGCCAAACCAGACATGATTTTATGGCTATGTGCAGTACACAGATCAGCCCTTCCTTAGTTCCAATTCAAAGGAAAGGCATGGTTTAGAGAAAGAGCTTTATGTTCCTTGTTACTTTTGAAAGATTTCAAAAGCAGCTTTGTTAAAAGAAAAAAAAGGGCTCAGCTATGAAATCACTTCCTTCTGTTTAAACTATTTTACTCAAGGAAAAAAACAAGAGGGCATAAAAAAAAAAAATCTGTTCTCTGCTTTTGACTTGTTCCTAGGATTCAGCATCCCACCCGCTCTGTGGGATGACACAGTGTGCCAGATCCCGACCGCTCCAGTCAGTGCGTTAAGCAGCCATAGCTGTCCCCACACAATCACCCTCTTGTCGGAGGCAGCTGGCACCCTCCCCGCACATGCTGACAGCATCACTGCCTGGAGGACTGCACCCCTTTGGGCCAGCTCTTCTCTTCTTGGACCAAGGCAGCAAGGCACGAGGAGGGCAGGCCGTGTTAGGCAGCTAACAAACAAGAAGCTCTTGTGTTACTCCCTCCCCCTCCCGCCCACCAAACACAGTGAGAATGCAGAGAGGGGAAAAGATGCTCTTCTGCTTGCAGCAGCAGCATGGCTTTGCCTGGGAGTACAGCCAGCAGGACAGCCCCAGGACACCCGTTTATGGAAGTTTAAAAGTCAAATGAACAGTTCACTGCTGCCCAATTCACAATGGGGTTACTTACGGCTGAGCAGAATTTTAACAGATTCTAAGATGAGGAATGGTTTGCTTCCCTATGCCAATGCCCACAGGTTTACCCAGAGCCTCAGTTCTGTTTTCCTTTCAATCCCCAGGGCAGCCTCTCTCTCCTCCAAAATGAATTGTCATCTCGTGTGTTAAGTAGGCTGACACAAACCAGCTCCCTTCCCCCGTCAACTGTGGGACAGGAAAGGAGGGAGAGGGATCTTCAGATCTGCTTTCTTTCCCACCTTCACTTCCTGCAAAAAATTGGTTTCTGCCTCAAGTCAATGTATCGGTAATGTATTATTACCCTGATTTGCATGTTTTTTCCTCCATGTTTTTGAAGCTCACTGATATTGAAACAGCCAGATAACATGAGATAAATGTTCAGCAAATTGCTCCGTGCAGCTTAAGACACTCAGCTTTTCTGCCCTTCCCAAAGCTCCAGGAGACAAACTTACAGCACTACCTTTTCAACAAGACTCTCAGGAAGTATGACCCTTCAAATTAAATCTTCTGCTTAAGAAAACTTTAGGCCAGACTTACAAGTAGACTGCAAACAGTGATAGAGCCCCAGCACACCTGCCTGATCAGCATGCTGCCGCACTGTTTGCTCGAGAGGTATCTGCTGATATCTGAGGTGTGTGGCCCAGAAGTGCTTTGAAGTGAAGCTTAGCTTTTCTTCTTTAGAACCACAAAACAATCCTCCCTTGAAGTGCAAATTCAGCAATATGGGATGGTACTCCCCACTGATGGCAATTAATGAACATTTCTCATGATGCACCTAGCAGTCTGGTAACACCTTGATACACAAATATTTAACTCCCCAAAGACTCTGTGGTTACCCCAAAGCCTACCTCTTGACTTCAGCCTATTCTTTATTTATTTATTTCTTAAATTAAAAGAATTTATACAACAAGCCCACAGCTGTTTCCCAACATCTTTATCTTGCAAATGTGTCTCACAGGTGGTAAGCAGGTAAAAGCATTGCTGCTTCTTTACACTACAGGCCTATGACTGACCTCCTCTAGCTTTCCTCTAGAAACTACATTGCTTAGGAAAAAAAACCAAATCAAACCAAACCCCAAACCCTTGGCAAAATAATACCAAGGTAGGAGCTGAAAAAATGATAAAGAGCATCACAACCTACAAGTGCCTTTATTTCCTTTAAACAGATATAATAAAATAATAAGTTCTTTTCTGTAAATGGTCTTTTATGGAGATTAGAAGAGATGCATAAGTACAGTGTGTGCAAAACACTGAATGAAGTGTAGCAGTAACAAGAAATAAGATCCTGTTTGAATTTTGAAGAAAGTTTCAACCTGTGCCACTTGCACAATCCTGAAAAATCTCACCTTAATGAGGAATCAGAGGTATTACTGAACTGCATCTACAGCTAAACTGAACTCACCTTCAGTTTAGCTAGTACTGTAACCCCTTGGAGTTGTTTCTCTCTTTCTAGAACAATACCTGAAAAAAATATACTTATTAGGGTAAAAAGGGTCACTTTACGTTCCTTGTACACCACTACTGTTGTGGCCACAGCGGGTAGCCTGTATGACTTCCCTCTGACCTCTTCTCACAGGAGAAGGAAGGACAGTGTGAGATCACCACCTATCCTTCATGCTGCATACACATACCCCTGGTACCATACACGCTTGGGACTAGTTGACATTTGCTATTTATTCAATGACTGTTTATTTGTACAACTTCACAGTAAACTGGTAAAAGTGCCTATTTTCCACCCACTTTTTTTTGGTGGTTGTTTTTGGGGTATTTTGCCTTTTGTGGTTTTGTGGTTTTTTTTGTTTGTTTGTTTGTGGGGGTTTTTTTTGTTTTTGTTTTGTTTTTGTTTTTTAAAGTCTGAGCCAGTCTTTCACCTCACAGGAAATACTACACTGCTGTATGAACAGTAACATCTTGAGGAAGGAAAATAGAGAACTGTTTCCTAAAAAAGGGCTGCAAAACCAGAATTTTCTTTGTATTCTCAATCTCATCTTGCCTTCTGCAATGAAAATCATGGAGATGGGAGGGAACAGATTTTTGAGCCACCAGGAAGTCAGGAGAGGTTTTACCAACCACTACAGTCTCCCTCGCAAAACTCATAGTTCTTTCCCTGAAGGGAAGAGCAGGACGTGGAGGGATACATCTTGTCACAGGCTAGTTAACTGCACAATTCATATTCTGGTTAAAAAGCACATCACCAGGTCAGTAGTACATGTAAACTCTTAAACTAACATGCGAGTTGACACAGTGACTCACACTGAGTCTCTGCAACCATTCTGCCACGTTTTATGATAGGAAGCGCAAGTTGCAGCATAAACCTGTGGGAACCATAATGCCAAGGAGAGAAATGGGGCTAAGTTTTGGGCTTTGTGGACTGCATAACAATTGCATTTATGGACTATTGGGGCAACCATCTGATGCAACAGGGTACTGGGATACCTAAAGATGCATGTACTGTACTGGAAGACCTAACAGGTGAGAACGCATATTGGGACAAGGAGAAGACCTGCACCATCCTTGCTACCTTCAGCTCACTATCACCTTCAGCAACAAAAAACAGAACAAAGAGCAAAGAAGATCACCAGGGAACGGTACTCAGCATTTAGGCTGTGCTTCTGCATAAGGAAACTGGGAGCCCCAGACAAAAACCCAAGTAAAACTATTCACAAAATGACAAGAACCTCTTGAATCCGAAGTGTGTTATATTATTTCCCTCATGCCAAGCTCTGAAGCTTAGGCACCTCCTGTGCAATGTGTTGAAGCATACCAGTATTTTACATGCTACTTTCCTGTATTAGCAAATGGTCAGATATGTACCAAACACTATTGGACTAAGTACATGCAGTCCCACTTAACACTCAATCTTTTTGTGAATAGCCTGTAGCCCCTCACTGTTCTCCATATACTGGAATATTGCATGAATACACACAACACCTTTTGGGTAGCAAAAAGGAGACAACAGGTTTTTCAGTGGAATACTGACCCTTCCCTGTACTACTTAAAGTTTGAAGCCATTTAGCTTCTTCAAAGGCAAAAGGACAAACACTGCCTATACAGGTTGCTACAAAAGGTTTTAAACATGTGTTGCTGCAAAAAACCACCACATTTCATCTGTATTTTCACCAGTTTCGTATAATAGGGGTGAGTAACCATTACATCAACTGCCATAAATAAGCTTGATAGTCCCAGTGGTCATAGTAGTGAACTCTGGGTGTTCTTATTGTCTGTACCTCTTCTCATGTCTTCCAAATTCTGCTGATCCCCAGCACAGCTGACCATGCATTACTGAAATCACCCGGTAAGAAACAGAGCAGGGAGAACAGGCAAAGTAAGCACTTACCCAGCACAATGACCACAGTCTTCAGGAGGCTCATCATGGTGTCCCGATTCCTGCGGGGTCCAGAACTGTGTCTGGACATTCTCATAGTCCTTTGGCGAACGTACCCAAAGATGTGAGCATATAGGACCACCATGACCACAAAAGTGACCAAGTTGAAAATAGCCCAGAAGACCAGGTAGGAGTCACTATAGAGCGGTGCCATGTTGGAGCAGTGAGTGATATCACATATACAGTTCCATCCGACACTTGGTATGGCGCCCATGACGATGGCCATAGTCCAGATAACAACAATTACAACGACCACTCGGCGGTTGCTCATCCGAGTATGTAGCTGCATTCGGAAAACCGTAATGTGCCGTTCAATAGCAATGGCCAACAAATTGGCTACAGAGGCTGTCAGACTGGTATCAATGAGACCCTGACGGAGAAGCCAGGTGCTTACAGTCAGTCTTCTAGTGTTGGGTCCTGTGTTGAACATTAAGTAGAAGTAGGCCAGCCCTGCAAAAAAGTCCGCAGCAGCTAAGTTGGCCATTAAGTAATAAATAGGAAAGTGGAATCTGCGATTGACATAAATTGCCACCATAACCAAGAGGTTGGCCAGCATTATGAAGATGCAGACGGTAATCCCCAGTCCCATTACAAGCTTGCTGACAGTGTTCCATTCAGTGGCTAGATATTTTCCACTTCGGTTATAAAAGAAGGCAATGGTTTCATTGTAGTAGCATTGTGGTTCGCTCATGGCTGTGGACTGAAAGAAGAGGGGAAAAACAGAGAGAAAAAAAACCAGAATGACATTAGAACTGAAAACATGATTGCCTTCATGGATGAGACATACACAAAGAGTGGGGAGGGGACAGGAAAGGAACACGCTTCAGAACAAATTTACTTTTTAGACCAAATGGCATTGCAAAACTCACAAACAATTGCTCTGAAAAATCTAGTAACAGCAACCTGCATTCGAAACAACCAGAAACAGATTCTTCTGCTCTAGGAGTCAGCATGATTTCTGATGTTGTAAATTGCATCTAAAATGAGCTTCTGGCCAAGCAAACCTGCTGAGAGGTTCATTTAAAGGGAAAGTCATACAGTTAGTAATTAAGAAAAATTAACTCTGCTAGACACCTTATTTATGTTATCAGTGCACAAAACTGTTGTTTTACTGTAGTGGAAGAACAGCTCTTCAAAGAGGAGGCTATGTGCATCACATTTCTGAGCAGGTGTTAACTCATCCCGTTTCCCATCATGGGTATTCCTTCTTGTCTGTCTTAAAATGTGGGAAGAAAACCCTAAATACAGACTGTCAGTATGCTCTGAGACTGTGAATTAACAGGGATGATGTATGCCTATAAAAATTGCTTTTATGAACAACAGAGGAAGCATGACATAGCATTTCTATGAGCACCAGCCACGTTTTTAGAAATGGTTTGAAACACACAATACTTTTAAATATAACTCACCAGAACTGACTTATTCCAATTTGAAATAGGAATAAGCCAAGGAGTGAGAAAAGTAATATTTGGCTTAACTAATGTTAATGTTAAAAGCATCTAATCTTATTTCCTGCATTAAATATTGTCATGGCTTTGTCAGAGAACATATGATTAATTTTCTTTGCAGAGTACTCCACTGAGAACAGCTAGGGGGGCAACAAACAAGCCCATATGCCACCAGAATGTAGGAGTTTTGGATAAAACTATTAGCTTATAAGAAAATGCCTAATGAGTTTCCTTTCTCAGTTCCATTCAATTACTCAAGGCACAATTCCCAAAAGGCAAACCTTAAGAAAATCAACCCCTTTGCATAACATCCTGGTTCCTTGTTTAGCATGGGTACACAACAAAGATGTAAAAATAATAATTAACAAAAAAAATCAAATTAAGAAACACATGACAAAAAAGTCTCTAAGACCTGCCTTTGCCTCTCTGCTTTTATCACCCTGGAACTCTGTCAACTAAACCTCAATTTTTACAGTAACAGAACCAATTTTAGCAATGCAGGTAAGAAGCCCAGTCAAGGAACAGATCAACAACCTTAAAAGATAGTAATTTCTTTCCATTAAAACACAGAAAGTAAGCCATATGTTTTGGGCAGCTACAGTTACTCTGCAGGAAGTGCTACAGCTAACTTAACCTTCTTGTTGAAAACAAAAATGTAGAGAATTGGGAAACAGAATTCATAACTTGACTCAAGTGAAAATAGTATCTGATAAGGATCTGCTTAGAATTACTCAAAGCTGTTTCTGTTTCCTTTCATTTCTACATTTGTCAACTCAATTAAGCCAATTCCAATAAAGCAATATACAAACCCTTCTACTTATATACCAAATCGGCTACATGACATTTAAATTTATGTTGAAGAAAAAGGTCTTTTAAGAGAGATTTCACCTCCAGCCTAAACATTGACCAGAAACATTTGCAGGCCCAGGATAATAAAAAGTTAGAGTAAATAGTATTTCTCAGTGCAGTGAATATAATACTTTTATTGTTCCTTTAGGTTACATCAACCCTTGGGTTTGAAGCCTTTTAGCCTTAATTATTTAAGAAATTTTAAAAGTTCGCATGTAGTATCTGTTGCATATAAAAAAGTATTTATAAGGGATGCTTAACAAAAGGAGACCTAGGTACAAGACATCTGGCTTTAATTCTTTGGTTAAAGACTTTGTAGTAATAACAGGTCAAGTATAAGAACCCTTGAGGGAGAGAGGAAGTCATGTGAATGAATTAGTGGCCCTTATAATAGCTTGCCAACATCTGCATTAATTATGTAATGCATAGGATTTTAAGTAGTCTCTGAAGGAATATCTGGATGCAAGATCTAATGGAAATTTGAGATCTTGAATAAATTCTCTTTGCCTGTGTATTCGTCACTCTGTTTTTTACTTTCAGATGTCTGCTGCCCACATGTAATGATTTCTGTTCCATTGTTGCTCATGTGGAGAGAGGCCTGCTACACCTGGAAAAACATATATTTTTAATTCAGAAATTTAAAATGTGACAGGTATTATGCTTTTTTTTTCCCTTCTTTTTTCTTTGAATTTTTGTTTTGCATGTGGGCTTAAAATGTGAATTATTCCCTGACTGTGCAAAATTCTCCCCTACCTTCTCATTTGAAATCTGAAACAAAATTTGACAAAAAATATGACTTATTCACAAAGTGCCAAGCCAAGGTGGAATGTACGTGCACACATAAGAGTACATAACATGCTACAGAGCCAGACTCGTTCAATTTAAAAGCAGGACAGCACTTGAGCAATCCCAGAGAAGTCAGCATGAGGCTCACTTCCTGTTTCTCTCATTTTGAAGACAGAAAACCAAAATGCTGCGTTCATTCATCAGACTGTAACGGATTGTGGAGAAATTTTGTTTTTAAGGCATTCTAATCTAAAACCTGGAATCTCCTCTAAAAGTAATCTTCTCAGACACACCTCCCTCCCCGTCCCCCTGACAAGGGAAAGAAGAGAAGATGAGATAGTTTGCTGGCAAAAGTTCAAACAGGGGACTTCCAGACGATCAGTTTCTCGGACGCCCGTGTATATCTTAAAGGAAGGTTTTGACCTTCAAGGTCACAAACATAAAAATCCCAAGGCATCACATTTAGCTGTGATGCCGACTGGAAAGGCTCAAGCGGGAGAGAAAAGCACCGTATCTCTCAGCACTCAAAGTGTCAACATACCACAAAGGCATATGCAAGCAGGCAGATCCCATCCCCTCTCCTGCCCCTGCAGGAAAAGGGGCAGGGAAGTTTATATTTTAATTTCCTGAAGTTTCACTCAGTGTTTCATTGCCTGTGTAAGCCAGATGTGTGGTGCCCAGAGATTTACCTCATCCATTCATTATATCTCAACAGAAGTTTAAAACATACTGAGCTGCAAATTGCCCATGTTAACTAAACCTCTAGGATGCATCTGTGTGGAAGAAGTAAACACTGAGTTATAAACCAACAAGACAGATAAAGAAAAATGGAGCAAAAGCAGGCTAAAAGCAAAGTCTCCTCTCACCATATGAAGATGACCCAAGACACAGTAGTCCCAAATCAAAGAAGAAGAAAATCACAAGTACATGGAATTTATTCTCTTAATATCATGCGACACAGTTATAACCACAGCATAGTGCACACACAGTGAAGGATAGTACAGGAAGTTTGGCATCAGGACTTAATAAGCAACACTCACTCTTCTTCAGCAATTGGACATTCAATTCACCTTGGCCTTTTCAGGCCTTATTTGCCTGGTAGTCTTCTCTCTTCTGTTTGTATGGGATCACACCACAGGGGTGCCAGTGGGAACACTGGGAAGAACAACCCATGTAAGCTTTCCCATGTTCTGTGCCTGATTCGTCTTGCTTCTGCCCCACCTCTGCATCACACCCTAAAGAATAGGGGAAGGATTTGGATCCACAGCAGCTAGACCACGTCCTTGGGAGAGCAGCCCACTACTACCTGCCCCTCCTGGGGCAGAGACAGGAGTGGAGAAGACACTGTCTGCTTGGATAAAAAGGTGAGATGGGATCTCTGCATCCTGCCAGCTCCATGGTGAATGACAGCTCACCTGGTAAGGGCTGCTCACCTGGTAAGGGTTGTGAATGGAGAGATGCTTGGGGTGGAAAAAAACCCCATCAAAAAGTTTTAAAATACTATGGATTGACCCTGCCTAAACAAAGCATTAATTAGCACAAGGTGACTGAGGGGAAGATGATCACTCTACAAACCCCACTGCAGTCTCAGAGTTCGGAGAGCTCCTTGATCCATGAAATAAAAAAAGGCAGGCCACCTTCTCCCTACCCCCAGTACCCATGGGTGCATCTATTTCTTGTTGAGAGAAACAGAGCAGAACATTCTTTGTATACTAAGGTCTGACTTTTGCAGCACTTTTCAAACTTGTAAGCCAGAAAAAAAGAGTCCATATACAGGAAATCTCTTAAAAATATCTTAACCTTATACTCTCCAAACACTCTCTGCTCCTCACTTTTTTTTTGTCTTTTGCTGAATAATCTCCACATGCTGCTGTTTTCTTACCCAGAACACAGAGGAGATGAAAAGCATTTTACTAATATTTTTCTAATATTGGTGTGGTAAACTAAGACTACAAAACAATAATAACTTGTATATCTTCACATTTAGTGCAGCAGTGGATGGAAATCAGTACCACTGCTTTCAGCTGAGGTAAATACCTTAAGTTTACCAACATACCAGGAGTTAAGCTGAAAAACTTCAGGGAACTACCAATTTCAAAATCCCCAAAGAAGGGTATAAATTAAGAATATCTTTAAAATAAGGATATGTAAGTAAATATAGGTCTAATTGAATCAATATGTAAATACTTCATCGACCCACAACTGCTAAACATGGGGTTTACAGAAGTAAAGTTGTAACAGATGAGAAAAAAAATCCAATTTGCAAAAACAGTTGTCCATTACCTAATAAAAAACAGACTACCTTTCAAGCTGCAGAACATGAAAGAAAAGCTTTAAAATAAAGTGGACAAGATATCTTTCCTTTAAAGATAAAAGTAGAAGTAAAAAAACCCCATGAACTCACAAGACAAGGGTCCTGATCCATTATAGTCTTACACACAGACATATTTTTCAGCTGAACAATGAAAGTATTAAGCCCTATCACCAACACAGAATGGCTCCTCTCTTCAGAATTGCATCTCCCAAAGTAACCATTCAACGGACTTAAGGTCTAATAAGATGGGGTGGTTCTGTCACTGCAGGTTACTTCATTTCACTAGATTAATTTTGCCCTTCATAAAGCTGACAAGACAGGAGTAAATTAGTATCTCTGCAAGGGGAGCCCGTTAAAGCTATTAAAACATCCTAAAGCACAAAGTTACTTAAGGATCATGTGGCAACAGTTAGTGCATCCAATAATTTTGAGGATGCTTTTGTAGCAGACTGTATTACTGCAGAGTCTCAGAGCTGGCAAATGTTCTCATGACTAGAAATTGAACTGAGAATTTCCCTGTATCCTACAGTTTATACCTGGAAATGCAGCTCAACATATCTAGGCACTCAGTGTATTAAAGAGACTCAGTCACCAGCAGTAATGTGAAAAAAGGCAGTTTTACTCTTGGAAGGTATAATTCACGAGTGACACAGATCCCATTGATTAACTATAATTATAACCTTCAGAGTTTGGCTATGAAACCAGGGAGGTTGTTAACCTTCCAAAACTCTGCAAGCAAAAGAGGATTTAAGAAATTAAAAGCTAGAAGAATTGAGAAAAAAAACCAAACCAAAACAACAGAGTGACCTCATCCATCCACAACTTAGCCAGCAAGGCACACACTGTTGTATTGTTGCTCCTTCTCCACAGATCCAGCATTTTCATATAAGCTGTGACCCTCACAAGCACTACATAAATGTTCATAGGAATGTTTTCCAATAGAGGAGGAAATGAAGACTGAATTGGGGCATAGTTCTACATCATCACACCCTCACTTGCATTCCTAGAATGGCTTATATATGTTGATTACTAGGGATTTATTTTTTCTCTGCCACCTCATCTCTGCCTTCCCACCTTCTCTCAAAGAGAGATCCCCATTGTAATGTGGAGATATTGCAAACTGAAGTAAATGGCTGCGGCACAGATAGAGCATATGAGCCCAAACTGGGTACTGAAGCCCAAAGTACAGAAAGGGCTTATACAAAGCTCTTAAAACTTCTTTTCCTTTGGGGTAGCTTTCATGACAAGCTTCATGAGCTCCACAAACACTAGCCGAACATGGGCACCGGCTCAACACTTTGTGGCTTTGTGAGAGACACAGGAAGACAATTAGATGCCATCATCTCATTTAGTGACTGAAATATTCCACCTGTTATGCCTTCAGAAAATGTCTTTGCCATGATGCTGATTGGGCTGCTCCAATATCTTGCTCAGTTTACTCCCAGTTGCCCAACTGCCTTACCCTCAACCTGAGTATTACAGACAGACATCCAAACTGCTCTGGGTCCCTGAATGCTGCTGTGAGGATGAGTGCAGTGCAAGACAGACCTTTATCAAACACCCCCACCTTGGGAAGGGTTTTCTGGAGAGAGGTGCAGCACACAGAGTCCTATCCGTGCACTTCAGAAGCCAGAGTGGAAGCAGTCAAAGGGGAAAAAAAATCTGCACCTATAACCTCCCAAATGGGTTTTATGCATAATAATTTACAATGTGCATCCTTTAGGTCAAGTTAGTAAACCAAGATGGGAGTTAATTATTAGTTACAGCAGCTCAAAGATTGCAATTTTATGCTGAAAAATGCTGTGGGCTACACTAGGGCTGCTTCCGTCTCCTAGGCATACCTCCCCCATTGCTCCTCACCAAGCAAACCAGTAAAGTGAGCACATGTGAGACTAGACAAAAATGCTTATGCTAATAAGCATAACAAGTTTCATTTTGGGACTGGAAACAGAGATTTACAGATGGAAATAAGAAGACTATTCTTATTGTATATACATTTTTTTTCATTAAATATATGTTAGACAATTGAGGTTTCTTTTGCTTTGATATATTGAAATACTTGTGAAACATATAGACAGAATATAGAAAAATCTTTGTCTCAGTGCTTTAGAAACAATGGGATCTCTATAACTAACTTGTTCACACATTACGGAGCAGTTGCCTTTAAGGCAGTATTGGTCTACTTTAAAAAAATATGGAGATGTATTTTAAACTTCCAGTAATCTCACCTACCAGAATATTTTTTTTAAAAAGTGTACTAGTATTTTCAGTTTTCCCTGTGATGTCTGTAACTGGGTGAATATACTTCTAATCACAGATTATTTTTCCAGACTCACCATTTCCTCTTGTTCTCTTGTTTGCTGAATTTACCACAACCAGAGGCCTGTTTTGATAACAAGGCTAATTTGTTTATTCAGCTCCAGGAGGACAAAAAAACCACACTCCTGTTGACTGCAGAAACTTAGGCACCAAATCCAAAATGCAAATTGTGTTGCACTTCACTGGTGAAAGGGGTGACAACGACTATGCCAGCCCACAGCAGCCAGTTCTCAAGCATATTATGAGAAGGATAACCATTCTGTGGTGATAATAGTTTAAATCTCTTCTACTCCAATTGAAACAAAGCAAGGAGAAAATAGAAATGTATTCAGTGGCGCAGAGTGGGAGAAGTGGTTTTTGGCTCTGGCCATGAAAGGCCATTCTAATGGAAACTGCTCTGTATTTCTCTTTGGAACAGCTACAACATACGCATTTGCTTCTAGTATTTGGCTGGTAGGATCCACTGCTGGCAAAAGCAAAGAGAGAATGATGAATTTTTGTTGTTTTTCTTGTTTTAAGCACTTCTGAGGCACTGTTGGAAGTCCCTGGTTCATTAAGTAACTGGAGCTCAAATCATTACTTCTTCAAAGCTTTTACAACAGAATTCATCTCATGCCATTCACAAAGATAGAAACTACTAATCACTTCAGAGAATACTTTCATCAGTATGGGTCACCACTTGTGATGTTTCATGTTTTTGCAAATAGTAAAGCCCTCTGGGATGCTAAATGCTTCTGACAGAATTATTTAACTTTGTTTAATGCATTATCAGACCAGTCAGGTTTCTGTGAGATCATTTTACTTATCCATATTTGAGGTATGAAGTTATAACACGTATACAAAATATCTCAAAATTAAAAATCAAAAGGTTCTGTTATGTTTTACGTCTCTCTCTTTAAGAACAGAAAAACTTATCAATCAGAAATCACTAGATTGTGATTTATTGTGGTTAATTTGAGCTCTTTTTTGCCTTACAATGAAGTCCCGTGGCACAAAGCTCAAAGCATATTTGAGAATTTTTTTCTTATCATTGACTTTTTTGACTTCATTCACTTCATGTGGTGAATGCTGTCCCCTAACTATTTTCTATTTCAGATCACAGCTATGGGCAGGTACACTACCTTGAAACTTTACTTATCCTTCTTTTCTTTACTATCCTACTTTCACACATGACCAGGATGCCTGAGCTTCTAATCACCACTTCCTGTGCCTTGAAACAAGATACTGAGGGTGGAAAAGAGGAGAGATTTGAATAAATTAGTACATTGGCAGGGTATGAAGAAACATGACTGTGGCAAATGTGTTGCTTCAATAGAGGGTTATAGAGAAGCCCTAGAAGCAGGTCCTATGTTGACACACTAGCCACAAGAATATTTACGACAGTATTAGCAATTTCACATCTGGTACCCAGAAGTGACTTTCAAGAGCTTTTTCAAAATGTGAGTCTTTTGCTACCCGGCTCAGAGTATAAATCTCGGGAAAATACCATTTGCCACTAAATTAACAGGAACTTCTCTTATTGTGGTGCCACAATGAGAGCTGTAAGATGGAAGTCTAAGCAAAAACCTATCAGAAGGAGCTCTGGTTTAAAAAAAGGTCTTGTTGAGGTCTCTGAGATTCTCTCCCAGAGAAAATAAGCTTGTTTGTCTGCTGCACTTAAAGAACTGATAATAAGCAGGGGATTATTTATTACTGCAATGTATAAACATGTATGCATATAGATATATAGGTATACAAAATATCTAGTATTTACTTCTGGGTATAAACTGACCTAATCTGAAGGAAGACAACTCTGCTGGCAATGCCAAAGGCAAGTTTAAAGATAAGGATTAAAAAAAAAAAAAAAAAAAGAATATTTAAAGTAAAACAGCAAAACTCTTCTTTTTGTAACTAAGATGCCATCTAGCTCATGCAAAAGGCATGCAAGGTTACTTCCAAGTTTAAAAAATATCCTTCCTTAAAACATTAGTCTCTAAATTACTTCTGCAGCACACTGTGCACTGTGGCATCTCCTCAATTTCAAAAGGCAAAATAAAGTCCTTGGGGGGGGGAAAAAAAAAAAAAATCAGTGTTGCTTTCTAAACTGTATCCAAAAATTCATTCCAAGCATGAAAGGCAAAAGCCTTTCCCTATGCCCGAGTATTTCAGCCCAAGTATGAAACGTGTTTTACTTCAATATTTAATCTAGCGATTGTCTCTTTACATACATATCTGACTATGTCCTTGTCCATTAAAAAGGTCTTCCTTACTCTCAGAAACATATAGATGGCTCCCAGAGGAGTGTCTGGAGATGTTATTCTTTTCTATATGATTGAAGACTTTTATCAACTGTCGTATCCATCCACAATGGTTTACTGAAAGCTGTGGGAATTCATGCAAACATTTAAGTCTTCTCCTACAGATAGCAATTTTGAACCTACTTTTTGCAATGTGAGGATGAGAGATTGGTATTTTCTCAACCACAATCCCCTACACTGAGAAACCAGTCTTTCCTTTGCTTCTGGTGGTCATTTCTTTTTGGCTCCCAAGTCAAATCTCATTGAAACACAGTTTCTAAAACTTGAGTGTGAAAGGAGACCTCTAGATTACTAATCAATTACCAGAATCATCTATTTATTTCTAGTCTTTGGACTAGTGATATAAATCCAGGCAAAATTTATTCAGTGAAAACTCCCTGCAGATCCAGGATATGTGTATTTATTCAACACGACAGAAAGGTGACCATGCTGATCATCAAGTCCTTTACAAGTGACAGCTTTTCTTCAGCTCATTCTCACACTACAGCTGCTCTTATTCTCCTTTTGAGAAGGCATTTGTCCTGAACAACAATCCCTAGACACAAACAAATATGAAACATGCTGCAATCAAGCAAGCTACATGAGTGAAATCTTGGAATAAAGGATGGTGGCTGGGTTTCCAATATGATGAGGGTTGGCAAATTGACTGCATGGGACCACTGCCATAAATACACCAAAGCATGGGCTACATACTCACCATAGTAGGGGCAACAACTGTCTGGAAACATACCCTGTAAACCATTGCCACTGCTTGGAACACCATCTCAGGCTTTGAGAGACACATTTTGTAGTGACATAGTACACCTGGAGGGAATCGAATCAGAAAATGGGACTCTTTTTCAAAATAACCTCATGAAGTCTCGGGCAAAGCAACACCGCATTGTGTGGATATATCACATCCCCTATCACGCATGATCCTCTGGGAAGATTCAGGGGTGTCATGGTCTGCTGAAGACACTTTAAGAGCATTAGGTAATGGGGGCATGGAAGCACTGGGATGCAAATTTAGCAGAAGCCATTTGGTTGGCTAACATCTGCTGACTGCTCTGGTCCTGCCCCAAAAAAATCCCTCCTGACTGTAGGAGGACATAGAGTCTCTGCACCACACAGGGAAGTGGCTGGGGAAGTCAGTGTGGGTTTTTCCTCCCACTAAGGCACACCCAATTGTGGGATTGTCTTTGCCCACGGACCTAGGAGTACTTGGTGGGTAATGATTTGGTGGGGAATGCGGAAAGATGAGGAGACACGGTGTGTGCCTCAAGAAGATTTAATCCTGGGGGGAAAATATACTGTGGTGTGTCACCCTGATTTTTTTAGCCTTCTCTTCTGTTTCAGTTTTCTTAGTTAGATTGTTTCTCACGCATGGGTGTTGTAAACAGTGGCAATGTTTTCATAAATTCAAGGAAAGTTTTCCTTCCTGCTCTTAGAGATAGACAGCTGATGGACAGTTGTCTTGACCAATGGGATGTAGGGAGAGGTGTCAGCCTTCTCCCCCAATCCCTGGCTTTTGAAGAAATACTATAAAATGGAGTCAGATCTTCGTACTAAACAGTTCATGCCTTCTCACCCAAGTGTGTGTGTGTGTCTGTGTGATGAACAGCGTCAGTGGTGTAAGTTGTATGTTGCAGGAAGCAAAGTAGCAGGAGTGACATGAACTAATTAAGAATGAATTTTATGAAGAGCAAGGAGAATGTGATAGCAGGAGAATGTGAACCCAGAGCAGGCTGGTGTTGGTGCCCAATCCAACAAGTATACCAATTCTCCTGTCCTGACCACTCATTCTGATGGACTGGAGATCTGGAGGGATGAAGGATGCCCATGAAACTGGAAAATAATATCTGTCTGTGAAAGAGCAGGGGACAGTAGTTAATGAAAATGTATGTTTGGTAGAGAGATGGTTTAAGGATGCAGTTTGAGTTGTATGTGTGGGTAAGAAGGGGTTCCAGTCATGAGAAATAAGTACAAAGGAATGACAGAAGATACATGAATTATGTGGCATCTGAGTGTGACATAAATATTACGGTATAAGAGGAGGATATTATATTGGGTCTGATTGAGCAGGAGGTCATTCCCCCATAAGAGCCCCCACAGTGCTGCTGCACTTTGCATCGATAGCTGGAAAGGTGCTGATAACACACCAGTGTTTTGGCTGTTGCTGAGCAGCAGTGGCCCAGCATCAGAGCTGTCTCTCCAACATTCCTCCCTGCATCAAGGGGGCTGGGGGTGGGCAAGATCCTGGGAGGGGACACAACCAGGCCAGCTGAGCCAAACTGACCAAAGCAATATTCCATGGCATATGATGTATGCTCAGATTCAAAAGCTGAGATAGGAAGGAGGATGAATGGGAGGCATTAGTTATTTTACAATGTTTGCCTTCCACAGCAGCCACTCCAGATGCTGAAGCCCTGCTTTCCAGGAAGTGGCTGAGCATCACTCACTGATGGGAATGAGATTAATTTATTTTTCCCTTTGCTTATAAAGACACACAAACTTTCACCTTTTTTTGCTTCAGGAAACTGCCTTATGTCAACCTTCAAGTTGTTTTCCATATTATTTTTCTCTTCCCTGTTCCACTGGGAAGGGGACTGATAGAGCAGCTTGATGGGCAGCTGATCCTCAGCCAAGGTCAACCCACTACACTCATACATAAAGAAGGCTCTGAAGAGGCAACCCACAAAGACAGGAGTCCAAATGTGTAGTGATGGCCTGCAAGAACCTTTCTCCACAAAAGGAGAGGAGTCTGGCAGTAGCTAGGCAGCCTGGGACACAAAGGCGCAACATTCACCTCCTGCCAGGTGTTCTGCTGTGCTGTAAAAAACCAAAATCCTTCTGGAACCTTAATAGGGACTCAAAAAGCAGCAAAAATACACTCGTTCTCCATTTGAAATACAGGAGGAAGAGTAGTACTAGGAGGTCTCTTAAAAGCAGACTTTGGATTCAGCTCATATCACATCATCACCTAGCAGTGGACATTTTTTTTCCTAAATTCACAGAGTCTAGGGACCTTTGAAATACAGCACTTCTCAGTGCATATTGCTGAGAGCTATAGTCTCCTGAGCCAAATAATCTACAGCAAACAAGAGTAACAAAAACCCAAGCAAAATAAATATTGGATGTCCAATTTTCTGGTATCTACCTTAATTACTGTGCTGCCTTTTTCAGTAAAAGACACATCCTTAAATGTTTTAAGTTGTAACAGGCACTTGGGTCTCTGTGAAGGCAAAAGACTTTGAAAAAGTTTTTCTGAAATGAAATCTTGACTGTTATGAGCATCTCCTTTTCTGTTTGTAGTTTTTACTTTATCAGAATACTCAAGTACTTGGTGCTCAGCACATGAAGCTAAGAAATCACTTTTATAAAAGAGTCTGAAACACACAGTGGTTTCATGAAAGCAAGATTAGTGTGTTAGTAATGCTAAATGTGTCATTAATTTTACTGTTTTTCACTTAAAACTATCCTGATAAGAACAGTGAACCTGAAATTTCCTTTAGTATTATTCCAACTTATCCACATTACAGCCTCTATTTTGTATTTATTAAACACAGTAAGAATCAAGCTGTAGTGCATGATCACCTATATGGAGCCAATAAAGATCATATTTTGCCATACATTTTCTTCTACAAATAAATAGTACTACAACACAGCAAAGTCATGTGTCAAAGTATAACAACACTCTTGGTAAGTGATGAGTGTCTTTAATGTAGTATTTCCAGAAAATTCCCCATATGACTCAAAATGAGAGAGGAGAAAAAGGAAATAAGGAAATGAGGAAATAAGAAGGAATTTTAATCAGTTACCTGCTAGAGTTTCATCGTGGTCTACTCACCTCAATCACCTCAGGTTGGGACATCATGGACGATGGCACCAAATCAGTGGGGATATCCATGGTAGCTCAAAATGCCCCTGCTGTCCTTGCACTGTTCCTCTGCACCAGCAAGCTCTTGGTAGGAACACACAAGCCCCTTCCTCAGACTCTAGTCATACTGATATTTACTCCTAACAGGAAAGAAAAAACACTCCATTGAGAATAACAAGAGAACAGGGTAGGCAGTCAACAACTGAGACCCTGGGCTGCTGCAAAACCAGTCTGAGTTTGTACAGCCCCACTTGCTGACATGACCACTCACAACAGATTTGCAGGAGAAGTTTCAAAACGCATACTGGAATTTAATCCAGAACAGGAAAAAAATTGACTTGACAATACAAACTAGCCTCACACAAACTGCAATCGGCAATAAGGCTAACAGACAGACTGCTTTTCTTTTGCAAGGAAATATGGTCACCTACAGAACACTAGAACAGTGTTACCCCCACAACAAAAGAAAAAAAAAATCCCCACAAAGGAATATTCATAGAATTACTTGCTGGAATTCAGGATACGTTTATTCCCTCAGTTCAGTGACCACATGAACTTTTCTTCTTTGTTAGGAAAAACAACTTACACATTATGACTTAAAAATATGAGACCCCTTTTTTCCAGGTAGTCACAGATTTGTAGTACATGAATATAACCAAGTGTAAAATTTAATTGATAGAATTGATTAAATATATTCAACTGAATGAAGTTATCTCCATAGCTATCATGTTTATCAAGGTCAGCCAAGCTTCCACAGATAGTTTTTTCTACTCTTGTGTGCAAAGAAAACAAACAAATGAAAAACTGGAGGGGGAAACCCTTATAAACGTCCAAGCTATTAATCCCATTAAAAAATTCTAGATTAAGGCTACTGCTGGCTTTTTCTCTTAGTGAGACCAGACATATACAACACAACCCACAAATCAGTCACCACTGAAAGGATTTTGGAGAGACAACTATTGCTGTCTCCATCTATCACTTCCTATTCTGCAAGTCATGGCAGAAATCTACTCATGCAAAGTGTAATGACCACCCAATAAACATAACAAAAATTACTCCAAACTTCAGGGGTATTTTTCAAACTGAGGTCATGCTATAGTTACACAGACAATGCCAGTAACTTTCCTGGCCATAAGTTCATTTTTTCAAAGGCAACATTTACCAAGAAAGAACAGATAAGTGCTTTTCTGATTCAATTATGTCCTTTTTTTCCTGTCTTGTTAATTTAAACTCAGCCTTTGCACACCACAGTGGAAATTATTCCTCCTTCTTAAAAAGCATCATCTTGAAATGCCTGCTTCACATTTCAACACATCCCCACATACCTTATGTCACATGTAGCTGTCTCATCTTCCAAGCTCTAGGATAATTTTTTCCATCTTTATATAGCTTCCCAGTGACCCCTGTTCTCTCCGACTCAGTTCTTACTAGTAGCCTTTCATTCTTTCCACTCACTGCTCCAAATTTCTTCTCCTATACTCATGGGGAGGGCAGAAAATGGAGACATAGCATCTCTCCAAGATAGTCTTCACAAAGTAAAAGAAAAAATGCAGCCCTCAGGCTTTCTGTTTTCTTTCAAAAATGAGACTTGAACTAATTTTCTCTGGGTAGATGAGGGAAACAGCATCAACTTCGAACTCTGACTTAGAGAAGCTTCTGCAACTTGACAGTGATTTTCAATAAAACTGTATGAACAGCCTGAAAATCCTCAACCAACATATATCATCAATGTCTTGTGACCTGTTGCAACTGTAACTTAAATAAGTTCTCAGAAGACCTTTTTTGTTCTTCTCATGACATGCTTAAAAGCAGCGGTTTCACTGCACCAACTTTAGTGCAAGTCATTGTTAGTTTCTTTTAAAATCTTCTCTCTTAATCCTGAAATGCTGCCACTTTTGGATAATGAAGGTGGGAAAAAAATTACGGTTGAAGCAGACTTTAGGGAATACTGTCTAAATCAAAACCAATGTATGTATGTATGCTTAGAATCCTGTCTGTCATACGAAAAGAAGAGAAAACAAACATTTTTAGTAGGGAGCATCATAAAGAAAAAAAATCTGAAAAAGTAAGAAAAAAACTCTGAAGTCTGTTCAGCTTACAGTCTAAAGTACTAATTGATCCCAGATGAATACGTCCTGTAAACTCAACAAAGAAAATAAAACATTTGAACACCATCTAAAAAAGGTGAGACAGTAAGAAAAAGATCTCACACAAATGTCATACTTCCAGATGTCACATCTGAATTTTTGCCTTCTGAAAGTATTCATTTGGCATCACTCACCTCTAGCAGCCTTCACTAAACAATCCTGCTTGCAATTAATTCATTCAGCTCACAAATAAATGCATCACCCCACCATGGCAGCCTCACCAGTCACAAAGCAAAATGAATGCCATCCAGGGAAGAACAAGAGCAATGACTTGTCCTGCCTAGCATTTTATTTTACTACTTGTTGAAGTGATAGTTAGGACAACAAGGGTTTTTCTGCTGTCCCACATTGAGATAAGAGCAATTGACTGGAAACAGCAATGAGATAAGAATACAAACAGTAACAGCAACAATTTTAATAACATTAAGTATACATAAAGAAGGTGATTTACATGCAGAAGTGCTCAAAGACTGAGCTGGTGCCATGCTGCCCCCGAGACAATGAACCATGCACAGACCCTCTGTGCCCATGTTTTTCTTTCCTACTGTGAGCCCCCCCCCCCTCTTTCTTGGAAGCAAGATTCCCTTACTTCTAGCCCCCTTTGGTGATGTGCATGGCATAGAACAATCACCTAGGCATAGGGCTCCAGGGTCTGACCTCTCATGGCTAATGTGAGAAAATTAACTCAGTCCTGGCCAAAAAACAAGCACTATGCACCCCTTATTCTATGCCATCTACATCATGCCCCAGTCCTACACCTATCAACTTTACACACATACATATACAGATACACATGAACACAGGTATCATTTCCATAGCCAGTGGCCATCCCTCCAAGATGTCTGTTGTGTTCATTTAGTCCATGACTGTGGACTTTACGAGGAGCTCACGACTGGTATATCTGGAACATCCATACTCAATGTCCTTGGTAGATATGGCATACAGTGGCAGTGTCATTCAGCAACAAGTATTACTTAATTTAACATTGCAGACTCTTCTCACCCAAAAAGCAAACACACCATGTTTCCCCATCCCTTGGCATTACCCACCAAGTGCACTCAGGTCCTTGAACAAAAACAATCCCATGGATGGGTTTGCCTTTTCTTGAGGCAGCACTAATCCAAGCTGTCCTCCCTTACACATTTCTCATATGCACTACAGTGACTTTATCCCCCTCTACAGTACATGGAGGTTTGGACTGGGCAGGGCCAGCTCAAATCATAGAGCTTCTAATATGAGAGCCTCCAGTGTTAACTAACCAGGTGACCTTTGCTAAATGTAGATCACAACTTTTGAAGATCCCACTACCCATTGCTTTCAATGTGTTTTCTTGGCAGTCCATTGCACTGTTCAATTTTTGCAGAGACTGGTGCATAGACTATGATAAACCCACTCAATCCTGTGCTCTTTGGACCAGGTGTCTGTTTTTAAAATGAGTCCTGTTGTTGGACTCAATCCCCTCAGGGGTGCCATGTCTCCATGGGACTTGCTTTTCAAGGCCCAGGATGGTGTTCCGGGCAGTAGCGTGAGGCACAGGGTAGGTCTCTAACCATCCTGTGGTGGCTTCCACCATGGTCAGCACATAGTGCTTGCCCTGGCGGGTTTGGGGAAGGGTGATGTAGTCAATCTGCCAGGCCTCCCCATACTTATATTTGGACCACCACCCGCCATACCACAGGGGCTTCACCCTCTTGGCCTGCTTGATGGCAGCACACGTCTCACAGTCATGGATAACCTGAGAAATACTGTCCATGGTTAGATCCACCCCTAGATCACAAGCCTATCTGTATGTTCCATCTCTTCTCTGATGATCAGAGGCATCATGGGCCCACTGAGCCAGAAGTAATTCTTGTTGCCAGTCCAGATCCACCCAAGACACTTCAACCTTGGCAGTTCAGCCACCTGTCTGCTGTTGCAGTGCTCTTCACAAGCCCGACTCTGGGATGCATGTGCATCTACAGCACACACTTTTACAGTAACTGATCTACTCAGCCAGAGATGTCTTGCCACAATTCAGAGGTCCAGATGTGTTTCCCTCTCTGCTGCCAATTGTCTTTTTTTCCATCATTCCGGCCATCCCCACAGAGCATTTGCCACCTTCCATGAGTCAGTGCAGACGTACAGTGGTGGCCACTTCTCTCATTCAGCAATATCCAAAGCCATCCAGACGGCTTTAAGCTCTGCAACCTGACTTGATCCAGCTTTTCCCGCAATGGCTTTGCAACTTGCCATATAGGACTCCATACAGCAGCTTTTCATTTTTGACATATCCCTAAGATATGGCACAAACTGTCAGTAAAGAGAGAATATAACTTCTCATTTTCAGGTAGCTGATTATATGGTAAGGCCTCCTCAGCCCATGCCACCACTCCTCTTCTGATGATGATCTGAAAATTTTGCTCTAGTGATTTGGATTTCCTATTTGAGCTCGCTGTGCGATCAAGCATAACCCACTTTCTCCACATAACGCCAGTGGCATGAAGTGTGGAAGGGACTTTCCCTTTGAATATTCAGCCCAGCAGTGGGCAGCCAGGGTGCCAGGAGGAGCTATATTTTGGCGCCAATCACTTCTGAGGCAGAATGATCCCCTTCATAAGCTGCCAGATATGCTTTTTCAGCCAGGGTGTAGGATGCCTTAGATTCTTTGTATCACTGACTTCAGAACCCCAGGGGCTGTTTCTTGAGTCCCTCCAGGTACTTCTTGCTAGAGACTCCAGGAAGGCCCATTCTCCCTGGCTGCAGTGTAAATCACACTTTTACATCCTGTTCTATCCTGACTGGCCCAAGTGCTGCACAAAGAATCTACTGTTTAATTTCTTCAAAAGCTTGTTGTTGTTCAGGATCCCACTTGAAATCATTCTTCTTCCATGTCACCTGATAGGGCTGATTTGACTCTGGAATATGGATCCTCCAAAAAAACCACAATTCCTAAGAAAGTCTGTGTTTCCTTCGTGCTGGCTGGTGGGTACATAGCTGCTATTTTGCTGACTTCACCCACTGGAAACTGACAATGTCCGTCTTGTCATTGTACTCCTAAAAACTGGATTTCCTGGGCAGATCCCTTGATCTTACTTCACCAAAACCCAGGACACTACCAAAGCGTAAGGACAAGCCAAACTAGTTCAAGCTGATTTGAGGAACATAGTTAATACAGGTAGCTCAGTGTGTGCAGGTTGCAAGCTGAGCTACCTGCATTTAGTGTGTTCGTAAGTGGAAGTGGTTATGATCATTACAATTTCCTCCTAATTCTGCCCTCTCTCTGTTCCATGGGGTATTGTATAAGCAAATGAGGATAATCCCCTACACTCTGTTCAGTACTTAAAAGAGCTGCAAGAAGGTCATAGCTGTGATTCGGTATTGGGCAAAAGAAACAGAAAAAAAATAAAGATTTCCAGACAGATGGTGCAGACCATTGTTGTACTCCTGCCCTAAAGTTCTTTTGAACAATAGTGAGCAATTTTTTTTTTCCATTTAATGAGACTCCCCACCCTCCCCCCATCAAATTTCTTATGTCTCAGCAAAGAGACTACTGTATCTCTTGCCTCAGCAGATGTACTAACAGTTTGGAAGCTAGCATAAAATTTACAGTCCCAGTCAAAGTTTGCTGATAGGGTGTGTTTGAATACACATATTTAACAGAGCAAATTCTGCATGTTGGTTGGTATCAGCCTGGCTCTATTACCTGATAGCCCTCTCCAGAAAGCAGGATAAAGAGTCCCATCACATCCATTATCTATTACCATGGTAATAAGTATTGAAATAGATCTTGTATATGGAATTGATTAAATGTGTTCAATAGTCGTGACTGCAACTCATCAGCACACCTTCAGACCAACTACTGTCTTAAGTTACAACGTAAGATGCAACCAAAACTAAGTATTCTATCACCATTTTCATAAGCAGTTAAAACTAGATGGGGCTTTATCTCTTCCATGACACATCCCTGACACCTCCTTTCAAGAGATATCTTCTGCTCATGGGCCATGAAGGTCTCACTGCACATGACTCATAAAATTATACCATCTGATTGTAAGATGCTCTGCCCACAAGAAGGAATCAAGCATTCCTAGCTGGATATAATCTGAGGTGTAGAACACCAGAGCATCTACTGCTGCATTCCCAGAGGACAAGAGCTCGACAATCACCACTGGAGAGGACCAGACTTTACTAGAGGATCACCACTTCAACAGAACCATATCCACCATTTAATTGGAACTGCTATCACCACCCTGACCAACCAGGTGTCAGGTTGTATTCTGACTCTAGTTTAAGCTAGTGTTTTCTGCTTTTATTTCACCCTTCCTATAAAATTGCAGTTCTGACTTGGAATCTCTCAGTGGTTTGCTATCAGACTGGTACAACTACCAACAAAATGCACAAGTTACACCTGTTCTTACAGCACATGCAACATCTCCATCGTCCCAGTGAAGACCAATTCTACAAGTATGTCCACCTGCAAAGCCTTCCTGTCTGCTGTTTCTAATCACTGGCCAGACTGCTTGAAAAAACTACAGAGCTATACCTTCTTACCCATTTAGAAACTCTTCATAAGAATGAACAAAGTCACTGTGAAAATGGATTTCTGAAGTATTCCTGAGGGGTTGTGGAAGACTGGAAGGGGAGTGCCAAAAACAAGGGACAAGTTCACCACGTTTCCCATGCTGGCTGCACCATCAACACCCCCCCCCCCCAAACAGTCTGCTGCCAGTAAAGCCAGACATTTCTTGAGGCTAACTTCACTGTCTAGAAAAATAGAATGGAATTTGCTAACATGAAAAGGTTCAGACACAACAATAGGAAATCTCCACCTTGCATATATTGAACTTAAACCTAAAACCCAGAGGAAAACATACCTGACTCTGCCCTTTCCCAGTATCAAGACTGACAAAAGCTACAAAATCCACAAAAGTTACAACCAGCCCAAAGAAATGGGCCAGATTTTTAAGTTTAAGAATAAAGATCAAAGACAGACTGAAGGTACAACAATACTGAGCTTATTTGTTCTCTTCTGCAGAAGAAACTGAGATCCTCACAGAAAACAAGGTGAATTTTTCATGCTGATATTGGACTATCATGCTATACAGGGGCAAAAGCTCTAACATATGCATCAAAGACAGGCAATAACTATACAGAATAAAAGATGCTTATATAAATATTACCTCATCCCCAAAACACAGTGTGTATATTTACCAAAACCACAACTGGAAATCAGTTTATGTCTAGAAAACTTTTTCCACCAAATCCCTGTCCCCGTGGAGGAATCTTCTATGGACCTAGTAATTTCTTTGCAGTTGTCCATAGTTAATTCACTTTGACATTAAATGTCAATTCCTTGCAGATATTGTTTAAGAGATCAGAATTGTCTTTCACAGTCTGAGAACATTAATCCAACAGCACCAATTTCAATTTAGTCTGCTTCTGCTCACAGAACTCCTGCTGCTGATGAAGCATTGTGCTGTTTCAGCACAAACATATCCAGAGCAATTATTAAAAAGGATCATTTTCCAACCTGACACAAAAAATGAACAACCCAGAAGCTGGCTAAACAAAATATCATTAAGGCTTAGAAGGGAGGGAAGGAGATCTGCAACAAGAATAACGTAGTGTTTTAAATGTTTCACTGTCTTCAAAAAATGACTTATCAATAATAAACAAACTGGAAACTACAATGAATAGTTGAGTTGGTTGGCCCAAACCCCAGAACTGGTTGGTATTAAACCCTCCCTCCTGACCTCACTCTTTGGCTGTACGTAGCACAACAATATTTGTAGATCTGCAGAAGCAATACCAGAGCTGCATCTACAGGATGTCCTGTGTGATGGGGACGAGTCACAGGAGGCTTATCAGTGAGGCCAGCTGAGACAGCCTCCTGCCTAGGCACTGAGAGAGAACAGAACAGCCTCCAGCAAGACCACTAGACAGCAAGTGCCATCACTGCCCATCATCTGATCTCCAGCATGCTACCGGACCCACCTCAAAATCTCAGGGAGACCAGGGTAAAATGGCATGGACAGCCAAGCAGATCAGAACACAAAAATCGCAGTATGCTCTTCTAGTCATTGAAAACCACATTCCTGTTATCCCATGCACATCATCTGTTTTCTGACTTCTCTCAGGGTTGTTTTTTTGGGGGTTTTTTTTTTGGTGTGTTGTTTTGGGTTGGGTTTTTTTGTTTGTTTTGGGGTGGTTTTTAATCTTTTTTTTGTGTGTGTGTTTTTGTAGGATTTTTTTTTCCTTTGTTTTCAGCAATCTGAGCACTCAGGACTTTTAACAACCAGAAAAACAGGACAAAAAATTCTCAGAATTACAGATGAAACCCAACCACTGAACATGTCAAACTGGTAATGCTTACACCACTGCTGCCTCTCAGAATGATCATGCCCTGAACAATTGTCTTGGAAGTGGTTCGGTGTTACAAAGATATAACAAAGAGTCAGGGATTTTATTACTGCTTTGGTTCTATGTAAGTAATACATGTACTTTTGTATTGATAGGATGCCTGCTTTGATTGCAATTTGTCAGCCAAACCATACATTCAGTTTAATATTAAGTGCAACCACCTCTTTAGCCATGAACCGCATTAAAACAGGACAGCAGCATGTTTAGCTGTGTATCAGGTTGCAGATTGCTTTACTGAAACAGCATCAGCTGGCCAGAGCACTCAGCTTTTATTTGAGCAAATCAGAACAAAATAACAGACAACACCTTGGAAAATTTAACTTCAAGATGCCCAGGCACCTGAAAAGCATCTGACAAAAATCCCCAAACCTAAACAAACAAAACAAACACGAGAGCTCACTTAAAAGTCAAACTAAAATGCAGAAGTCCCAAAGTGTATTGCTAACCAGAAAAAAACACCCCAAAACCTCATGTTTCCCATCTTCCATTCTGCTGTCCACCAAACCACACCTATACACCTCAAAGACTTTTTAAAAACTGCTGCAGGGAAGTTTGCAACTTTCTGGGGCTAAAAGAGACTTCTACTTTATATTACCTCAGTCTTTACTTTCAAAATACAGCTGTCAGCCTTTCCTAGTTAAGGAAAAAAGATGAAGATTTCAGTAGTGATCTGGGGCTAGAAATTTATTTCTATAGAAATTTAAAAAACTTCCCTTAGATTCAGTAGGACTCTTCCACAACACAAGGTTCCACAGAGGATCTCAAATCTAAGTAATTTGCATTCACAGTGCAGTCTCCGCTTCAAACAAACAAACAAATTACATCAGTCAAACCTTTTTGAATAGACGCTCTGTGGCTAATCTGGGGAAGATCATTGTTCTGGCCTCCCGAATACAAGCACTACAAGATTGCTGCTAAGGCTTCCCATGACAAAACAGAGCCTGTAAGTTCAGCGAAGATGCCCCAGGTGGAGCCCCCTTAACCAAGCTGAATAGTTTCATGAACTCTGCAGAGGGAGTGTTGTGTGAAACTGTCCTTTTTTCCCACTGTAAGATTGGAGAGTTATCTGTCACCTAATCATTTATCACACGCTGAATTGATTTACAACAATAAAATAGTATCATCATGCCGTTGCACTCCCTCAGGACAGAAATAATTTGCCGTCACAAAGAACATGGTTCAGCAAAGATAGCTTCACAGTGATCCCACCAAGGCAAGGTTAGAGATCCTGCCCACACACCCAAATAAAAGCAGAAGAACAATCTGAATGTACAAAAGGACAAAAATCTCTCTTCCCAGATTCTTAATGAAAATAACCAAACATACCAGTAGAAAGTATAGTATCCTCAAGCCATTATCTTGCAGGGAAATCTTTTCCATATGCCACTCTAATTGGCCTGTTGAGGACAACAAAAGCAGACTGACCACCATCATACACTGGGTTCCACCAAAGGGCAGACAGTTCAAGAGTCTGTAATTAAACTACACGTTTACCTTTCTCCTTGACTTGATCTGAGGTTCAGCCCCAGAAGGAACCTGCAGATGATCATAAGCGAGTAAATTGTTTCTGAAATTACAAGCTGTTCTTTCTTTCAGGAATTGTTTTTGTCTTGGAGTTGGTGTTGTTTTGGTTTGTTTGTTTTCTTGGGGTTTTTTTGGGTTTTTTTTGTTGTTTTTTGGGTTTTTTTGTTTTTGTTTTGGTTGGGGTTTTTTGGGTTTTTGGAGGGAGAAGAAAATGTCACATTTTATTAAGTCACAGAAAGCATACTTCGAAGGGAAAAACCCATAGGATTTGGCATTGTAACGTGAAATAATGAACACATTCACCATAAGTCATGTCAGTTATGATACAAACTGTACTCACATCAGCAGCAGTCTAATCCATGAAGGATGCAGCAGCACATCAGGTTTCTCCATATACTGATGAAAATGAAGTTACAAAAATAAAGAAAACAACAAAAAAAAGACACACTCCTCATGTTCTATTAACATCTCAACTTTGTTTGCTAAAACTGTCATGACTATGATCTCCAAAACTCAATCACACTTCTTTTCCTTGATAAATACAGAATCGTTTTTTCTCTGCTACACACTGAGGCACTTAATCCCATTTGCAGTCAGACAAAACCTCCACTTATTTTATGCAGTTGTCCTTTTCCAGAATCCTTTCCATACTTCCCTGACCTAGGTCAGTTTGCACCATCCTGTGCGATTCTCTCACTTGCTAAACCTCCTTTCCTGATTATTTCCATATTGTATCTATTCCACACCCATCTCTTGGGGAGCATTTTGCTGCTGCTTTTTAAACCCAGAATGATTCCTCATCTTCTCTTAAAGCCTCTCACTTCTCTGAAAAGCTGAGCTTTGTCTGAAAACTCAAAAAAAAAATTCTGCATGGCTTCCTCAGTTTTCTTATTTTCCTGCAGTTTGCCCTTTAAAGCCAACCCATCAGTTTGTCTTTCCATTACTATCCAGCATCCCTAGAATTATTTCAGTCATTATCTAGCTTTTCCTAATGACTTCCATAAGTACTTGCTTGTTAGGAATTGCTTAAAGATGATTGTTCCTTTGCCACTCATTAAGGCTGGAGAACCTCTTCCCACTCTCTGGGGGAAAAGACTGAACATCTGCCTGAATGCAAGGGATGTTAGCTGGTAGGTGCATGTCTCTTGGGATGTAGTAGGAGCCTCTTCAGCACAATGAACAGGTCAGTGTAAAATAATTACAACAACCATACAGACCCACAAAAATTGCATTAAAACATCTTTACTAGCCACAGCACCAGTTTCAAGAAACAACTGCAGCAGCAGCTCTACTTTTTTTGTGGGTTTTTTTTAATTGTTAAGTACTGAAACAGTAAGATATCACTGAAAGTAAATTTTTAATTTTTGCATTTTGAGTAAAAGCAACATGATCTAGGAAGACTCCAGAATAATAATTCATGCAATCATCTAATTTCAACATTATCTCACTACTTTAGACTTACAGATTCACAAGAAAATAAAGAGGAAAATTGCAGCTCGACACCAACTCCAGGAGAATAATGCTAATCTGCTCAGGTTTATGTAAACAAGTCACTACAATATGGCTGGTCTCTGATGGCACAACAACAATGAAGATGCTGTCATATCACTATTTTCAAAATATACACTTTCATCATATTGACATCTATAGTACCAAATACTTCTAAAAGAAGTAATTTCAAAACACTTTCTGAAAGTCTTTTAAATTTGTTTATTTCTACTGACAGACATGAAATTTGAAGTAGTTAACTAAGAGGCAGAAAAGTTCAAAATAACCATGGATAACTCATTATTTATGATACATTATTAACTGCTGCCAGCATTGTATGCACTCGTGTGTATAAAAGAAACAAGTATGATGTGTGCTTTTGTCCTCTTCTTTATTACAAAAAAAAAAAAAAAAAAAGAGCGAAAAAGAGTGACAGCGAGNCAGGAAGGATACGGACCTGTTGGACTGAGTTCAGAGGAGGCCACCAAAATGTTTAGATGGGTGGAGCACCTCTCCTATAAGAAAAGTCTGGGAGAATTGGGAATGTTCAGCCTAGAAGAGAGAAGGCTGGAGGGTGACCTAATCGCAGCCCACCAGGACCTGAAGGGAGCTTTAGAGAAGGACTTTTTACAAGAACATGCAGAGACAAGAGGAGGGGGAATGGATTCTAACTGAAAAAGAGTAGATTTAGAGTACATACTAGGAAGAAATTCTTTACTGTGAGGGTGGTATGACACTGGCACGGGTTGCCCAGGGAAGGTGTGGACACTCCACCCCTGGAAGTGTTTAAGATCAGGTTGGATGGGGCTTTGAGCAACCTGGTCTAGGGAAAGTGTCCCTGTCCATGACCGCAGGCCTGGAACTAGGTGATCTTTAAGGTCCCTTCCAAGTTATTTTATGATTATGGTTCTAGCGAGGTAGAAATCACTATATCAGAAAACAGGATGCTTTTNTGTGGATGCCACCAAGTTCATTGGTGCTGTTAACACACCTAAGGGATGGATACCATCCAAGGGGATTTGGTCAAGTTTGNAACTAGGTGATCTTTAAGGTCCCTTCCAAGTTATTTTATGATTATGGTTCTAGCGAGGTAGAAATCACTATATCAGAAAACAGGATGCTTTTCTCCAACTATCACTCCTCAGCAGAAAAAGCAACAAGAACTTAATGTTCTCAACAATTTACAAAAAAATTTAGAATCTGTTTCCAATAAGAAGTAACAAGTGATACAATTCAAGGCTTCCATGGATCAGCAACAGTGACTCCATTTGTAAACTCCACCTTTTCTTTTAAACCCGGAAAAGCAGTAACAGGCTGGCGCTCTTCTGAAACAAGTTTGTATTTAAACAGTCAGGCAATATCCTTCTGCTAGATAAAAAAACCATCTGGATGATAACAAAATGTCACAATTCTCTAGGCAGCTTTAAGAGAGGCCAGCCTTAAAACAAATACTTCCTTTTTACCCCACATCCACAAAACAGATGTTCAATCTTCAGGCAGAATAAACCACCACAAAATACAATCTGGAAATGCTGAAGAGCCAAGGAAGTTTGCAATCAAGCATGCCAAACCCCAAATCCCAAATTACAAAGGCACCGCCTCAATATAGATCTATATGCACCATGACCAATGATACACAAACAGGATTTTAATTTAGTTTATCTGAAATAGAAATTTGCCACCTATTCCCCCCACTCTTGAAAATGCAATAAAGATTTAAATACATTAAAGAAGGCAATAGCTTAATGTGGTTCAGGCCACCACCAATGCAGACACAGGAACTATCTATCAACCCCTCAAACCAGAAATAGCAGTCATGCTCCTTCAGAAATATTTATGCAACACCTTCATTGGTTCAACTGACTGCTCTCCAAACACTTTCTGCAGTGCTGTGTTTTGCAAAGTTATCATGAAAGAAGTTTGAAAGAACTTAGCATTAACAATGAGAAAGAATTATCTTAATGACAGGATTTACATTCCCTATTCTCATGTCACTACTCTTTCCCAAGGCCACAAACAAACTTATGTGATGGACAGCAGTGACCCAGAAATAAGATCTTACCTTTGATCTTGTCAAAATGGAGGGGGAGCAAACCCAGTAGCCCAAGACAACAAAAATCCTGATGTTGACAAATGAAAGGCCAATTACTTCTTGTCCATCATGCAAGTATCTGGGGTGCTCAGAACAATACATCCAGAATTTGTGAATCCCTGCTGTAAAATTTGGGCTGGTTACTAGTTTCTTGGCAGAGGTTGGCCGGGCTTTCTAGTCCTCACAGTCTGCACCATATTCCCCGCTGTCTACAGTATGCCAACTCAATTGGTTGGACTTTTTGTGGAACAGTTTTTATGGATGATCAAGAAGTAACACATTCCCCAAAACACCCTGGGAACAGCAGCAGCTGTCAGAGATGCTTGGTAGAGAACTGCATCAGAGTACTGGGTTTAGGCCTTGGGCAGCTTATGCTGATCATTCTATGCATTTAAGATGTATAAATGCAAAGCACTACTGAAAGGAGAGATATGAAGAAAACACCAGGACTTCATCACCTTTCCCTCTGACCCTTCCCCTTTCAATCATCAAGTTTAAAGCAACTTCGGTTGCTGCCTATCCAAACGAGCAGGTAAATACAAGCAGGATTAGCTCACAGCTTGACTAATTCACTAAGAATGGACTTGGATTAACTCTGAGTTGTGTTTAGCAGACAGGCTCTTGGTGCATAGAAGAGGTCACATGAATTACATAGGCTGTTGTAAATTCACACGATACTTCAGTGATTATTCAGCTTCTCTGACTAGGTCCTCAATATACACAATGTCCAACAGAAACAACAAATATTTCAATCAGAATATTTGGGAGATGCCACAAATTCAAGTGAAAACAGAAATCCAGGAGGCAGAATGGAGTTGATGTAAAAACAGAACAAAACCAAACAACCCTATCTTCTAACACATATGATAACAGAAAGGTTAGTGGCCAAGCACTATCTAGTCTGCCTCACCATTTTTTAGATATACTCATTTTGCACCTCTTTTAAAGAGTAAGAAAGATGAAAAAACAATCCTGTTGGACAAAAGTATAACTGAATATCAATGGATTATTCTTAAAGAAAAAAGAAAATGAAAACTAACTTGTAGTTTGCCTCCAGCTCTTCCATTGGAACTTGGTGCACATTAGCATGGGTACAAACTTTAAACACATACACACTTCAAAGCCTCCTTCAGACAGTTTTGTAACAAAAGCATAAGCCATAAAGCATTACTTGGGAACCACTAAGCCTTTTTTTTTGTGACCGCACAAATAAACTAAAAAGTTCAATGGATCCAGGCCACAAAAGGAGAATGTACTGAAATCCACCCACAAACCAGATTTTTTAGGCATTCCACAATTGCACACACTAGCTGTGTCCATGACACTAAAGCTTGAGGCCCATGCACAACTAGTCTCATCTCTG
>WBMY01002788.1:51947-67952 GCA_013397315.1 Donacobius atricapilla | reverse complement strand
AACTGCAATCATGAAGGTGTGAGCTTGTTTCACGGAGATATCCCCAAGAAAATTAAATTCGGACATTCCAACGTTTTTGTGATAATGAAAACTTTTCACATATTTCCATAGGAAGCAGTTTTTTGGGATGGTTTCCACTGCGAAGCTATTTAAAAAGAACATAGGAAAAGAAGTGAGAGGAAGAAACTTAGTCCCTCTGGTTCCATCTCTCTCTTCTCACTTCAGTTTGCTAACGGCTTTTGTCCTCTAGCTTCCCTCCTGTTCCCCCCGCTCCCGGTCTGTCTTTAATAAATCACACCCTTATGTTTGTCATTCATCTTCTCCCTGTCTTTTACCTTTGCTAACACCATGGATACACCGACACTGCTCCTGTCGGACTTGAGCAGGGTCTTCGTCCGGAGGACCGAGGAAGTCAGAAGACAGAGGTGGCAACCATTTTTTATCTAGGTCTTTTTCCACTGCCTTAATTTGATATAAATAAATCCAAAGAGATTTCGGGAGGGAAGGATTGAGGAATGGAAAAAAAGAGGGCAGACCCCAAGTAAGTCCTGAAGTAAGTCCTGTTGGTGTTCTTTAACCAAACAAGTGCCCATCACTTACTCCAGGCCAGCCCCGGAGACCTTAGTCCAGCAGGAGTAGCAGCCTGCCCCGACGCCTCGACCCCACTCGAGCCCATTCCGAAGGAGCCCTTGGCCGCAGAAGCGCCCCCGACGTGGCGCGCCGCCCCGCGCACCACTGCGCGCCGCGGGACTTAGACCAGGTTCGGAAACACAAGAGAAAAAGCCAAAGAGAGGAGGAGAAGGGCGCCGTGGGCATGGAGCCCTCGGGAAATGGGAAGAGGGCACCTTTTCGCGGGCGAGAACGGTGGGACCCCCCGCCCCGCTCCGCCCCCCGGGCCCGCCGCGCTGAGCTTACCTGCGGGGGCTGCGCGGGCGCTGGCGGCGCCCGGCGCGCCTCGGCCGGCCGCGGGGGCTGCCCGGGGAAAGGACGGCGGGGTTCCTGCTGCGTGGCGGTGGAATGCTGGTGTTCCTGGAGCAGCCGCAGTTCTCGTCCCGTGGGACTTGCAAATCTCTCGCCGATGTCGGCAAGAGCCGATTGGGACCCCCAGTCATAGAAATAGTAAATTTGCAGATTCACCGAGCCCTTATTCTTGGAAAGTTACAGGGTTTAGAAGAATTATTTTATTATACAAAACCACGTTCAAATTACTTTTTCTTCCCTGCCCCCATAAGTGTGAAATAGTCCGATTAATTTGAAATGCTGGAGCATCTAGAGACCACTTTTGCCAGTACATGCCTCAAGTGAAAGACATGTTGTACAACACCTAGGGTTCAGTGGCTGAAATGGCTAAGCATTTCTAACCCCTGCAGTGAGATTTCTGGCGTGGTTACCTACAGCTGTACAAGACTTCAGTGCCTCCAGCAGCACAGAAGCCTATTATGAAGCACCAGGCCCACTTAAAGCACTTATATTTCTCAAGGAACCAGAAAGCATCAGAGACAATTCTCAAGTCTGATCTTTGCTTGTGTGTCATCAACACAGTAATGACACTGTGTCCTATAGCTACTGGCAATGTCTGCTGCACCACAGGTATGATTATTAACTTAGTTTTTGGCATCAATAAGAGCAAGTCTCTTGCTGCCATGGCTGGTGAGATGCTTTCTCTTTAGGAAGAAATGGTCACCACACAGACCTTATTTTTGTATTCAGCATTGTAATTTTGCACTGAGAGTAGACTTCAACATGCTGATAAGTTCTGGTAAGTATTCAGCAGGCTATTATTGACTTTAGAAAGTGCTGGATTTTTATCTTCTACCTGTTCAAAGCAAACTACCAAGTGTTTGCAGGAGGTGACCAAAAATCATGTTCTGTTACAAGCTCTTATAGAAGGTTTAGCGTCTATACACCAGTTATGGTGACAAGTCTTAGTAGATTTCTCACCTATGCACAGGCCACATCTAGGCTGGACAACAGCAGTCTTGAAATGGTGTGCTCAATCTGCAGGTGTCCTCCCCTTGTGGTACATGAATCACTGATTAGAGAGCAGGTCTTCAGAATGCAAAATTGATTCTTTCAGTCCTGTGGCAGCATATCTGCTGTAGCTTCCTTATTAACCAGGTTTTATTCATCTTTTGGGGACACAAACTGCTTGTACATGTCTACAGAATCTGTCCTGTCCTCAGCCAGTTGCCCAGCTATCACTATAAGAACCAAGACTAACTTGAAAGCAATCAAAGCTTCAAGCAAAGGGTGATCTGACAGATTTACGTCTCTGTGGGTGAGACCTACAACCTCAGACATGCAGAGTCTTCTTCAGTAGGACAGTGCTTGCTGCTAAGAGCTACTACATCTGCAAATTCGAAATCACCACTGCTTAGCATCCCTATGGTTGTTCAAAAATTGCTGGTTAGGATGTCCTCTGCGGCAACTCTAGCAACTGACCCCTGAAGGAAAATAGCAGAAAACAGCAGTCCTGAGCTCATGGGAAAAGGCTGATCTGTGCATGAGATTGAATTATATGAAGGTAAAATGATAGCAAACATTTTAAAGAAAACTATTTTTGAGTCCAGTTTCAGTGAACTGATGCAGTTAAAGCAGCAATGTTTTTTAAGTCTTTGTTTTCTGTTAGTGACTTAAGCATGCTCGCTCAGTCCTGAAATATTGACTTTCATTTATTCAAGGATAATGTCATTAATTCTCAGTCAGCCACTCTTACTCTAAATAGAAAATATAGGGAATATTCAGTAAATCTTACAAAAAGGCAAATATTGAAAGTCCAGGAAAGATTACATGTTTAATGAATATAACTGCTCTGAGACTTGGCTGTGGTACTCTGTGGTCTGAGACGTGTTTATGTAATCACACACAGATGTACTGAATTACATTAGATAGGGTAGTAGTTTTCACATCCTTCAGTCTGGAAAAACTTCTGCTTCCAGAACAAACCATATAAGTTCCATGTGCTCAATTTAGTGAATTGATTCAAATCATAAGTATGCTTAACATGTGTAGACATTGATATACATATATTTAATTCTCAGCATTCATACAGTTTCAACTGAGTGGCTGCAAGATTAGTCATACAAACCCAGAAAAGTTAAACATCTAATTCCTCTTTAGCCTACGCCTGGAAAGTACCTCTATTTTTAATCAAAAAATAATTCTGGGAATTTACACTTAAGATGTCTCTTCACTCTGTCACTTCTCTATGCAGCATTCTCTGGTGTGGGTAGCAATGGATAATTTCATTTTGGATTGGAAATGTGATGAAATTTTCAGTGCAATGGATGCTTTGAATGAAACATTCTATGAGACCACTACTAATTCCTGTGGAAAAAAAATGGCATGCTTCAGCACTATCTGAGGTAGAAATAATTAGAGACTGTAAAAAGTATTTCCATTTCTTATTGATCAGCTTTTATTTCTTAGAGTCCCACCATTTGTAGTAGATTGCTAAAGCATATGTACATTACAAAGAACAGCTCCAACAATTCATGAAGAATGAAGCACTCTCTGGAGTTCGACTTTTTGCTCATTTGTTACATACATAGTCTCTGAGGCCTAGTGCTCGCATGCTCAGCATCTCTGTTCAGAGCAGGATGCAGAGAAGTCTGAGCAAATAACACTACCTACAGTTAGAAAACATGCTGTTTTCCAGAGAAACTTCAGACACATGAGAAATCTCACAGAACAAAAGCATCCTATCCCTAAAGCTATGTCATTTTTGTTCTGTGGCAGTGCTTCTTCCTTGGTTTAGTCTCCTCCAGGCTCCTGCTATGATGCAGCAGTAGTTCATGACATTCTGTGAGCCACGAACTCCTCTAAAACCTGTAAGTTCTCAAGGCAAAACAGCAGCTCTTTCCATAGAAACTCTCTCTCTCCCTGGTTCAACCTCCTATTGTCTGGACCTGAGGATATCCTAATCCTTCTGAAGTATTGCAGATGGCTGAAAAGTTAATGTGGCCACAGTGCTCCTGGAAGCCAAGCTTGGCTCTCCGTGGCTTTCTGCCCATGCCCAGGCCCTAACAGCAGGACTGCAAGGCCAAGATTGAAGGAAAAATGGGTGCCCATAGGTGTCTGAGCATACTGAGGATTAGGAATATAAGCACAAAAGTAGAGGAGATGGTTGATTATCATAGCCTCTATGGCAAAATCTAAGTCAGATCAGGCTGTTTAGACAATGCCTGCAGCAGGAATAGGAGCAATGTCTGTCCAAGTGACCAGTACTCAGGGCTCTTTGTGAAAGAAGTTTTGGGTTTGTCCTGGTACTTGTAACATCCATATTGCCCTGAGACGACTGGACTAGGGTTTGCAAGATGCTTCAGGTAGTTACTGCCCGAGATGCAAAGGAGTTCTGTGTATTTAGTGACTAATCCGGTAACAACTCGTACAGAGCCATAAACCTCTGTGTTACTGTTAAGAATCTTACAAATCACATGCTGTGAGATGCATCAAAGAGAGTTGATGGCTCTGTGAACCATATGGGGTTTGTCTGGGGCAAGCATGGGGGCAGAAAGTTGCCAGGACGCTCCTGGATGGGAGGCCAGGAAGCTGATGGTTGTGACTTCACTGCGGTGAGGGAGGCAGGACAGTGAGGAGGAGCTATGGTTTTGTGGTAAGCTCAGGCTCAGGGATGGCTGCAGGTTCCAGGGAGGGAAGGTGGGGTGGGGGACATCTCCCATGGGATGGCTGCAGCATTGCACACTCCTACGTGCCCTTCAGCTCTGTGGAACACCTGCGCTGGAGGCTGGGGCTGGGTCACCACCGCTGCTTCAGGGAAGCTCTGTGTTTGTGCTGCCTGAACACGGCTACTCATTCAGTCTTTTGTTTTCCAGGTTGTTGAAAAAACATTTGTTTGTAGGGTGTTAAGAGATTGCTGTTCTGATTTGTCTTTTCATTAAGCACAGCGCCCAGGTCTGCCATGAAATGACTGGAATCCCCTTCTCATGGGGAAACAAGGAAAGCTTTACCTCCAGCAACTGCAGCAACAGCTGTTGGGTCCATTGCTCCAGCACCTACCTCTTCGGCTATAACTGCAAGGACCAAAGATTATAAAATCCTGCTCCAACTGTGATCCTTAGTCAATAGACAGCATCTAAAATCCATTATTTAGCCCATCTGTGCCCTTTCATCTTGAACTGGAAGATATTTGTACACCAATAAATCGAGTGCCATACCTGTTTGCAGGTTTAAAATAAATAAATTGCTCAGAAAAAGTCACATGGATGCCTCTGTACTGTATATAACTTTGCACACCAGTTTTGTCTTTTAAAATGTCAGGTCTTACATGGAGCTCGTGGAGTGAGTCCAGCAGAGGACAACAAAGGGGCTGGAACATCTGTCTTACAAGGAAATGATGAGGGAGCTGGGACTGTTCAGCCTCAAGAACTGACAACTGAGGTGGGGGGGAAACCTCTACAACTCCTATAAATATCTGAAGGAGTGGTGCCAGGAGGAGGGAGCTAGGCTCTTCTTGGTGGTGCCAGTGTTGCCAAGCAATAGGACAAGAGGCAATGTACAGAAACTGATGTTCAGGAATTTCCACCTAAACATGAGGAAGAACTTTACTCTGTAGATGACTGGGAACTGGAACAAGCTGCTCTGAGAGGTTGTGGACTCTCCCTCACTGGAGATATTCAAGAAGTGTCTGGATACAATCGCATGCTATGTGCTCTGCTCTGCTTGAGCAGGGAGGTTGGACCACATGACTCGCTCTGCTCCTTTCCAGTCTTACCCATTCTGTGATTCTGTGTGCTTTGAAAAGCTGTTGGAGCTATCATTTGAAAAAAGTAAATAATGCCAAGTGAAAAACTGAATGCCACATTGGAATTTTTCCTTCAAGGGACAGTATTTCTTACTAGAGTCTTAATGCTTTTATTTTTACTTTTGACCCTTCTCTCTCTTCCAGAGCTTCAGCAGCAGAAGTCAATAAATATTTTCCAAGAGGTGCCATGTCCACAATGGGATAGGTAACACACACACAAACCCAAAGGGGAAATACTGTGGGACTAAAGCTTTAACTGATCAAAACTGAAAAAAAACACAAACCCAACCCAAAACCCCAGCCTTTCAAAAACACAGGATAGGGCCTGTAATACTAGCAGAACAATAAAGAACTTGGATATATTTAGTTAATGAAAGCTCTTGCTGGAAGGTAAGATTGGGTCATTTATGTCTGTACAATAGCAGCCCCAGTGTAGAACATATGAATACCAGATGGCTGGAACAGTTCCATTAATGAACTGATGCATTTGTTGTTCTGAATTTGATTTTGTAGCTTTTTGCTTATAATGATTTGATTGCACCATTAAAAACCTTCAATAACCTCAGAATTCCTCAGCATGCAAAAGAGGTTGTGCCTCTGTCCCCACTTTCCGCTATCTGCAGGTGTACAACACCTCTGTCCAGTGAACACATTTCATGCTGTTTTCTTAGTTCTTCCAGTTAAATAATGTATGCAGGATCCATGCACAATATATTCTTCCAAGGCACAGGAAAATGCATTCCAGGTGACACTCCATTATAGTCATCAGGGTTATCCTGTGATGGATATGTAGGACAAAAGAAAATTGTAGCTGTAGCTGTGGGGAGAAATTCCTTCCAGATATGTGCAAGTACAAGAACAATGTCAAGCACTAGGAGATACACTTTTCCTCCAGAGCAGATGCCTCCTTTATTAAACATAATTCCTATTACAATAATCTTTCCGGTCTCCAAGCTTAATTAATGAACAGTCTAGGAACCCACTTCTTGTGTCTGTTACCACAAGGAGATTAATTTTTCTGGCTTACACAGCTCCTCTGCAAACTTTCCCTATGCTCCAATACCCAACTCCAGCACTGGCTTTATCTTCACTGTGGCTCTGCAGACATTTTTTGTCACAAAAAGGCCTGGTGTAGTTAGGTGACAAACATATGTGGCTCATTGCTGATCCTCATGTCTGAACAGACCTACTGGACAGGGAAAAAGAAAAAAAATCAAATCTAGAATATTAGAATATAGCAGTGAGCAAAGGCTTTCTGCCAGAGAAGGGCTTCTGCTTTATACCTGTCTTTGAGAGGCTGAAAAGACTCTAATCCTTAGTGTCAGAAGTGACACCATGTTTCTTATTTCTTATTTTGCTTCCCTTTCAGTCCATTTGAGGTTGCACTTGTTAAGAAAGCTAAAATTAGAGTAAAATAAATTAAAAAAAAAAAAGAAGAAAAAACAGGAGGGGAAAAGTGGAAGTAGACAAGTGTGGATGCAGACTGCTCACAAAACATTTGGAGGCAAGTTCTTCTCTTCCCTGGGGCTCCTCTGCCTCCTTTTTCACCTAGCTCCTCCAAACTCCTGCTGGTGTTGATAGAGATTAGTTATCTCTGATACTTCTTTTTGGGGCAGGGCCACACCAAAAAAGAAACAGAGCTCAGGTGGCAGAGGGAAATTCCATGTCAACCCTCCTTAGCACAAAGGCAGGAGACATACAGGCCAGATAACAGAACTGGAAGCCCATTTTCCAAGGCACTCCATTTCCCTAAGGAGAACATCCCAGGTCTTTCCTGGGATGCTCTGTCAGGTTTGCTTGTCCGGAACTTCAACATCATGTCTTAGGGACACTAAGGACAGGGAATGATCTCCAGCTATAAGAATGGTATTCAGACCATCTCATTACTTGTTCCACAGACGTTGTTAGGGTTACCTACCCATCCTTGTAGGTGTTGGGCACACAAGGAAGCTGCAGGAAACCCTTCTGTATCTTTCTGGAATAGGGGGTGAGGACACTCTGGGGCATGCCAGATGGAAAGAGATGTGTAGCTTTGGATTCAGTAACCCACCCAGAGAGAATAAGCTAGGATAATCAAGATATCTGAAGGCTTTTCTCAGTTCCACAGGAACAAATACCATGTAATCCTTGAGCTGCACCCTTAGGAGTGCTCTGCTGGCTGGCTGCCACAGCGCTGCTTTCCCAACCACACTGGTGCTGTGCACTCAGTGAAATGCCCCTGCTCTGCCTCACAAGCACAGAGGAAGATCTTGGGGTGAGTCCAGCCTTGTTAGTTAATAATTGAAGGCCTGGTTGCCTGCTGCTCCCTTTGCCATTTAGGGCTGAATCACTGCTTGTGTTTACAATCCCACAAGTAGTATTTGCAGCATCTGTTTACAATTGTTCTGGTAGTTCCTTTGTATTTCTTTCACTGGACAGGCAAAGTAAGGGCTACAATGGAAAACCAGTAGAAAGACATTTGTTTAATGCCAGCAAAGCATGGGGACAGAGTCCCTGACCTCATCAACTAAGGCCACTTTAAACCTGATGGAAGTCTAACCTCATACTTTGAAATTATGAGCATGCCTTTCTCGGTGGCACATAATTTTTTTGACCAGCTGCCAGAAGTTGGCTGGCTTGGACCATGATTTCCCAAGATTTCTAGATGCCTAGCTCTCCTTTCAGTAGGAAAAAGGTGTTCAAAGTGCATGGTAATTTCCATAGTAACTCTTCGGAGACATACTTGCCCTGACGGTGACCTCCTCAGCACTGAGAAAAACAAAAAAAATAGCTCCAGCTCTGGCTTTTGAGCTGTGCCATAAAATAAACCTGGGGCCCCAAAAGATTTTGGTTTTTAACTTTTCCCTTCAAGAGGCTCTCAGGCAGCACAACAGTCACCCAGGAGGGGCAAGGAGGAGGCTCCGGAGGGCATACAGCCTGTGCAGGACCCTGTACAGGGGCAGTGAAGTTTGGAGTGAGAAAAGCAAAAGTGAAGGAACAATAACCATGTCCCCTGTGTCATCACTCACACGTCAGAAGGGGCTGAGTGCAACAAAGGGAGTAAAAAGAGAGGAGCAGAGATATAAGGTGCAAAGCTGAGATGTTTCTCTACGTATTTATTTCTCAGCAAAGAGTTGGCAACTAGCAGCTTGTTAATTGGCAATAGAGTATATTGGTTGAGATTTCCAGTCATAGAACTGGGGTTTTTAGACCATGACAGAAATAGGCTGTTTGGCAGGCAGGAGAATATGGGTTGCTGATACCTGTAGTTTTGTTGATGGTATTAATGAATATCAGGTTGTTCAGAACCAGCAATATTTGAATTCATGTCCTTGCTCTATCATGGCTTAAGATCTTCAAGCCAAAAGCATGTATATATTTTTATGGAAAACATGTTTTATCAGTCATCAATTTTGCACATGGAGGAGGAGTAGCCAAAGCAACCTCTGTGGCAGGTATTACACTCGTGGTCAGACTTAATTACTGTCATGGTTTAGGGCAAATTTGGGAGAAAATCTTTGAATGGGGTCTCTTTAGAATAGCAAATTCAAGTGCCCTCTCCTTCAACTGGTTTGGGAAAAGCTTTTCTTAGAGAAAAGTGGAAAAAAATATTTATTTAACAAATAAAGTTCCTACAAGCATAAAAATTGAATAATATGAAACAACAAAACAATTTGCTGTTCTGATGAGAGATGATAAATTACTTCTCCCTAAGCCTTCAAATACAGATGTATGTAATATATTGAATGAGAAGGGCCAGCTTGATTGTGCATCAGTCTGAACAAGAAACATCCTGCCTTCCAGAAAGTAATAACTGTGTTAAATGGAAGGGAAAAAGGTGTGCTGCATTACAGGAACAAGGCACTGACCTCTACAGAGGTTAACAGGCAACGTACCAAATGGAGATTTTTTGTTCATTAGGAGGAAACATGAGAGTATAATTAGAAACAGGCCATGCTGTATGGTTTTACCCACTGCTACTATTCAACAGAGTAGAATAGACAAAGGTATTCACTAGTTTTGAGACTGAATTAACACCAGAGTGATTAAAATGGGAATGATTTTTTTCCCCCATAGGAGTTAGGAGACAAACCTCTTATTGAGTATTTGTGCTTAACATCAGCAGAATAATGGTAATTTTATGAACATGATTTTAAAAATTATTTTATCATTATTTTATAATTAATGAGGAGGAACACGCACCATTTGAATGATCATTAAGTCGATGCAGTAGTCAAATGCAATAGGAAATCTTTAAAATACCACTGGAGATTGACCTCTTCAAATTGTTCTGGAACCTGTCCACAGAAGATCCTGGGCCAAAATTCAGTCTCCAGATCATAAGCTGTGTATGAAATCTGAAAACAATTTTTTATTTTTTATTTTTTTTTTTTTAGGTAAGTGCATGTGCTCTGTGAAGGTTAATGGGAACTGCAAAGGCATTTGCCTTACAGGGAAATGGAGTTAAAATCCCACATTATTAAATTGGTCAACCTGGACCAGAAATCTGGTGTTTAGCAGTTACACAGATACATTGAAATTTGGGGTTTTCCCTTCTCAGCAGAAACTCTCAAAAAAAGTTGCAAAATGTTGAGGTTGAACGTGAAGAAATAGGTCAGGGTGCAAGGTTGTTTGTATACTGGGAGCCTTACTGCTGAATTGCACACTTGTGGCCATTTTCTTAAGTTATGTAACATCAAGGCTTCACAAATCTGCCCTGTTCGGACTGTTGTCTGTTGACCTTGTTCTAGTTGGGAAGAACTGCTCAAGCCATGGATTTGACCCAATCTCTTGATCAAAGAAATGACTCCTGACACAGGTAGATGAAGGCTTGAATCACTGGTAATAGCAGTATCACTGTGCCTCTTTCCATTTGGCTGGCATCTGTTGGACATGATTCATAGCCTGAAAAAGAAATAAGCAGAAATAATCATTCTTTTCAGAAAAAATCCTCCAGGTACCATTCTGAGCCACTGATCCATCATCCCAGCAATGCATCTCACTTTCTGACCCATAGTAAAAAATACGTCTTTGAAAATTGCAATGAAAAAAAAAGAAGGATTCCCTTTACGTGACTGCAAAGAATCTATCTTTCTTCTTCAAGGTGTGTTTGAAGACTATGAGCAGCTAGATGAGTCAAGTGAAATCCACTTCTCTGGGCTCTTTCCAGATGAAGGTGAACACTGTTGCATGGTAGTGAATCTTTTTGCAACTCAGATAAGGTGAGCTTATGCAATCCTGTGAGCATTGAATAAGTGAAGTCATCTATTGTGTGAGAAATAGGAAAAATCCTGATGCAAAATGAATAAAAAAAATATTTATGAGAAGACTGGCATTGTGCACATTCTCCAAATTTTAAATAACAATCTGTATAATGTGCTAAGTAAGCCTTTTCAGTACCATGACCTGAACTTTGCCAGGATAGCTTTTAAATTTGTCACATAAAAGAGTACATTCTCAGCCAAACTGTTCTGGACCTTTTATTCTCTTTTTCATTTTTGAACTGTGATCCATTCTTTGTGCCTAGTATGATTCAGCCAAGCTTTTACCTACTACAGTAAGCAAAAGTTAACATTTTTTGGAGAGGCAGTACCTAGTAAGAAGATCATGAAGTCATTCACACAGCTACATGCATAACTTGTGTGAACTCCAGAAATCAGTAACTACCACAAAGTACAAAGGTCATCCAGGCAATGATGAGTTAATATTTGGGATCAAAATCAAGTTCTCCATGTCAGTAAAGGGCCAACATAATTTAAGTGGCTTTTATATGAAAGTGTCCACACCATTGTCTGCGTGCTTAGGTAGCTTGGCCTGTGACCCCTATTAATACCTGAAAGGAGTGTGACAGAACAATATCCCTCATACTCAAAATAGGAATAAAACCTTGTGTTTTAGCACATTCCCTTGAAGCCTGGAGCAATGCGCTCCTTGTGACTCAGGACTGGTGGTTTCCAGATGCTCTTTTGGTCAATCATTCAAGTGAGGATTGCGCACACTGCTGCTCCTAAAATTGCAAACCTCCTCACTGCTCATTCAGCAGAACAAATACCCATGCTCCCTGGGATGAAGCCTGAGAATAAAAGGCAGCAGGACTTGTCCATTCTGCTTCCTACTGGGTCAGGAGCTTGGGCTTTGTTACGCCAAAATTTATTGGCTTTACATTACTGTAAGTACAAAATACTCCGAGTACAAGAAATAGATTACCTCTCATAGTAAGTATGCTTTTAAATCCTTGACGTGATGAGAACATATCTCTCTGTGTCTGAGCCATCCCATTCTAGTTTCCACTCTGCCTCCAAGAGTCTACCAAGAACAGCGAATCTGCCTCTCTTCTACCAGTGTATGGATTTTATCTAGAGGAGGATAATCTTCAGGTGGATAGTGAATGGTTGCCCATAAAAAAAGCATCTGCTTTCTAAAAGGTCACCATCCTTAGAAACTCTCATCAACATGGAGTAGTGAAGATTAGGCTGGAGGGAGGAGAAGTGGGAGAGGAGGGTGACATGAGTGGCTCTGGGACCCGTCTGTGACCTGGGCATCTGCTGCAGTCCAGAACTGCTCCCAGGACTTCTGGAGCATGCCAGGGTCAGAGGGTTCAAGAATAGAGTCCCTCATAAGATGGAATTAAGTGGGAAGCCTTGAAAACTCTGAAATTAATAACTCCAGTCAAAAATATATATATTATCATTTCAAATGTTCCATTTAAATGCATCAATACAAAAATTGGTCAAAGTAACAGTAGGGATTTTTAAACTCCTTGAGGCAGAAACCAGGCTTTTACAGTCTCCAGAAGAGTGAAACGTCAGTTCTAAGTGGAACCTGCAAGTGCTATATTTTAAAGCAAATAACAAAAATGCAGTTGCTGCATGGCCACTCCATAGATCTTTAGCTGTTGGAAGCATGTGACTCCTGGCTTAGAGTTTCAAATGATGTAAAAGGTATGTTGGCATAATTTATCCTTATTACTTACTACGCCTTGCTACGTAGTCTTACTGGCACAGACATTGTCCTGGTGTCCGTCTGTGCTGCACACTTCCAGCTCTGCGTAAACTGCCATAATGACAAATCGTGTGTCACTGCCATAGTGACACAGACATGAACTGGAGCTCCTTGATGACATCATAGCCACAAGACTGGCCTTGCTCTGCCAGCTGGCAGTGGATATGTCACGCCTGACTCTCAGCAATGTAGAACACAGGACATGTAGTGCAGGGCGACAGAAGAGGGGGGAAAAATAGGGGCCTCTTTGACAAAAGGCAGCCAATCTCCAACAGCAAAACAAATCCTGTGCTGGGATTTCAAAATAATCATGTCACAGCTTGGAGCCACTCTGCAAAAGCCCCACCCACTGCTGCGCAATGGCAGACTTAGTGGCTCACAGGTGGCAGTACTGTAAAAAGCCAGGAAACCATCAAATGAGNTAATAATAATTAAAATAATAAATACCTATTGTCTTTGATATCATCCCATGGTTTTCACTGTTTCCTTTTACAAGCAACATTATCTGGAGAACAGACAAAATTTCCATTTTGTCCAAGAGCTGTGATGCTCTCCAGTCATCCATATGCTACAGGAATGCAGGGGCAGAATAAATGACTTGTGCTTTAAAAAAAAAAAGAAGTTTTGACCATACCTGAAGACCTCACCTAAGATGAATGTTTTAAAAGCAGGCATATTTCTCTTTCATTTTCNCTTACTACGCCTTGCTACGTAGTCTTACTGGCACAGACATTGTCCTGGTGTCCGTCTGTGCTGCACACTTCCAGCTCTGCGTAAACTGCCATAATGACAAATCGTGTGTCACTGCCATAGTGACACAGACATGAACTGGAGCTCCTTGATGACATCATAGCCACAAGACTGGCCTTGCTCTGCCAGCTGGCAGTGGATATGTCACGCCTGACTCTCAGCAATGTAGAACACAGGACATGTAGTGCAGGGCGACAGAAGAGGGGGGAAAAATAGGGGCCTCTTTGACAAAAGGCAGCCAATCTCCAACAGCAAAACAAATCCTGTGCTGGGATTTCAAAATAATCATGTCACAGCTTGGAGCCACTCTGCAAAAGCCCCACCCACTGCTGCGCAATGGCAGACTTAGTGGCTCACAGGTGGCAGTACTGTAAAAAGCCAGGAAACCATCAAATGAGCACAGCTGTCACCCATAAAGTTCCCCTTCTGTCCTGCAGCAAACCTGAAAGCAGGCTACCTCTGAACATTCCTCCTCCTCTGGTCCATGAAGCACTTGACGTATGGACAGCTTGGTGCTGGGGACAACACTAAAGATGCAAACCTTCTTTTAAGTCCACCACTGCCAGTGTGCTGCTGCAATTCAGAAAAACTGCGCTAAGGAGATGCCTTTGGTAGAATCACATGGAGTGAAAAGACTGGGTATAGAGCAGAAACATTGGAAGGCCGTGTAATGTTCTGAGATTTTAGTACAAAAATTTATTAAAAAGCAAGAAAACTGAAGTGGGCAAAACCAATATTAATAATGAAATTAATTAAATATATAAGTAATAATAATAATAATTAGTAATAATTATAAAATAATAATAATTAAAATAATAAATACCTATTGTCTTTGATATCATCCCATGGTTTTCACTGTTTCCTTTTACAAGCAACATTATCTGGAGAACAGACAAAATTTCCATTTTGTCCAAGAGCTGTGATGCTCTCCAGTCATCCATATGCTACAGGAATGCAGGGGCAGAATAAATGACTTGTGCTTTAAAAAAAAAAAGAAGTTTTGACCATACCTGAAGACCTCACCTAAGATGAATGTTTTAAAAGCAAGCATATTTCTCTTTCATTTTTCTTAAAACTGGAGTAATCAGTGATGCCATAAATCTTTCCTACCAACAATAAAAGATTTGTTTTGCCCTATAGGCATGACTGATTTTGGATTTCATGTTAAGATTTGATCAATACATGGTTTGTGTATCTCAACATTGCAGTGAAAAAAGGTAGGCTGGTTTTCAAAGGCTGAGGTAACTGCTTGAAGCAGAAATGTACGTGCCAAGGGACACACATTCCCTCTTCTCATTTGGGTCTCCTCCCTGCAAAGTGTACTTACCTCCTTTATCTGTGTCTACTTCAAATGCCAGTCAGTTTAGTCTATGAAAGAGACTTTTAAGCTAGATCTAATAAACACCTCTGTCACACTGAATATCTCTTGTGGTAAAAGTCCTCCAGTGTTGTTTACAGACAGACAATACCATCTTCTTGTGTCTTTGAGAGGCGTGTTCTGACAGAAGCAACTAGTACTGACCTTGGTAGAAGGGACCATTTATCAGTAGGAGTGGGAGAGCCATATCTGTAAACATGTAAATAAAACCAAACCATAGCAGGGTTAAAAGGCTTGTCTATGTTGAAAAAAACCAAAAACCCAAACCCACACTCGGCAAGAATTACACATCTCTGCTTTTCTGTTTAATCTTAAACTGTGTAGCCCTTGCCTTGTGCTGTTAGAGACCAACAGGTTGCATGAAAGCTCTTGTGAGTCATGGCTACTAAAGTGCTTGTTTCTTGTTCATCTGCTTGCTTACCCTTCACTGCATCTTATTCCTTTACTGGTGGACCTGGAAACTCTTTCTACTGGAGCAGCATCTCTCCTGCCTCTGAGGCTCCCCCCAAGGAGATAAGGACTCTATTGTCAGATATGAACAGATATTAATACTTTCTATAGCTTTCACTCTAAATAAGCAGAGAGCAGAAGACAGGGAAGAGGTGGGAATGCCATTAAGGAATGAGGGATTTAGTGATTTGCTCAAAGCTGTCCATATAATTGCTGTCAGAGCTAGCAATTGAAAAACAGGATTCTGGAGCTCCCAAGTGCCAGAATCAAGAAACTAGACTTTGCCTAGTTCTGATTACAGAACTTGAAAACACTCTTTAAAAATAAACTCAAAGATTTTTATATTTGATATGTATCAAAACATGCTCCAATAAAATCCCTCCTTTCTCAAATGCAGATTCTGTGCACAGACATACATGAAGAAGAAGTCAGAGTTTAAGGGGGTGAAGTTTGATTTGCTCATCTGAAACTGTGCCTGTTGACATATGGCTGAATTAGAGGTGCTATGTCTTTCACAACATACTTCATTAGTATTTTTGTACAAATGTGTCTACACCACAATCTCCAATGGCTGTCTATTACTCTGCTTTTCACTTGTTTAAACTTTTCACCTTCCTGCTGAGTTCGTAATGGAACAGTTTCCTAATGTTCTGGGGTAGTGTTCTTGGTCTTCTTCTTCTTC
>WBMY01002788.1:0-35453 GCA_013397315.1 Donacobius atricapilla | reverse complement strand
AAAAAAAAAAAAGTTTTTCACTTCTCTGGAAATAAGGAACTGTACAGTTGAGAGAGACCTGGATGGTAGGAATAAAGTCCAAACTGCAACATGCCCAAAGGCTGGTGATGTTTGGCTGAAGAACTTTTCATTAACATGTTGCTACTGCAGCAACTTTGCACCATATGCAACACCAAACTCTCTCAAATCTCCTTTGAATGCAAAATCTTGGGCTGGGCACATCTCTGTTGAGCATCTCTGACAAAACCTGAGGATATCATATTTGTGCCTGGTGAACCTTGTATTGATTTCTGCCCTCTACTGGAAGTGAGTCCAGAGGCACTCACATAGTGACAGAAAACTGAAAATGCAGTTGGTGATAGAAAAATACCTCCTTGCCTGTACACCCGGGTGATGCCACTTATTTTATACTTTTGTGACAGCTAAACAGTTTCACCTGTTAAACTGAAAATTTGGATGATGATACAGGAACTGAAATAATTGTGAAGTCATAGGTCTACAGCACTTTTGCAAACGTAGTGAGGATTTTAAGATCATGGGTGAAGAATAAAAAACCCAAACCATCACATTGTCATTTTTACATGCAGTAATGGAGTGTAAATTTGTTTCTTTGGGCCCTAAACAAGTGATGTGGCAGTCACATGCAGGTCACAGAAGCAGGTACCTATCCTTTCCTGCTAGACTGACATTCAGGGGATTGCTATCACAGGCTTACCAGTGATTGCCAGATTTCTTCTAAGTTATGGCTATCATTATATGACTATATTGGCTTGTTGTTATGTTGTTCTGCTTGAGAACAGAAGACAGTGATTTGTTGGAGAGCTATGGGAAAAAAGGCAAGTAAATATGTTCATTTATTTATAAGTGTGAGAATATAGATGAAATTATGAATGGCAGTGTAAAGTTAAATATGAATGAATGGAGCTATTACAAAGAGAAGAAACTTGTATCAAAGGACAAGAAAGCATCGTATGGTGCAATATGTTCTCATAGTATAGTCAACCAAAGTGAGAATCTCATCCCTTTCAAGATTTCACCGATGACCCCTTCTCTTTGACCATTAAAGAGTTTTGCATTGCACTGAATCTAATTAAAGATGAGTATCTGTAAGATACTGTATTTAGTATCTTCTGTTTCATTCTCCCTTTTTTCTGCATGTTTTGTCTGCATGGAATCTTGGACCAGTGTTGCTTTGTGGGTATTTTTATCTAAACAATTAAATCAATATAGAATCCCTGTAAATGTCCAAATAAGAAGGATAGACAGTCTCTTACTTCTAATGTTTCTAGTTCTCCTTTCACTGCTTGGAATAGCCCGAAGAGGAGAGACAGGGCAAAACCAAGCCTCTGTGTTGAAGTCTTGCTTATATTCTGCTATTTTGCTTTCCTTTTCTTTTTGTACCATTTCTATCCATCAGTCTATGGAAGCATCATACGCAGAACAAGACTGTGGGGTTCAAGAACAAGTATTCAGTGCAAGGAAATTTCCCCAATGTAAGGAGCTGCTGAAAGAACAAAGAGCTGTAATGCAATTTCCTATATAGCTTCTAATCAACATAATGACTTAACATAAGAGGATTTGTGTTCTAGTGAGCATGTAGTATGCTGCCAAAAAGAAGAAAATAGCTAAGCTTTGCATTTGAAAGTATGAGTTGGTATTTTTTAGGCTTCATGGAACCTTAAGGATTTCCTGTTAATTACCATGTCCTGCCTTGAACAGGCTACATGTCTTCCCCATTCTGTTAGCCTGCCTTTCATTCTTTGTGACTCCTTAGACTTCTTTCTATCAGCCTTTGCAGATGTGAATTCTCTTGCAGGAACAGTGGAGAATTTCAAAGCAATTAGGAAGTGTGTGGTTAACCTCTGGGAATCTTCACCACTGGTGTCACTTAACATTACTCTAAACAGCTAATGGTAATTAAGCCAGTACTTCTGTTTTTCTGGTTTTGCTTCTTCTGCTTGTAAGTTTAAAATCTTAATTGGAAGCTTCATGTTTTCTGAGCTGGTAGCAGAATGCACATTCAAGCTATGTATATGTGCAATGAGAGGGCTGGAGAAGTAGGCAGGGAAGCTACTGAGATGGCTTGGGGAAAAACTTCAAGCCCAACAGAAACCCAAAGCATACTTTCCAAAAGCAAAACCCCAATAAAACCTCACTGGATTCGTGGTCTGATTTAATTTCTTCCCCTGCAAGCTTCATGAAAGCAGGGGAGCTGGTGACTCAGTCTATTGCTGCCTGCTGAGCTGTCCTGCAGCCCGAATGGAGGTGACGGGGAGGAGTAGGGTCTGAGTCAGGCTCCGAGCTGCTTTGCAGCGTCAAGCTGTGTTTCAGGAGTCTTGTGCACCTCAGCTTCACTTCAAGTGTGTGTTCTCATCATTTGCAGTTGTGTCAAATGCCTTGTACAAGCTGTAATTTTTACTCTGTTCCCAAGAAGGGAGGGAGGTGGCCGCATTACTACATCCAGACACGGCTTCACCATCTCTAGCGAGTGCAAATGAGGGGTCAGCCACAGTTCGTGTGAAACACCAGGGTGTTTCTCTCTGTCCCCCATTTTAGGCCAAGGAGGGCGTGTGCACATTTCACAGCCCTGTGCCCAAACCTTTGGCCAGCAGCCAACCCCCTTCTCACCAAACTGCTGAACATTTCTAGCTTATGTTCCCCACACTTCAGCTGCTGCTCCACGAGTCCAGTGTTGACGCAAGTGTCAGTTTAACCCTGAAGAGGCAGCACTGCCTTGTTTAACTTCAGTTTATTTCACTTAATCTAGAACAAGCACTGTCTTTGCTAGTTTTGTTTTTTCCTCTCTCCACTCTTCCCCTGGACTGGAGAGGAATTAATTTCCAGCTGCTCAGGAAAAGAAAGAGGAAAAAGAGCAAAACCAATTCACAGTGCAGCCAAATTTCAACTGAAAGATGGCGTTGCCTTTACTGAGCTGTAAATACAGATGTCATGCTGCTCTTTTATGAAGTAATGGGAAAAGAGAAAACATAACTCCATCAATATGAGTAAAGATATTTGCAATATCATGAATTTAACAGCATTTCACATTACAGTATGGAGAATACTTAGCCCAAGATCTAGAAGATGAAAGGGCTGAAGCAGGATGAAATTGCCTCCTCCTCTGAGGAGATCACTACATTATTAATAGACTCCTGGGCAAAAGCTTCTTTATTGCACTGGGGTTAGTGGAAGTCCAGTCTTAAGAAGATGGGACTCATACAGTGACTTAGCATACAGCAGTGTCATAAGAAAAGAGAGCTAGAGGAAAGGTGTATGCTGCTTATCAACGAGTTGTGAGGCAGTACAGTAGAAAACTTCTGTGCACTCACAGTTACACAGCTTTAATTACAGTTACAGTAATTTTGCCCTGAGTAAATGTAGAGCCTAACTCATTCTGATTTATACTGAGCTCTGCCTGACCAAAAACTGATGCCTTTTTTTCCTTTTCCCAGTTTTAAACCACAAAAATTGAAAGTACAGCTAGCCTTCATTTCAACCAGGTATTTCTTGCTACTTCTTTGTTAGGATCTACCCTAGCACAGAGGGTTCTTGACTTAGAATTTACATGTCAAGTATAGATTTTATGATCCTTCAGAGCTCAGAGTCCTAGCCTGTGGTTGAAGGCAACATGCAGGACTTAGAGAGATATAATTTCACTCAAAACCTTTCCTTCCTGTTACTAAACTGGGACCATCTTTCCTCACCTTTTTGCTGCTCTCAGTCTATTGTTCCATGTACTTTGTTGATACCTCTGTCCTGCTCAGGTACAGAGATATCTCTGTAACACAGACACAAGAAATGTTCTTTGTTTTTTATGCTGAGGTCAGTGTGCAGGGACAAACCCTAATGGCCATGGCTTGGCTGAGTGCATGGGAGCCAGTGCATGGCTGTGCCATGCTGGCTCTGATGGCCCCCCTGCCTTTGGACAGGAATCCCTCCTACCTGTGGGGGCAGATCTGTGTCTCTGCTTCCAAACAAACTTCCTTTTTGTAAGAAATCCGGTTGCCAGAAAATCACACGTGGCTGCGGCTGAAATACCAAGAGTGTGATTTTGTCCCAGGGATTTGCTGCTGTAATGCTGCATTCCAGCTGTGCTTTCGTGGCAGATGACATCAGCAGCACTCCTCAAGACCAGCATATAATATTCTCAAAGCAATGCAGAAACTAATTAATTCCAAGTACGCCCTTAATCTCATAACACAGCTTGTATATGACTTTACTTTTGCAGATGCAGGGACCAAACTTTCTTCTTTCTCCTCGTCCTAAGTGGTCTTGAAGTAACTAACATTAAATAAACATGCAAGGTTGTATGTATTCCCTACAGACTGCATGATGTTTTTGCAATGTGGGTCTCATTAAGATCAAATGGGCTAAGGGAATAGCAAACCTGGCATTGAGTAATAAAACAATCATGACAGTCCTTGTGTAAGCCAAAACTTTTAGAGAAATTTACCACCAAATTCAGCATTTCAGAAAGTGTCCTTTATTTTCACATGTGCAACTACAGCACTTCATCAATTCATGTCCTGACAATCTCAGACTGAATACAAATTAATAGAGGCACCAAAAAATCAGGAGACGTCAGTCTCATCTCAGTCCTGCACCTTTTTGGCTAAAACTCTACAGAGCTGGTAAGAAATATTTTCAGAAAATTCAGCAATTCCTAGATCACATAATAAAAAAGAATCTCCACTGAGACTACATCTCTTTTAGGGTTTGTTTTAGATCCAAATCCATTTGAACAACTCTTGTGAAAAGCTAAATATCTCACAAATGCGTTATATCTGTTTTGACACAGTAAGAAATGGATTTGGTTAGACTGATGTAATTTCACCAGAAGAACTCTGTGGTGCAATGATCCTGAGCTAATTGCCTGTTGTCACAAACAGTAAGCTTTCCACCTTCTCTAAAGTACTGTACACAGCCTGAGCCCATCTCCGCTTATGAAGTTGTTTCTCAAATTTCACAGGCAGCTGTAGCACAAGACTATGCACTGCTGCTGCCATGTAGCCTTCATAATGATATGCAGCAGTGGGAAAAAGTGGTTAATAAATGTACTCCAAAATTCAAATTGAAAATGAAAAGAAAAACAAATGTTTTACATTATTGTTGGATTTTTTTCCTGTGTTTTTTTTTTCTATCAAATAGTTGTATTTCTCTTGTTCATCCTCCATCTCATGCAGCTGTTTGCTTGAGGCTACATTGAATGAATTAACAGAAATGAAGCCCCAGGAAACGCATTTTTGCAAGGTTTCTACTGTTCAAAGTGGTGAAAAAAGCTAAAAATATGAGTAAAGCAATTGCTGCAGGGTTAGGAACTGCAAAATAGAGAAAGGAAGTCACTACATAGTACCAGAAGTTGTTGAGGGTGTTTTCTTCTAATCTGGCTGTTCTAAGGCCTTTGTTCAGGATTTTGTGGTGTTTTGGAATGATGTTTGCTGCAGCAGGTTGGATAGAGTGAAACTTGAAAAATCTGGGAAGACCAAAGGAACAGATTAACTACCATCTGCTTTACTTGCCTTCTGGTTTCCCTGACTATAGCCACTCAGTTAAGAGGGTCCTTTTCATGAGGTCACTGATTCCCTTCCAGTGCAGAAATGGCTGGAAGGGCACCCGTCCACATGAGCCTCTGTGAAGGGGTGTGAGGTGTGTGCTCCTGGCCTGCTGCACCATTTAATTTGTAATGGGGTAGAACTGGGGTTAGCACTAATTAAAGAAAACTAACCTTGTGGCCTTGGTGGTGGTGGTGTTGGTGGTGTTGGACTGACATCATGCTGACACTATGATCGGTAACCTGCCTTGATGGCAGTGACTTTTTAGAGAAAAGGTATGTGATTGACAACCTCATCATGCAGCACTAGTCTACAGTAATAAGGCACAGCTTCTTGGAAACTGTTACAACTCTTGAATTCTTGGGGGGTTTTGTTGGTTTTTTTATTCCCGATTTTTGTTGTGATGGCCAAGATAATTTGCCAAGGATTGGTTCCATTTCCATCTTGGGTTGCGTGTACTCCCAGGTTGAAACTTTCCTTTCATCACAGTGCCAAAAATGTCTGTTCTTGAGCGGGAAAATTCCACTGAGCACAAGGGATCTGGTCCCACGAGTACCATTGCTCACCAGAAAAGTAAAAGTAACTCCAGGTACACCTGGTCTAAACATCTGACATACACAACACCACAAAGCATAGGAGGGATTCAAGTGGGTAATAATATGGAAAATATCTTAAGTATTTCTGGACTCTTAGGGTACAGTGGATGCCTGTCTGGGTTTAATACAATTGAAGGGGCAGACACTCCAAAATTACTTACCATCTATATAATTTTTAACCACTCCCCTTTTTACCAATAAGGAGCTAGATGGATGTGTGAAGATATAAGTGAAGAAATAGGAGTTTACTAAAAATCCAAAACAAACAACAAATAACAGGCAAAATAACAGTAAACCAACACTGGACACAGAGTGGTGAGTTCTTGAAGGCTCCCTGGGAACAAAGAAAACAAGGTGGTGTAGAAGCCCCTGCCCCAAGGTGTCACCTTCCACAGACAGCCTTGAGTGGAGCCAGAGAACAGAGAGAGAATGAACAACACAGCAGCTGAACTGCTGCCATGACAAAAACTCCCACTTCCCCCAAAAAACAAACAACAGGGAACAAGGACCAAACAAAAAGAAAACCTGCAGTCCAAAATCAGGGAAATGTTCGTCCTGCAGCATTGGCCAAAGATGCATCAAAGCAAGTAAGGTTTATCAGGCAACAACCCAAGAGCAGGAACAAACTGATATGTTCAGCCATTTCTTCAGAAAACAGGAAAAGGAAGATGAAGACTCCTTTCCTCCTCCACCTTCTCCAGAGGACCAGAAAGGAGCATCAGCCCCAACATTCCCAGGTAGTCCTGTTTCATCTTGAACCAGAGGGCAAGTGATACAGGCACCCCTATGAGAAGTAGTGGGACCAGATGGGCCCGTAGTAGTTAAAGTACCTTTTTCTGCTATTGACTTAGAGGCAATAAGACTCCCCTAAACGCCTTTGGAGTGACCATGACCTTTATCTTTGCCATTCTAACTCTTTATATATCTGGCCTTCATGCATAACCACTGTTGATAGGTTTAAACCTAGTAAATCAGAATCTTTTCCCGTGGATTCAGTGTATTGGATAAAGGCTTGAGACCACAGCCACTCAGTATTGTTCAAGCTTGAGGTACCCCCTGATTCTTGAATCATAATTATAGTTACAAACAGAATAATTTTCTGAATAAATTTTCTGTGGGCTGAGTTAATAGGTATCCCTAGCCACAACACATTCATTTAGTTCATGTAAGCTTTAGTTTCAGTTCACCATCACCTGGTGTCACCCTCTAAGAGTCTTCCTGATCCATCTTACTAACTTGGCTCCAAGCCAAGCACTTGGTGGAGCCAAGCACTCTTTTCCTTGACTTTAATCACAGTCAAGGTAGGAAAGAGCACCTGGTACAGCCCTTCCTACTATGGTTCCAAAGTTTTCTCTGCAAGACACGTGAACATACACGTAGTCTCCAGGTTGTACGTCATGTACTGGTGCATCAAGCTCTGTGCCCTCAGTTCCAGTCACCTGTTTTTCAATTGCTCTGAGTTGTTTACTCAAGGCCGCCATATAAGTAGTCAATGTTTCTTCCCTAATTTGAGTAGACAACCCTTTTTGCACCTCCCCATGGTCTGCCATACCGCACCTCAAAGAGGCTAAGTTTTTCCTTAGCTCTAGGTTTGGTTTGGATTCTTAGTAGTGCTAGTGAGAGGGACTGGGGTCAGGGTAAGTTAAGAGTTGAGGGTTGCCCCCTCAGTCTCTCTGGGGGTAGCTGTTGTCTGTCAGTCTCTCTATTGACAAAAGCTGCTGACAGACTCTGGCATCTAGAAGTCAGGAAGAGAAGAACTCATCAAATGAGTGGCATCACAGTGCCAACCCCTCAGCCTCTCCTTGGCCAACTTGACCCAGCAGCCGCTGGCACTGCGGTTCCTGAGCTGCTGGTGTGTTGAGGGGAAAGGCAATAGTCCCACCGAGCATGGAAGAACAGCAGCCTGGCCCCAAATGGCCCCAGCTCCAGGCTGCAGACAGGGATTGTGGAATCTGCCTGAAGCAGTCCAGGATTGTGAAATTCAGCTTCCCTGGGTTGCTGCTTGGAGACCTGCCTGAAGCATCTGCTCGGGAGACCAGAAGGAGGAAGAACAGACTTGTGCCTTGCACCATCCCAGCCTCCCCACAAGAATGAAAGATAAAGGCAAGAGCGCTCCTGCCTCAGCAACACTGACCTTAAAAAAGGTCCTGGCGTTTCCCAGCCTCTGCAATTCCCTTCCCAGCCAACAGGTCTTAAAGAGACAGTAACAATTTTTGATGTATGACCTGGCATAGAGACATATGGAATATTTTTGAGTTATGGAATAACATTTTGAGTTATCCAGTACAGTCCCAAATTTGATAAAGTATTAATTGCATTCAGCAGTTCAAGTGCAGAGCTAAATGATCTCTATGGGTTTATCTCACTTCCACCCTTATACTTTTTATTCCAAACCCATTATTTCATGAAACCCTCAAACAGTTATTACACACATTGCATTATCTTATGTTCAGTCTTCCAAGATTGCAAAGAAAGCCCAGGTTATGCTGTTTATTTAACTTCAGATAGGCTTAGGTCCTCCTTCATGGTGTGGAGATTTTTTTTGGTCTTTTTTTTAATTTGTTTGTTTGTTTGGGGGTTTTTTGTGGTTTTGTTTTGGTTAATTTTGTTTTGTTTTGGTTTTTGGTGGGTTTTTTTTGGTTCTGATTTTTTTTGTTTTGATTTTTTTTGGGGGTTTTGTTTTGGTTTGGTTTTGTTGTTTGCTTGGGGTTTTTTTGTTTTCTGATGCTACTGGTTTTGGTTTTCTTTCCCTGGAATCTTATTATTTTCAATTACTTTAATTATGAAGAAATAGCTTCAATGTATTTTTTTCTGAAATAATGCACGCTACCTAAAGACTGCTAAAGTAGTTATTTTCATTCACTTCCTTCTACAACTTCCATCGTAATTGAAACATGTTTTGAACCACTTCTGAAGTTCCTGTCTAGGAACTTTCCCCTTTGAATACTCTACACTATTTCTTTCATTGTTTCCTTCCTCAAATGCTATCAGGCAGGCTTTTAAGTTAGCGGTTGCTGTAGATAAAATGTCTTAGTATTTCTCAAGGGGGCAGCGAGTGTTACCATGTGCTCAGGCACACCTGCAGTATCACAAATGCTCAAGGGATTTCCTGTGGTGGGACGTGTCACAGAGCTAAGACCAGGTTGGAGACCTTTCCTCTCCTTAACATACACATACAGTACCAAAATGCTGCTGGCATAGATTATTTAGGTCAACAGACAACCCCATTTTTTTTTTTTCAAAGAAAGAGTCATGCTACAAGGCACTCCAGGAAATATACTGATACAGCCAGCATCAGTCAGCCTTGACAGATATTCTAAATGATTTCAGTGAGCATTACTCACATCCACTCGTCCATTTCTGGGACATATCATTAATACAGCAATAACATGTAAGTTCCATGTCAGCATCCCTTGGCACTTTGACCACTGTTTCCAGTAGTCCACTCCTGGCAGGTAAGCACTTTGCAAACTCCTCTTCTCCAGTTTGATGTTGCTGCCTATGGGTTCATCATCTGTTGCTGGATAACTATGGGCAGACCTCAGTGATACTGAAAGGATATTTGAGCCATCTAGAAACCTGTTGTTTTTGGTTTGATTCACTTCACTTGGATTACAGGTAATATTTGCAGACCACTGCAATTCTGTACTGGAAACATCTTCTGCCTTTTTCATAGGTATGAACTATTTTGTCCAAGGCATGTGCAGTTGTTATCTCTCCATGCCAAACACAAAAAGGCAACAGAGTGGTTCTAAAAAATTGCATAATTCATTTACAGAGTGATATAAATCTGTGAAGTTCAGCTAAGTTCGGCTAAGTAAGAAATACTTAAGGAAAAAAGCAGAGAAGATACAAGAATAACCTGTGTTTGAGCAGCCACAAAATCAAAAAATGGATGAATACTTTTGCTGAATTTCAGAAGCAGATCTGAAGTGGATTAAACACAGGCCTGTTCCTGGAGACATTACTTGGGCTCTTTTCAAAGCATAAGTTGTTGCTTGCATTGCTGTGATGAAAAAACAATTAGTAAGCTTGGTGGTTCCTTAACTTTCCCATGGAATTTGTTGCTTGTCTAAAGCTGAGTTTGTGGTGAATCTCAGAAATTCCAGCTAGGTAAGGGTCAAAAGGCTGAAGTAATTGCTGACTGTAATTGCTGAAAATGCCAAGGACAGAGATTCTTGAAATTACTAGCAGCATTCAGTTACTTTATAATTCCACATGACTGAGTTCTGTCTAGAAGTTTCCTAAGTTTTCTGAACAAATGTCATAACATTGGGAATTCTGATAATATCATATGATCTTAAAGAAATCTGCACTGTAGTGGTGCTTCTTCATGAAATGTTTTGTCCCCTTGTAGGGACACAAGGTAAGCTCCTAAAATAAAAAAGGAGGCCACCATAGTGATTGAAGAGACCAGTCACTTTCAGAGCGTGCCTGACAGGATAAAACCCAGCAATACACTAACCCTGGAAAACCTCGTGATTAGTGCTGTGGACATCTGTATGTATTTCATGATGCTAACAAAAACTTTGTTGCCTCAAAGGCAGACAAGCACCACTTCCAGCTCTGAGAGAGGCTACAGGCTCCTAGTCTAGTCCTGACCTACAGTGATCCAACCTGGTGTTTAAGTGCTGCTTGAGGCTCTTTCTGCTTTCCTCCGTACAGGGCAGACAATGTTGGCTACAGCTCTCCCTTCTCCTGTTTTGCTGCTGCAGCTCAGATTGCATCCATTCTCAGGTATTTCTTCCCCACTGTCCCACATCCTGAGTCTCTCCCCAGATTTTTGAGATGAGGGGTTTCAGCCCAACCACCTACACCTTCACTCACTCTAAATATCCTGGTCCTTTTTGGCACCCCCTGCAAGTTCCAAGGGGTCGCTGAGGGAAAATATGGCAGTGGAATTGCCGTTGCTTCCCTAGAAGCAATGAAACTACAATTTCCTTCCTACTGCCTCTCAAAACCACTCCATCAGCTTTGCTAGGTCCCCTGTTCCATCTCCTTGGCAGGCCTCATGCCTCAAGTTTTTGGATGAAAGATTTGTGCAACTGCACCTTCTCTAAATTAAGCATTCTTAGTTGTCTGCAGGAGAAGCCAGGCAATATTTTCAAACTTTCTTGTGGCTTTTGTTTGTCTCTGTCTTTCAGAAAGAGAGGAAGTAAATGCATACTCCTGCCAAGGCTACCTGGGCTTCAAGTAGTTTGAGGGGTTTGTCCCCCAGCTGAATCTGTTTAGCTTGAAGTGTCTTCTTTCACTGTTAACACCTTCTTCAACCTCTCCTGAAAATGATTGCATATACAATCATTTAACTGCACCAACAATGCAGTTACACTGGTTTGCTTTTATGGAGGGGGAAAAAGTCACTGCTGTTTGCCAAAAGCAGTTTAAATGCGCTCACTCTTCACAGAAATAGGGCCACTAGACCTTGTAGGTGTCCAGGAAAAGAAAATAATGGCATAGTTTTAATGACAAATAGAAGGTAAATATCACTGTCAAAGCCATCCTTATCTCCAAAGGGATGTCTCTGGCTACAAAAACTGAACTTATGTGACCTCCTCCTTCTGGTTTTTTTGTAGGTGAACAGCTGGTACCAATTACCCTGCAGGAATGCTGACGCCAGGATGGTGCAGAAGTGAATGTGCCATATGTAACCTGCAGCCTTAATGAAGAAGGGAAAGGAGTGTCCTGCAAAGATCATTTAATAATGATTACTAATGACCCATTTCCTATGTACATGATCAATCCAGAGACATTATCTGATTGGCTCGTGTTGTTTCAGCTTCCCTTCTAAAACAAAAGTTTCAGAGCACAGAAGCCACTGGACTGATTCAGGGAGAATGTATGTAACACTAATATAGTCTTTGTATTAAAAATATATAAAAAAATACAGCTTCAGAAATGGCTGCCTCAAGGCAAAAATGAATCCCTTCCCTTTCTGTGTCTCCTCCCAGGTATTAAGAGTTCTATAACCTTGTTGACATTACCATGTGCCGTAGACCCAAAATGTCTTTAATTACGGAAATGGAATAATAATTTCCACACATGTTTAGCTCCTATTCTAAGGAGTTATTTTGGTTTCAGGCATATAGAGAAAGCTTGTGTGTCTGTCACTTGATCTGTTTTTCAGTCAGTAGTGGTTGTGTTTGTCTAATAAGAGGTGCCATCCCTCCCAGTAAACTGTCAGTGTAGTCACACTGAGGTAACACATACTTAGCAGCAGTGGCTCCAAGCACACACACAGTTATGTGAAAGACAGCTGGTTGGTGGGACATGCCACACATGTTTAATATATGTGGGAATGTACTGAACAACCAGAAGGAAGGGTGTTAATTTTCTTTTGTCTTACATGAGAAAATGAAGATCTTTCAGATGTAAGTTGCATTATGAATGGCTGGTTTGTATTTGTAATTGGAGGGGGAGGCTCAGAAGAGGAAAAGGGCATGCTTTTTAAAAACTGGATGAGTTATAAAATTCCCATAGAGATTATTTAAAAAATGGAAAAAATAAAATGGCTGTTTTACATCTACATGTTCATTTTTCCCGTATTATTTCTCATTTTCAGAACAGAAGTGTACATGTAAAAATTTTAATTACCTGCTGACATAAAAACTGCCAGTGACGTAGGAGAAAAAAAATGGCAGGAGAATTTGTAAATTAGGTATGAAAATTAGGAAAAAAGGAAAGATTTCTATATTTGCAGATGGTAAATAAGCTAAAAGATTATAAATCAGAGAAAGAGCAACCAAGAAAACCTTGATTTTTTTCCGTTCTGGAAGATCCAGATCCCTAGGGAGGCTCCTGACAGCCTTCCCAGAGCATGGATCAATGGTGTTAAGGTGTTTGATCTCTGAAAACACACTCACATCCACCTCTCCTTTATGAGGTCATCACAAGTCACACACAAGCTTAGTAATGGACAGGCGAATTTTATGTATCATCATCATCAGGCAGTTTCAGAAAGTCTGGCTTGGAAAGTCATGCTGAATCTCTCCAAAGAGTTTTTCTGATTTTGTAATCATCCTACTAAGAGAATTGTAATCTAAATATGGCCCAGACTCATAAATATACACTGTCTTTAGGAGAGGTACACAGTTCAACGAGTTAGTTTCAGTGGGTTTCTCAGTGGTTACCATGAACTACTGTGAAAAACAACTTAAGGGGAACAGACCATCTCGTTGGACTGCCAGATTTCTATTTTGAGCCATGGCATTTTATCAGCTGCCCAAGAATTCATACAGTGTGAAACAAATACAATCAGGACCAAGCAAGTGATGATCAGCCTTTCTCTGGAAGTTTTGGGAGACCCTAAAATTCATAACCATTCTCAGAATAATTCTCTGGGGCCCAGGGGACAAATTTTAGACAAAACCATTTCCTCCAATCTTATCCTAAAAGGGCTGCATTTTGTCTGGAGTGACTGTCTCTAACCAGTGTTTGAACACAAAAGGATGGTGCAAGAGATACTTTCCAGCCTTGGTTGCCTGAATGATATCCAAATTCACAGCAGTAATGAAGAGTTATTTTCTTTCAGACCCTGTACACTGTAAATCTCAAAATACATCACTGTCTGATCCTGTTCCTGTTCCTATTAGCAGAACTTTTACTACTACTCATGGTGACAGCAAAATCTGCCTGGAAAAGTGCATATTTCAGATTCACACAGACATACAGGATTTACTCCTAAGTATATCTTACACTTTCTACATGTAAAGCATTTCCTCTTCCTGGTAGCAGGTTTGACCATCTTCCCATGGATAAGAGTAGCATGTTTGCTATTATTTTATGATGAAATAGTATTAAACATCTGAGTTTAATATATATGTGTATATACGTATGTACATGCAAGTAGTCATGCTTCAGTTCTGAGAAATAACAAAGAAAAAGACTATATGACAGTAAGACACTTAGACACAGGTCTTCTGCCTTGTTAAGGTATTTTAGCTATGCTCATAACACTGTTTTAGTCTCATATAAGGTTTCTTTCACCAAAAATCTATTGCTGTATTTTAGTTACATATCCAGACCTTCAATACCATGACACGGGAAACTACACAAACACAAGTAATCTGCACAATCACTCCCAAGAAAGGCTACGCCCCATATGGAACCCTTTGAACACTTACACACTGGGGTCAGCAGCTGTGCTTAACATCTGTGAGATATTCCACAATGACGTTTAAGGTCATATGTATTTTCATGCTTAGAAGCTAACTCTCAGATTTCTAAGAAACACATAAAGATTTCTTCCAGAAAACAAGTTATTGCCTATTATTTGATGGCATGGGAAGATGACCGCTGTCGTAGACACTGGAAATACTGAAAACATCCTCTTGGAAGGAAGAGTGGCTGTGGAATGGCCCATCCAACCAGAGGAGTCTTTAAACATTTTCAGTAGTGAACGCCAAGGCTATCCAAAGCTCAGTGTTGCAAAACAGGAATTAAGAAGGAACAGCAAGGAGTGTGTGATCCTCCCATGGTTGCGGACATCTGTGGCAGAGCCAGAGAGCAGTCTGACAAATCAGGACTATAGCAGAGGTATTGCAGGTACACTGCAGCATTGCTTAACTGCTTGCTCATCCCTCCAAAATCACAGATTTATAGAAGGGTTTGGCTTAGAAGGAACGTTAAAGATCATCTAATTCCAACTTTCCTCAACATGGACAGGAACATCTTATATAGGATCAGGTTGCTCAAAGCCCCATCAAACCTGTTCTTGAACACTTCAGGGGATCCAGAAATATCCCGAGCAACCTGTGCCACTGCCTCAAGCCCCTCACAGTAAAAAAATTCTTCTTGATATCTTATCTAAATCCACCTTCTTCCAGCATGAAGCCATTACCCCTTATCCTATCAGTACATGCCCTTGTCAAAAGTCCCTCTCCAGCTCTCTTGTAGGCTCTATTTATATACTGGAAGGTGCTACATGGTCTCCCTGAAGCCTTCTCACCTCCAGGCTGAACAACTCCAACGCTCCCAGCTGTCTTCACAGGAGAGGTGCTCCAGCCATCATCTTTACCGACCTCCTCTGAACTCATTCCAACAGGTCCATGTCTTTCTTGTGCCAGAGAGCCCAGAGCTGGATCCAATGTTCCAGATGGGGTCTCACAAGAGAAGAGATGAGGGGCAGAACCCCTTCCCTCCCCTGCTGGCCACACTGCTTTGGATGCAGCCCTGGACATGATTGGCCTTCTGGACTGAGAGGGCACATTGTTGAATCACGTTGTTTTTCATTCAGCAACACCCTCAACTCCTCTTCAGGGCTGGTCCCAGTCCAGGGAGAGTGAGAAGTGGGGGTAGGCTCAGCCCTGCCTGGCTTTTCCACCTAGATTTCTGCCTAGCAAAGGAAAGCTGTGAAATAATAATCAGTGAGAAAATATCTTGTATTACGCCTCCAGCCCCACTTATCATATAATACAGGAATGTAAGAGATACTGCTAAGAGCACTGGCTCAAGTTTATCCCAGTGTAACTTCAGGACAAGCAACAGAGGCGGAGTTGCAGTAGCCGAAACTAACTTACTATGTCCAAAATCCAGAGTGAATAATGTGCACAGTGTGTCCTGCTACATAGATCTCTCAGTTGGAGCTAATGTCCTCACCTTATAAAAGAATAAGTGTATCTCACAGGTAAAGTGAAGGCAAAAAACATTAATGCTAATTAAAATGGCACTCATAGCAAACTATTACTTCACTGCTCAGGCTGAAATTCCTGCTCAGCAGCAGCTTCACCTCACTGGGAGGAGCGCCCATGCTCTGGGTGGAGAAAAACTAATGATTTTGTTTTGTCTCTTTATTGGATGATGGCAATGTAGGCATGCATGCTTGAGAACCAAGCAAGACCTTAATTTTTCCTACAACTGAACCTGTCATTAAAATCATAAAAACAACTTTTTAAATTTCAGATGAATTCTGCCTGTGGTTGTGATCTGGCCCAGGTTCATAAGAAACAGCCAGTTTTAGCCCTCCAGAACATGCTCAGGAAGGAGACCTTGTCAGAGTGCTCCCTCTCTGGTCCCAGCAGCTAGAGCGCAGCGCCACAGAAAGGAAGGATAAATCACTTGCGACCTCACTTGTTGCTGTCTGGTATTCCTATTCCATTTGTGCTACAGCAGAGACAACAGATGGGCAGAAAAGGGGAAAGGCTGCAGTGCAATGCAACAGGTACACATCTGACAGTGCTAAGGTTCTGGACGGCTGCTCTTAAAAGTAATTTTGTGATGTTGTTCATAGTCAGCACAGAGACAGTACATAACAATTCAGAGCAAAGCAGGCTGAGACTTTTACCAACTGCTCTTACCTTGGGTGAGAAAAACAGCATTGGTCCTGCTGCCCAATGCTCCCACCGTACCTCTAGTCTCACAGTCTCTTGGTGCAGAATGACAGCAACCCTAAGGGGACAGGATGACAACAACCCTAGGGTTTTTTTTCCCCCTAACCTTTTCTATTGGATTAGCACATGAATTCCCCACAAATTCTTGTGAAATCTAAATCTGTACACAGGGATGACAATGCTGCTCCCCTTTTAAGAGCATTTCTCCATCCCAAAGTAAAATCTCCCTGGTGCAGCTTAGCACAACCTCTGACTTGTCCCATTCTCCCCTTTTGCCTTGTATGAGTCACTTTCCTACCTTACCAGAGTGCTCACAGCTAGATTGTCTGGATTTACCCACTTATCAGGGTAAATCTCCTGTAATCAGGGGCAAAAATCTTTTGCTTTTTAATGAAAATATTCCTACAACATCCTTTTTGCAAGCTTTCATTCCCTCGCTTCCGTTTAAGATTCTCCTGCCTCAGAGAACATCATTCTGGAACCCTTTTTACCCCACTGAACCTGACACAGTTTTCCCAAAATCCAGACAGATCCCTGAGCTCAGAAAGTATGTGCAGTTCATGGAAAGGAAGAGGTGCTGTATGTCCAGAGTCTGAAGTCCTGGATGAATGTCAGCAGCGGGCAGTTTCACGTATGATTTGAGTAAATGTTTATCTACTTTCTGATCCCAGGGCTCAGTTCATGTTCAGCCTAGATGTTTTTTCTACACAAAACCAATATTCTGTAAAAAAATAGAATTGTCTTTCCACATGCATCTTCACTAGAAAATAATTAAACATAGTAAGAAACATCAGCTTGTGTTGGAAATTAAATGTCATGGTGAAGAACAATACTTCAATATATCAAAAAGGTGTCACAGGATACTACATTTGTCTTCTTTTCCACACAGGTTTTTGGAATGGGGGGATTTTTTTATTATTATCTCTCTTTCCCCCCATTGTTGTTGTTGTTGTTATTGTTGTTGTTGTTGTTTTTGTTAATTTTGTCATGGATTGAGCTGTAAAAAAATCCATTGTGATGGCCGGAAAATCCTGGTTCTGGCAAACCCAATGGCTTGACGAGGCAACACACACGTGACCCAATTTTACAGACAGCTTTGTGTCTTTTATTTAATGGCTTGCAAATGAGTGCACATGAAGAAAAACAGGAGCCAGTGGAGTATGAGTTATCCAGCTGGGAATGCGCTTTGTTACAGGGATGCAGAGAATGCCTGCTCACAGCATGCATCACCCATGCTGGCAGCCAACAGTGAGGGACTCCCCCGCAGAGGGGGGACGAAAGCTTCTTGTGACATGGGGCCCAGTGGAGGACTCACTGGTTTTGTTGGACAGAAATGAGAGTGAGGAACACAAGGAACAGAATTTTCCTTCCATCTTCTGCACCTCTTTTTGACATGCATCTTATGGGTTTGGCTTTTTGAGTTGTTTTTTTTTTTTCCCTGGAGGATTTCGATTGCTTTTTGCTCCCTTGAGGATTAAAAGGTTTTTTCAAAGTTTACAGAAACAGTAACAGCATTTAACTCATCCAGACTAAATTTCAAATTAAAGTTAGGGTTCAGTCTATGAGAAGTTGGAGTTCTGGTTAATGTAGGCTAAAACAGATGAATTTGAGGTCTTGCCCATACACGGACTTTGGTACATGTTTAATTTTTTTCAAGCTCCCAGGTTTTATGTCCAAATGTAGGCTGGGAAATGGAAATCTTCAAATTTTTTTTACCTGAACAGTACACCATCTGCCTTCTAAAGAAAACATTGTTTGCACAACAGGTGTATGTATTAATTTTTAAACTTAGATTTTCTAGGTATTATTGGACTGCGGAAGAAATAACAAAAACCCACAGACTGATGTTCTGCTTTTCTAAAGTTCTTGTAATGCAAAAAAATATATTAATATTATGGGGGCTGTTTCCAATAAGAGTGCATGCAATAGTTCAAACTTCCTGTCCTCCTTTGCTTTGAGACCCAGATAAGGGCTAATATTTCCATAAAGCATGAAGATGTTAAAGAAGGAAATCTGTGACTGATCACAGCGTGGATCTCCATTTTCAACTTGTCATTCATTGGCAAAGCGGGGGTATCTAACCAGCATTCACTTTCAAGTACATTTCTGATAAGGAGAAATGGGGTACATAGTGGGATATTTTTCCCAACATTTGCTTCAAATCCTTTCTAAACATGTCATCTTTTGTTTATGTTCATTTAACTCTGATTTGCAGAATGTTGGACTGCTTATTCAAATGAAAAGATGGTAATGGTCTGCAATGAGAATTTAAGGATTGATGTCCAAGAGGATCTTTGTAATATTTTTGGCTTGAGATACTTGGCTGTCCTGAGACTAAAACTGTATCTAGGGGTATTGTGAGAGTTATGTCTTGGTTTAAGACTGTGATAAATAAAAATCCCAAGTGTCATCTTGTCATATCACAGCTAAAGGCCATATAATTAAAATAAAAGCTCCTTCAGCACTTGTCTTCCAGTGTTTTTACATATTGAATTAATGATGGGCTAGTTAATTGACAGCTAGGATCAGAAATCAAAGTAAAGTATTAAACTGGAATCAGAAGCAGAAAACGCATAATTAGGTAGAATTGGGGAATTGTGCAAGAGCTTGTCTGCTTACTACATTTAATCCATAAATATTTGGAGAATATTAGGATATTAAGTGTATTTCCCTTCCAATCTGCTTTGGGTGTGCTCCTAAGCAGAACCCAGGATCCTCCCTGCCTGGGCCACTAACACCAGGAAAGAACTGGGAAGAGCTATGGGACTAATGGGAGGGTGGTGAGTGCCCAGGGTTAGGTTTCAGAGCAGGAGAATGCAGTAAGAAGAAAACATTGGCCAAGGTTCCAACACTGTCCATGAGCTGCTTGTCCTTTTCTCTTTGTGTTTTCTGATTTTGTCTTTTTTGTAATTGTCCTAGAGTGACTTTATGATGCCTGTATCCCCAGTTGTCTGTCCTGTATATTGTGTTCTGCACTGTTAAGGTTGATTCTTAGAGTGCACAGTTTGTTTTGAAAAACTAAGTTAACTCCTCCACATTCCCCTCCTGGATGGTCTGCTCAGCTGAGGCTCGGACAGACTGCTGCAGGACAGAGATCTCCTGTGCTTTTTAGTTAGTTTTAGCTAGCTAGGGCAGAAGACTGTGGGGTTTTTTCCTTTTTTCTTGGTACTTTTTAAACCTGCTCTTGACTGAAAACCTAGAGGAGAACCAGAGATCATCCCTGTGCCCTCCGAGGCCCAGGACAGCATTTTTCTCCAGCGCTGGAGGAATTGATAAGAGACTGAGAGAGACGAACTGCACCCTTGGCAAGGACTTTTCGCAGTTTGCCNACAAGGACTTTCTGAATTTGCCATCTCACTTCAGAATAACGAAAGGTTTTATTGTTTCATATTATTCATTCTTTATGCTTGTGGGCACTTAGTTAAATAAATAGCTTTTTCCACTTTTCTCCAAGGAATTTTTTTTCCAGACTAGTTGTGGGGGAGGGGCCATTTGGGTTTGGGTTTTTTTCCCAGAGGAACCCCAGTTGGAGGTTTCCTCCCAAAATTTGCCCTAAACCAGGACAGTAATCTTTCACTGTCTTGCTTTTCCTAAAGGACTATCACCAATAGTCTAGGACAAAGCCTCACCCACACCACAAACCCAAGAGATAAAAATATACAGCAAGCCACACAAGGTCCTAACTTAGGTTACTGTAATATTCCTAGAAATTTCCTTCCATGTTTTTTCTCCCACCTTGAACTTCAGCCTTAATCACAGCCCTTGTTTTAGCAACAGTTGTATATTTGGTCTGGTGATCTCCGTGAAAGCAAAACCTCAACATCATCCTGTGTAGAGGATTTTTAGCAAGTGAAACTCTAGTTCACTGACATTAAAAAGAACCCAACACTTCCTTGATGGTTTCTTCCTTCAAACACTGCTAATTCCGACACTAAGTAGGAATACTTTAAATGTGAACCTTATGTCACAGGTATGTATACACCTCAGAGCAAAATACCTTGGGCATAATGGTGATACTAATTTCCCACATATCTAGGGACTTATTTTAAATTTCTTCCAATTATCTACCTAAACTAACACCTGATACCTGGTACTTGTCCAAGTCATATGCATGAAATCCAGAATTAAAAGTAATTTTGGGGCCAAGTGACTACTAGTAATTCTAAACAAGATTATCTGGCAGTTTTAAATGCCTTCTTTGCTTCAACATTTTAGTTTTCTTTTCTTGACAACAATCTCATTCTAAACATGAAAGAAAAAAAAAGTAACTGGGCAATTGTTCTAAACGCATCTGTCTCCCTTGTTAACCAATTTTATGAAGTTTATATTCTGATTATAAGCCCCCACACATAGCTTACAAACCACTAAAAATGGAGGACATAAAAACATCCCTGTAACTGATGCCTATTTCTTTTCAGCTCCCTTTGGAAACTTGTCCTGAGTGTCTTCATCAGAGGTGACCACCCAGTTCAAGCTGCCTAAATCACATTAAGATGCTTGATCATTGTACTATACCACCAATTTTTTGAACCAGAAAATATGGACCCAAGCTGATGGCAGCTCTCAGCGCAGCACAGCTGATGCTTCCTGAATTCTCCAATTTTACTATACCTCTAGTTTTTCCTCATCTCCCTGACTCCTAAAAGTAGCTCCAGAATCTTGCTGCAATATGAAGCTCAAAATGTTAATGTATTCCAGTCTGCTTTCAGGTCCTTCCTTCCCCTGTATCCCAGCCATATTTTCCATCCTGATCCCTCACCAGAGTTAAAACTGTTTTTATTCTTAATGCTGTATCTCTGAAGCCTCTGAAACTATGATCTTACCATTCTATTTCCTTTGTTTGTACAAAGGAAATAAAAAATTAGGAGCCTGTGAATATTACCTGTTGTTTCTTTGCCTCCTTGAAACCCTAATGCTGATCCTAATGTCTACCCTGACAATAGCTGTAGCCTGACATCACCGTAAATGTAATACATATCTGTTTCTCTGAGAAATATGACTACAAGTTTAGTCTCATAATGTAACATCCGAGAGGCCCATATTTAAAAGAGCTGAGCTGCATATTTTTGGTCAATTGTTTAGTGTAGGAATCAGTTGTTTTCCCATGCTTGTACCTTCATTTCTCTCACTCAGTGCCTCTCTTTTCATGCAGCTGGCACTCTGTGTAGGATAATATTGCTTATGTTACTGTGTAAAACACTTATGTAAACCATGATACTCTCGGTGGATGCTTCCCTACCTTACAAGAACTTGCCCAACAGGAAAGAAGATAGAGAATGCGAGGCATCCTTTCAGGGAACAAAAGGAAACTCTAATGTGCAGTAAGCTGCACATTAGGAAGGCCTTCCAGTAGGAAATGCAGAATCATAAATTGCCCTTGGGTGGATATCACCAGAGAGGAAAATCTGGAGAGGTCCAGCACTGATTTCTGGATTGCTGGTCATAGCCAAGGGCCCCCTGGGAACCTGTGGCTCTGAGAACAAAGTGTTTGGCATATGGCCTTACCATAATTAAATACATCACAACTCAAAAGGTTTGGAAATACACAAGTCCTATTTCTATAATGCATGGTGGTTACTTAAACTGATAAAAATTGAGATACTACATATATATTTAAACTTATAAGATTAAAAGAAGGCCTTCTCAAGCTTTCAACAAAACTCTTAAAGAAGGATATAGCATTGAACTATATTAATTGGCCTTTACAGCAGCCTTAGGTGAGAAAAAGATGGGAAATAGTTTAAAATTTAAGGAGATCAGAAGGATTAACTCTGGAACAATTGTTCCAGTAAGACACTTCTCTTAAGTCCTAAAATATTTTGATTGATCCCATCCAGCTACCTGCAGTACCCATCTGAAGGTTTTTTTAATTTCACACAAGGCCCTTCATGAAGAAAAAGTGAATAAATGCTTGTGATGGATGCTAAAAAAAGGTGGTCTTCCAGAGTTTCACATAAGGCACCAGAGAGTTGATGTAGACCAGTCACAGGAAATCTATTTCGAATGTTCTTTCCCCAAGGACAGAAGAAAAATTGCTTCCTTTTCCTATGCCCTTGTCATCCAGAGGTCAGGGAGAAATTCTAATGAAAGGAAAGCACCCCTGGTTTGCTTGCATTTAGCTTGGTCATGTTTGGATTTGGGCTACGCAGTATGTCTTCTCTAAGGTCAGTGCTAGAAATTTCTCAGTATTGTCTGGACTATAACACAAGCTTTTGCTTAGACAGATGGCTCATTGTGGAGAGTAATTTACCAAATATTTATACAGTTTCACTTACTTCATCAGTGAGCTACAGTTCACTGACTGTTCCTAGCCACAGTAAAAAGGATATGACATTGCCTTATGGCTGTTAAAAAATGTAACATTTCAACGGCAACATTGCTCAAAGAAGAGTTTCAGCCATGACTGATTTTTATTATCATTATTATTATTATTATTATTTTTGGAGGTTCTCTTCTAAATCAAGCGCAAGGGAAAAGGACTGTTTGAATTTTACATTTTGAAAAGATAAGCTGAAACTGAAAGAATAATCTACCAAATCCATAACATTTTGAGAACAGATACATAGGAAATTTTATTCTGTGTCAGAATGATTTCCTGTTGTGAGCCTCTGTGTAAGCTTGTTTGATAGAGTGAAAAAAAATCTCCCCTGGTTCATTCATTAATGTGGGGACAAGTAGATCTTGTCTTTCTGCTTGAGATGAAAATAACAGCTATCAGTGTGAGAGTCTTGTCCTTTTGCCATAGCATGTGGGAAAACCTGCCTCCATTTTGGGCAGGGCTGTTCATAAAGAATATTGCTATTCCACATGTTTCTGTGAAATGGAGATTCAGGCTTCTGGAGATTCAGGCTTCCTGCAAAAAGCGTCCCATGGCACATGTTCAGCAGACATCTTCCCTCTAGGTGGGCAGTGGCTCTGGTGCAAACACAACCTTCAGCATTTACTCTCATATCCATCAAACCAGTCTTGGTGTCCATCTCTGAAGGGTTTCAATGGCAGAAAGAAACAGAAGCATCTCTGTGGTTTTGGACTTCAATCTTTACCTCAGTTCATCAAAGTCTAAGCTCTTCCTCCGGGAATTATTTCATTCCCCTACTGGTCACATCAGCAGGGTGACATCACTGTGCCTACTCAGCCATTTCAGGCAGATGAAGACAGAAGACCAGATTGCTCTGAGACACAATGAATCTTTTGAACACCTCAGTGCATCAGCTTCTGAGTAACAATCCTACTGTTTCTAGTTCAGCTGATCAGATATCCCAGATCCATTTGTAAAAGTCAAATCTGGATGAAGAGTGGATTTTAAGTAATACTGTTGTTTGGGTCAATTGTCATACAAAATATTTATTGAAGCCTTGTATATCTCATGTGCTGTGTTTATACACATGTACTCCATGAAGCTTTAGATGCCCAATTACATAAAAGGTTGATGTCAAAAGCTGTTAGATTTTTCCTTCCTCCTTCCTTGTAACATTGTTTTGCGCTATTTGGTGCAGCCAATAGACGCAACAGTACTACAAAAAGACACTGTTCTTTCAGCTTTGGAAGGAAATGTTGCCATTGACATCTTAGAGATATACACATAGAGATAGCACATTTCCTAAAACAAACATCCAGCAAACTTATATATTGCTATCGTTTCAGTTAAGTACTCTATGAGTCAGACATCTGGTCCTCACTGGGTGGCTCTGCATAAGCTCTTTGTTCAGGGATATGAAGCAATCTCAAGGCTGTCTGCAAAGACTGCAGAGCAAAGCCTTGTCTTCTCCATCTGGGATGAGAAAAGCATGCATGAGTTGAGTTTCTGTTCCTTAATTCTGTACAATACAACGCACAGGAGGTTTCTCTGAGATAATCCATACATACCTTTCTTGTTTAGATCACTATCCTCTCTAAGTTATACCATGCAAAAAANACCAAACCAACAAAAAAAAACCCAAACCCAAACCCAAAAAACAAACAAACAAACAAAAACAAACCCACAACAAAAAACAGAATAGGAAAAACTGACCAAGAAGGGTTTTATTCAGGAATGGAAACTTTTTTCCTAATGATTCCCTGAGTGGATTTCATGTGAGTGACCTTTCAGTATTTTCAAGACAGAAACTAACAATGATAAGGACAACAGACGTACCCCTCCAAATTCACTGAAAGAACTGTTTTGATTCAAAACACTTAGGCTGCATTTATAAACCACTTACTGGGGCCTGATTTCCGTTGCTTTGATGTCAATCTGCTTAGTTTGAAACTCAATGTAAATCAAGTCCTCTTTCAACCCCAGGAAACATGGGGAAGGTGCCAAAAGTGAGACGTTCTTTGCGGGCTTGTTGGGAAGAGCAGATTATAGACAAGGATGTGTAGAGAACTGGCCTTTGCAACTACCCTCAGGCAAGCCTTATCTGTAGCCTTGAAATTTTAAATGGCATTTGACGAACAGAGCACTGTGAGGACTGAACTAAGTACCAGGATGCTCTTGCCCAGGCTGCAGGTGTTTCACTGAGGAATTGTGCATAGAGGAGGAACATGCTTGCCTTGAACGATTGCCATAAGCAGCTGCTCTGCATTCTGACTGTTGAACTGCTCCCTGGGATGTGAAACATGCAAGTAAAAGGGGGCAGCTGAGTGACACAAGTTTCAGGGATGCCAGTGCATGGGAATAGAGCTCCAAATTTTAGATAGAGAAAAGGTGCAGATGAACATTGAAGACATTGAAAGATGGGCTAAACTCCTTGGCTACATGCTGGCCTGGACTAACTTCTTCATGAATATTTCATGTCACTGTGAAATGATTACATGAAGGGGAAATTCATCCAGAATGGAGAGAAATCGTAACATTCCCAGTACCAAGGATGGCACCTAAATTTAGAAAACTCATGGTGTTTTAGGGAGCTTTGTTTCATAACAGAACATGAAATCCCCTAATCTCAGTAAAGCAAACAAGACTGTGGGATCAGCAGTCCTTGAGAATACTGTCTCAGACTAAGATGACTACCAGAAAGCCTTTCAGGGAGGCCATACCTACCCGTATCCTCTGATGTGTAGTCAAAGTGCAGGAAGATAATTTGTTTCTCCTACACTGAATTCCATGTGTGGGAATTACAGCAGCGTTCTTTTCCCAAGTACACAGGTTTAAGCTGGGATATGCGCTTGTTTTCATGACAATATCATCCATCCATTAGAACACCTTCAGCAAACAGCTCTTCCAGTGGCTTGTAGGCAAGAATGGAGATGAAAACCAAAGGAGTAATTTTGCTGCTTCTGTTTGCTTGAATGCATTCTTGTTGATTATGCCTTCAGGAGGGCAGAAACTCTCTGTCTCCACACAGGAGAAGCAAAGCTAACTGTGTCAAATTTTTTGCTATTAGGTTCTTGCTGATGGCATGAAAGTACTCAAAATTTTACATTTTAATGATCATGCTCAGACCTCAACCCCCCTGATGGTAATGTTTGCCAGGTTTGCCCCTACTGAGGGAGCACAAGGTCATCCATCACATTGGAGCAATTTCCACTCCATCCACAAACCTGATCAAAAGACCAGGAAAGTGACCACAGCTGTGACTCCATCCTCTTAAGTATGAATTATGGTCTCTGTTGACATGCCACAGATTTTTAGTACATACCCAATAGCAGATAATTGCCTTTCAGCATGTTGGGAAATTTTTACAAGTAAACACAACAGCCAGAAATGGATTCCTCAGTAAACTGCACCACTTTTCCCTTCACCTATCCTCTTCATAAGCTTATGTGTTTGGGTGTACAAAGGACACCATTCCAGGCCATTAAGTGACTCATGTTTACATTTAGTCCAGACATTAAGGAAATGAAAGCTTTTACAGGCATTATATAAGTTGCTTTAATATTTGCAAATATTCTTCTGTCAATAACAGATACTGTAACTATGTCAGTTATTTATTAACTACAGACTGATGTATTACCTATTCTATGTAAAAACTACAGTCTGTAAACCATAGACAAATTGATAACAGTTAACTTTGGACCAATAGATGAACTATATTAAAAATTATCTATTGCATATCCATTTCTGTCTAATCAGATATGCTGGACAGATAACCTCTCAATGAGTTTTGTATTTAAATTCTATAAAAATTCTCACAAGCTACAGCATTTAACATTGTCCAGCATACACCAGCAAAATTAATACAGAATAACTCCAACCACAACAAATCAACCCCCTGCATCTATCGTAAGTTTAAATTCCATACCTAAGTGCATACATACATGAAAAACCTCTCCAGCATTTCTGCGCAAATTGTACCTCCAGTAATAAGCCAATTGCAGCTGATCAGGTGCAATCTCCTTAAACTAGATGTGGGCTCCAATCAAATGCATTTAGCACTTTGACAGTGCTTGATATTTCACACTTGTGATGCTAAGTGTGGGTGACCTTATTTTAAGGCTCAGGGTGCTCATTTCTGTACGGAGAGGACCAGCAACATCTGTGGGTGAAATATTGTGAGAATAAAGTGACTTAGGTAAAGAAGTTGGACATTTTCAGGAAATGGCACTGCGAGAGGTAGTACTGGAAGACCAAATGAGAGTGAGGTCATTGGTGCCAAAGGCACAGCATTTTATCCCAATTTACGTGATCTTGCTGTTCCATGGTCTTTTCCTGTTGGTTCCCATTTGTGGTTTCTTATTTCTTATTTCCTACTTCCATTTTTGTCTCTTAAACATAATTTTTACTGTGTCCTTCATTCAGCATTGCACTCTGTGAGGATCTAACACATTTGAGGACACTGGCTTTATACAAATTATCCCTACCTGCAGCAGCAACCTGCTGCTTCAAAATGCTGCCAAGCTCCACCAAATCAGTGTCAGGCTCTCATCGCAATACACACTGCAGTGGTTTCTTTCCTGATTGCAGAAGGAAGTGTGGGAAAATCACACTGGTCTCTGTGTGCTGTCCCACCATAAATAACAGGATTGATGAGGATGTCTATGAATTACTGCTTGATCGAAGGAGAAAAAAGCCTGGTACATAAATGCAAATCCTGCAACTAACAAAGATTTTGCAGCTCCATGTATTCTTCAATACTCCTCTGACCATTCTTAAGTTGAAAAGTGGCTTTTTCCCTTTTCCCTGGTTTTCAAACAGTACTGTTGCTACATTGTGGTGACACCTTCTAAACAAACTTCTGAATTCATTAATGCAATTCATTAAGCTTCCAGCACAACTCGCTAATGACTGACGACTTCTGAAGTAAAAATAATTTTTTTTTCCTTTTTCTGGCTATGCTATTTGCCAAACCTACATTCCCAAACAGATATTTAAGTGGACTTCAACCCGACGGAGTCCCAAGAAACACACACTCCACTTCCTGACATGCTCTGAATTGCTTTTAGTTCTGTATTTCTGTACAAATATACCTAGTGGCTAAATTAGAGGGTATGAGCTACAGCAAATTACATAGCCTGTTTAGACTCACAGGCCAGCTCCCCATAGTTAAGGGAAGGTTTACTTTGAAATAGTTCCAGATTTTTCTCTCCTTGGTCCAAATTTCCTTTATCAAGAGTCCCTTTCACCCTTCTATTTATGCCTCCCTCTTCCCTTTTGGCACCTCAGCAGCACCTCTTACATTACTGGAGGAAGCATAGAATGCCTTCCATTTGAAAATAAAGTAAAATAAAAAAAGGAAGACAGCTACTTTCCTGTTCTGCTTTCTCCATCTGTTCTCCAGCCCTCTCCATCACCCTCCTGACAATGTGCAATTTCGTTCTTTTCTCTGGAGGTCTGTTTCTGCTGCAGCCCTTTGTAGCCCAGCGGCTCAGCGCAGGTGTGTGCACAGCATCTACAGCAGGTTTGCATTTGCAGGAAACTCTGGCCTGGGCTGCTGGCCTGGGCTGCTGGCCTGGGCTGGTACATGTCACCATCAGACCTCCCAGCACACATGGTGGGTCAGGCTGTGAGGAAGGGACCAGGGGAGACATTCAGGCTTTCCGTTCCTGTCCCGACTTGTGCTGCAATCAAACCTCCACACATCCTTTGGTAGCAGTGCTTCCTCTGCTTGCTCACCTTCACTCAGCTAGGGTGGATGGGGGAGCCATCAACCCACTTTGTGTAGGCAGTAAACATGAAACTGCTGGCTTTTCTGAACCCCCAGTAAAAAGCTGCATAGCAGAAGTACAGAAAATGGTACCAAATTTTAGAAGTACATACTGGACATTATAAGGAATTATTATTACAGGATGCAGTAAAAATACCTGTTTTAAATGCTTGTTAGCCAGACTGACTTTAGTGGAAATGCAGATTTCATTAAACCCCACTCCCCCCCAAACCAATACCCAATAATGTGCAGCCTTCATAGCCCATTCTTTTAAAATTTTTTCCCCATGACCTAATGTAGAATAAAGACATACAAATAAATATCTTTATTCCGATTGTACCAATGGGAACTTCTCTAGAAACAGCAAGCAAAAACCTCAGGCTCACTGGGATTTGAGACTGAGGTAAATTTTAAGATACTTTGTTTTTGCAGATTTGCTATGCCAGAGCACTAAGTGCAGTTAGAGTTGTTCAAAGACAGTTTTCAATAATGTCTTTTCTTATCACTCTGGGTATCTGAGGTCCAAACCTGTTACATGGTTATTTAGAGCAGCCCTAAGACTTCTTAAAGTCCCATTGTTTGTACACAGAAATTTAAAAATCAGAGACAACAAGAAAAATAATGAAAATTTGGCAAAATTCATTTTCATTGCATTCTTTTCTAGTCAGCAGAAGAACCTTTTCTCTCTGTCTTGCATCAAGTTCTAAAAGCAAGGAGACTTGAGCAGAGACATCAAGTCCAATCCGTGGCAGTCCAGTAATTGTGTGGAAGAATAAAACAAAATATAAACAAAAAAGAATAATTGACAATCAAACATAAAGTTATGACCATGAAAACCAGATGATGGAAATCTAGAAAGAAATTGAGAAATAAAACCAGTAGATGTCATCGATGAATGTCAACGGTGGGAAAAAATTTTGTCAAAACTGAAAGTAATGGCCCTGTTCCAAATCTATCTACCAGGACCGAAATGAGCAGTGGCACCACCAGAGCCTACACTTTCCAAAATGTGAAAGGCACCTTCATCTTTACAAAGAATCAAGGTGTGAAATTAGCAAAAGGCTCTGAGGAATGTTCCTAACACAAGAGGTGTGCACTCATGCTTGTTAATAATGGGGTTTCCACAAGAGGTCTGCCAAATGGTAGCACTTCACAGCTTGCTGCCAGCTCCACACCCACAAATCGGTCTGCTACACATCTAAATGCTACCATCCACCGAGCTTCAAAATCACAGGAATCAGCAGGATAGTTGTGTGAGTGGTACCAGCTGCATCCACTAAAGGGTTGCAGCAGAAGAAATAAATTGAGAAATTAATGATAGGAAAAGCTAACTCAAAGTATTTTATTAGCCCTGTATCTGCAGCCACATTTCTCTCTTGATAGTTAACCTATTCCTCACCAGAGTGGCCCTTTTCATTACAATTATTGCTTTTATTTTATTTTATTTTATTTTATTTTATTTTATTTTATTTTTTATTTTATTTCAATAATTACTGTTCTTATCTTAATCCAGAGGTTTTACCTTTTTTCTGATTCTGCTCCCCTTCCTCCCAATCAGCTGGCTCTAGTGAGCAAGTGACTACGTGGTACTTTGTTGCCTGGGTTAATCATTTGCACTACCAGATGAAATTACTTTGCAATTACTTTTTAATGGCAGCCTCAAAAACTGGCAGTGATGAAAGTTCATTTTCCATTGCTTTCATAAGCATAGAGGTAGCTTTGCCATGTCATAGTGACTTGTTCAAATACTTCACCCACCGTTGTTTGTACTTTTTTTTGCTGCTATTTGAAAAATGAAATTTCATTGCCTTGAGCTTACGGACTTCTATTAAACCAGACTTCCTGATCACCTTGACCTTTACCATGACAGGAAGCTCTTGTAGGTGAAACACGGTATTTTGCTTCATAGAATATATTCTTTCTATGGCTACTAATTGCCAGACAAGAGGGTCCAGAAGACCTGTAAATTAAATTCTGCTTGTGGGTACACAATCCAAAGCCACTCATACTTTTCTCAAGGACAGCAAACTACCTAATATGTGTCTAATAGGATTACATAAAACCTGGTGGGCTTAGTTCAGGGGCCTTATTCTGCCTAGGTGAGGAAGAATAAGGGGCAGCAAGAGAGCTGTGGCTGAGGAAACCATGACCAGTTTGGGGAATTGACATCCTGATGGGCCAGGGAGGTACATGAGACACTGGGGGTGTTGACACTCGGGGAGACTTGGATTAGGCTGGCAGGGGGCTATACAGCTGTGCAGCCCACTTCTGCATATCTGGGCAGGGAGACGTGAGGGACCCTGCATTCACTTATTTGAGGCTAAGTTAAATTATAAACAGGTTGGAGGCTGTGCTTCTTTTTCCTTGAGGGAACACAGGTCAGAAAAAAGTATAGGGGAGAGGAAGGTGAAAGGAGGGAGGGTTCCCTCCCTGTTTTCTTTGTTTACTTCCATCCCTCTCCTAGGTTTTCAATGCTCTTCCCTCACTTTCTGAGATGAGTGTATTAAAAAAAGCAAGAAGTAGAAGAAGAACAAAGAAGAACAGATTTTTCTTAAAAAAACTCCCCAAAACAACAAAGTTAAGAAAAATGAAAGGCTACAGTGTCTTTTCTAAAATGGGAAAAAGGAATGTTTTCCTGAATTTGAAGTTCTTTCATTAAACAAAGAGTTTTGGCAAAGCTGCGTTTTGCAAAAATGCTTTGGACAAAAAGCATTCATAAACTTTAGTAGAAACACAAACTTCCAACACGCATAGCTAACATGACCTTAGCAAGGGGTACAAAAATAGGTGAATTAGGAATGAGCTGGACTCAGAAGAGGACCCCTAGCAAAACTTGCAACAACACCCTAAAATTAGAGAGGACCTTGTGGCAGAACAGTGTTGATCTGTTCTTTGGCACGCAGCCAAAGGACCTGCCAGCAGCAGCATCTTCCTGGAAATAGAAATGCACTGCACCTCCATGCCCTTCTTTCTGCTGTGGAGTAATTTGGTAATCATTGGCTGCTCTACATGCAACAGAGGAGCATGAATAGGTTCTGACTACCCACTTCTTTTCTTTTAGCTGCGGATAAAGCCTGCACTCTAGTGGATTGTCTCTACTGGAGAGTGCAATCCATTTATTGACTTGTGGACTATAAAGACTGAATTTCCAGAAATGCTGGACTCTTTTCTAGCCTCACGTCTTGAAGACTGTGAAGAGAGCAAAATCAAGCAATAAAGTGCTTTAAGACAGTCTTATCCTCACTACAAACCTAGGTCTCCAGAGAACCTCAGAGATTCTGTTTTTTTCTATGCAATTTTGAAATTCCTTTCTGGTAAATTTCCACACTGAAGTAGCAGGACTCTCTCTTTAAGGGTCTGTTTGAAACCAAGAATATTAAGGAAACCCTTTTTGTTTACTCCACAAGGCTTTGGAACAAGTTCTACACCACTCACTCAAGATCCATGCCTATACTTGATAGTAAATCTGTTTAGTTTTAAAAGCTCTGGAGATACTAGGAAGTAAACATGCTTTAGGCTTGTCTGTAAATCCTGTGCCAAATCTGGACTTAAAATATTTACAAATACAATAGGGAACTTGCGAAAATAAAAGAGAATTTGTTTTAAATCTGAATGCTTCAGGAATCTTTGTTATACTGTCTTCTCGAACTGCTGCATGAAACTACAATGTTAAGCATGAATAAGGGGGACAGGAGCCAAGTGTTGTACTATTAAGTATAATAAGAAATGTTTCTCTGTGTGCACTTATTTTTTGTGCAAAAGTGGGAAGCAATAATATTGTTTCCATACTATACAGATCTCATGGGCAGAGGTAAAGCCAGTTCAATCTTCCAACATTTCAACCCTGGCACAACTAAAAGACATTATCAGAAATCAAAAAAATTTCAAATGTTGTTTGTTTTTTATTTCAGTGAATGTGATCGCATTTGCTCTGTGCATGATGAGAACAGTTGACAGCTTCCATCCCCCAGCAGCTTTAAAGCCTGTCATCCATTCTCATCTGAATTAAACAGAAGGTAGCCCTCCATTTCAGCTGGTTTGGTGGAAAGAGGCAGCCTGTGAAAGCAAAAGAGCTATACTCATGCCTTCTTTAAGGGAAAAGGATCAACTCAGTTTGCCCTCTTATACTGGCCCCTCAGACAGAGGGGAGTCATCAGTGAATGCTGGTTCTAAGTATCCATATATTTGCAAAAACTAAACAGAGGTCATGCTTTATTTTTCATGGGTTTTTTTCTTACTTGGAATCGTAAGGCTTATGCTTAGATTTAGGCTTCCCTGAAGACAGGTTATGCACATTACTTCTCTTTCATGTAGATGTTAGTATTCCATTCAGCATGAGCTGCAAATAGTCCTGATAGTATTTGGGCATAAAGTCAAAATGTGCAGAGTAGAAATCACCTGAAAGGGAGGGAACTGGCAATTAGTCCCAGTGCTTATGAGCTACTTCCTTCACATTGCCTCAGACTGATATTCTGTGCCTGATAATACCAGAAGGTTAAAACTTGGGACAATTTGGATGTGACCAGACACACCAATACTAAAAATCAGGTCAGCATGAGTTACTGGAGATCATGCCAGACAAAGTGTGGTTCTGTGTCAACTGGGCTTTCTGTTATGACACTCAAGGATTTGAATCTTATTTGGAAGTTCTCTGTTGTTATATAGCTCATATAGTTAACTACAGAATAGAATTAATAGTGTCAAATTCTTCTAATTCTTCTACAGGCTCAAAGAATATTGGAAATACACATTTGTAGTGTTCCCATCTTGCTTTATGACATATGAACAGTTGTATTGTAACAGCTCTAATAATTAGGACGATCAGTGGCTTTTGTATTTATATTTGACAGATCTCTACCAACAGCTAACATTACCAAAACTAGAGCACCTACTGATGAAAAAAGAAAACCGTAGCAGATATGGAAATGAAGGCATTTAATGGATGAGATGATGCTCTGGCTACTTATGTCATTGTCACACTAAATACATCAATCTGTCTTTCTTAATGATCCGGTTTCTTCCATTTAATAGAATTTGAAAGCTCATTTGTTTTTGTAACCCAGCCTCTCTAGTATTAATTTTCTTTTGGCTCTATGAAGTGTCAGAATCATTCTGCTGACAAATACTACTGCAGTCACCATGCGGCATCAGGGATTCAAGGAGTGAAGTTTGGGTGTAATGTGCTTGTATCTGGCTCAGTGCAATTTCCAGCTGCTTTATGCAAACCCAGCCAATGCTTACAATCCACCAGCTACAAAAACAGGACTTAGAGGCATAGGCAGATTAGCAGACAAGAGAGACTGTGTTGTAAGTTAGAAGGGTTGAGGCTATGGACAGCCATGCTCCCGGTTCTCACCTGATAACAGAATCAACTATCACTACATATGTTCTCATTCTACCAGACCCCACCAAATAAGTGTAGCTGTTTAAGCAAGACTCTAAGACTTTTAAACCCATAGTAATATTTCATATCACTGATAATTTGGTTTAAAACAGGGAAAAAGAGTTAAATTTTCCAAAGCCAGAAAAACTCCTTTTCCTTTTCCTTTTCCTTTTCCTTTTCCTTTTCCTTTTTCCTTTTCCTTTTTTCTGCCAAGTAACTCCATCCCACAGTAAATGACTCACACCTGGTGTACATGGGGTCCTTAAACTGCATTGCCATGGTGCAGGTAGACTTCAGCTGTGTAGATAGGCTCACCTTTATCTTCATTCCTCTAATATTGTTTGATAATGCCATTTTGATAATGTTTGTTTGTTTGATAATGCCATGAAGCTTCCACTGGGTAATGACTCCCCATTAAAAACCAGCAGGTTTTACAGTGCTGTTCTCAAGAATCCATCATCAGACCTATAGAATCTTCAACACAGACTCTCCTCCAAACCCTCTTGGAGGCTGGATGCCATCCAGCTCTGGAGTTTGCTCAGTATTTTTGTTGAGCAGGAGACGCTCCAGGGTGCTGGCCCCTGCTGACATGAGGCTGGTGCATTTTTCATGGTAATCGACAGCAGATGGGGATGTGCTGTGGCAGCCCTTTGTGAGAGAGCTGGGAGCTTTGCTCCAGCATGTGGCAAGGCTGGAGCAAGGCAGGGCTGACGCTGAGTGCTGGGACTGCAAACAAGGCCAAGCACTGGAGGAGGGCATGTCCGCTCTCCTTTTGCTCCCCTTCCCACCATCCCCTCCCTTCCTCCAGACAGGCCATAAGTTCCACCAGGGAACATATTACTTGCATATGGGTATTTTCCAAAAATACCAGGGACAAGTTAACGTACAATTCTGAACAGATCCAGTGCTTTTAAAAAAATTGTTCCTTTGTAGAAACCATAAAACTTTTTTTTCCCCTGCTCTCATAAACAAGAGTGAAATGAAGCCCCTGAAAAACCTTATTTTCAGTGTAAACCAGTACAATTTTTGATTTGAGTATTTAAATTTTACTACAAAATCTTTGGTTGAGGGTTTTTTTCTGGTTTTAGGTTGTTTGTTTTTTTTTTTTTTTAGAAACACAAGCAGAAAGAATTAAATTTCAGTCAACAGTTGAAAATTTATCAGAACTTTCAGGAAAATTCATCAGAAATTTCAAGTTATATTGTGGTGCTTAGAGAAGATACTATTCACAGAAGTAATTGGGTAGTGTNGAGCAGAGAGACACTCTCTGAAGGCACTGCGACAGGGTAGATTGAAAATTCTTGTTGATGTAATTCCATATAACTGCACCCAAAAGATCAGGTGAAACCACTGCTATCAGCATACTATGGGAAGAGTTTGTGGATCTCTGAGTAATGTATTTTCAATTGTTTATATGCAGGCTTTAAACACCATAGGATATTCTCCCCCAGTCATGCAAACAATATGATAAGGCTCTTATGTCAGCTAGGACTCCAAGTATATCTAAAATATATTATAAAATATTATAATAC
>WBMY01002786.1:208653-221515 GCA_013397315.1 Donacobius atricapilla | reverse complement strand
GCGGTGGCGCTGCCTTTCGCCCCGGCCAGGGGGGTTGGTACGGCACCACACGCTGCCACGGCCAGGGAAAATGGCGCCAAAGCGCCTGGCCCGGGCGGCGCGGGGAGGGTGGTGGGAACGGCCGGCGCCGCTCCCAGCGGAGCTTCTCCCGCGGCCCAGGACCCCCGAGCATATCCCGTTGGAACGGCGCCTCCGCCCACAGCGGGGGAGTCCAAGGGAGGGTCGCTCAAAACCCCCCATTTCAGGCATGCCCCGGGTGGCGCAGGTGCNAAGCCTTGTTTTTTGCCTCAAAGATACAGCACTCTGAGGCCATCTCTGTCCACGGCCATCCCCCGCCTCCCGAACAGGGCGGCCAAAATATCTAAAGCAATGCCGTCATCCAAGGAGAGCGCGGAGATTTCCATAGTTACCAAAAATTCGCAGGGGTCTGCCCGCGCAGCAGGGTCACCAGGGAGTGGGAGTTGGGGGGAGAAGGAGGGCGATACGTTACCACGTTCAGCTGCTGCCCATCACGTCGGGGTCACCAGAGGACGCAATTCGTCACACACACACAAACACACACTCACACTTTGATCAGAAGGCATGAACTACAACTCCCCTTTATTTGAAAGTCTGACTCCAATATACAGTATCTCTAAAAAGGCCAGGGACTGGGGGAGAAGGTCGACACCTCTCCCCATCCCATTGGTCAGGACAACTGTCCATCAGCTGTCCATATCTCTAAGACAAAGAATGTAAACTATCTTGAAACTACAATAACATTGGCCAGTGTTTACAGACCAGAGCATGAGAAAGAACCCAAAACATGAAACTGTGAAACAGAAGAGAAGGCTGAAAAATCAGGGCAACAAGGAATACTTGTGAAATACATTATCCATGGGAATATTCCATTCTGTCTCTGTGTGGGGCTGTAATGTTTTTGTCTCCTGCTGTATACAAATAAACACCTACGTACAAAAGAGATGAGGGCAGCTTGTGAAAGAGCAAGGAACAATTTCAGGCTTTAAACTGACACATTGTTCCGACCCGTAATAAAACAGACTTCAAGAATGAGGGGGGACTTTGTAGCTGCAACCTCCCTAAGCCCTGAACCCAGCCTTTGGAGATAAGGCAGAGGCTGGCATACGGGGATGCCATAATTATGCTGCTGGGTGTAATTCATCCATCCTAATAATACACTTACATTGATGCCAGTCCCTGAGCAATAATCTCCAGACTCCACAGTCTCATATGTATAATTCAAGCACATGATTAAGATGACTAGATATTTCCTGGGAGGAATACTTAGATTTAGGTTCAGTACTGCTCAACTTTGCAAGAGACAAAACTAGTTTCTACACAAATCAAAACACATAGTAAGTAACAAATTTCAGATTTTGGGAGGGGGGGAGCATATTCATATCAGTATAACAGTAAAGCATTTATACTGCAGCTGATTAGGTTCTTGACCCACCAGTGCATGAATCAAATTTCAAATCTGATATAAAGCATTTTTACTCTTCCTTATCCCTTTCTATCTTTTAATAAGTGTAGAAGTTTTCCACTCCTGCTACAGTTTTGATCATCTATCTCTATTGCAAGGAAAATTTTTAACTTATGCATTTTAATATCTTAATAAGCTTTTCATCTTTTGAGTAAAGTTATTGCCTATTTTCAACCATATTAATTCTTCATGTAAGTGCAGCCAGGATTTCTTTTAAAATGTCCAAGAATTAAATCAATTACAGGTCTGGCCAGCTAGGAATTTTTTTCAGGATCTGATACAGAGAGCATAGCAAACACTCCAACAAACCTGAAGAATCTTTAGGGCCATATAAACAACAAACTAAAAACTTGCTGGTTTAGGCAACAGAGGATAGAGACACTGCTGGAGAATTTCACCAACATGATATGGTAAAAGTTATCAGCAACCCTACTGAGGGAATCACAAAGTTAGGAGGATTTCCTTTGCAAGAATAAACAAGTGACAATACCTATTCTATCTGTGTTTAGAGTTCTACCTCCCACTCTGGTGGGCAGGAGACATTTCCCTTTCACAGAGCCTATAAACCATAGAAAGTGCAATTTCACCATAATAATAATTTTTAAACTATGGCAGATTCAGGCAAGAGCAGCAAATTTTCAGAAGTATTTATTTATGGAAGTCAAAGTAATTTATTTGGAGAACTGTAAATGTCTGCTTGGACTTCTGGCTGAACCTTGAGGCATTCTTTGATCTCCAGGGAAAGACACAAGAGGCCAGGGATCTGCACTGAGCTGGGGGCTGAAGCAGCGCTGGAGCTTGGGGATGTCAGCCACACCCTGCACTCCTGGCAGAACCCCTGTCACCTCCATGGGGTCTGGGAGAGCTGGAATACAAACCTCTGCCTTACAAACCCCACCTGGGATTGCTGACTCTCCACCTGCCCCCTTGAACTGGGGGTTTTGGGTTCAGCTGTTGGTTTTACTTACACATGGAACTAAATCCCCACAGCACAGTGGTAGAGGTTTGTCCCTCTGCTCCAAGGCAGGCTTCACAGCTCCACATCATTCTGAGTCAGTAAAAGTAGCAATTCACTTGAGACTTTCACAGGCGTCACACTGACCCAAAGCAATCCCTTCAAAATTCTGTGAGCATTTGCAGCATCCTTATTATTCAGCATTTTTAAAGATGCCAGATCTGGGAACAGCTGTGGATAGATGCTTGGAGGATTAGGCTGTACTTTGCTAATAAGAACTGACTGCAGCATCTCAGGAAACAGTGAAAGTCATTCTATAAATAGTGGAGGTTTCTGTTACAAAATGCTTTTACATATATTAAATCAAGATGCCATAATTAAAGTAAACATTTCAAAGGAAGGGATAATAAGGAAAAAGTCATTAATAATCTCTTACCTCATATGGCTCTGGGAAAAGAATCTGATTGAGTCAAGCTAAAAATGCTCTGCAACTGAAACAAAATAGTTATATTTTCATTGATTTAAAATAAATTACTGGTAGAGAAAATGATAAGGAAAACATACAAGTCTATTAGTAATACACACTGCTATAGGTCTTCTTCTAAGGTGTTTCTAAGCATATCACAGTGTTTTCATAATCACAATCAAAATAGCTGGTTAAGTGAGTGATGCAATTTAAATTACAGAATTAAAATGTTACAACCATTTTCCTGCAGATTTGGAATGGCTCCTTAAAGCATCTGAAGTGCAAGTGGAGTGCCAGGATTCTCTCCAGTCAGTGATTGTCTGCTGTTTGCAATCAGTCTCCACTTTGTCACTCTGCTTCCAATAAAATATTAATGTAATCAGATGAAATTATCCCCCTTCCAGCCCCACATGTGCTTTGGAGTAAGTGTTGTGTTTGCTACTGCTCAAAGTGGGTTCACAGGGCTCCAAGGAAGGGAGATGCTGAGAGATCAAAAGGTGACAACTTAAAAATGATACTTGAAGTAGCATTTTTAAATACATCATGGCATTATAAAGTACAGAGTCACTCTGTCCTACGACACAATTCATGAGATCCCAGAGGCTTCTTGGTGATGAGGAATATCTGAGATTCCCACCACACTGTTGCTTTTGTCAAAGCAGGGCTTCAATTGACAGCAATAAAGGTGTAAACCATGAACATCAAAAATCTGTAAAGAAATTAAGTTACCTTAACAGCACAGTGGTGTAGTTAGTCACAGATAGTGGAGCTATAAATTGTAAGTGATTAAAAATGAGGCTTAGATAAAGACGGTGAATTTGACTAAAAATGTTTACATTAGAAAGATTTGACCTTCTTACCCATTAAATCTGAACATAAATCTGCAGATGAAAATCAAGTTACAATTGAACAGAGACAATTACATTTCAATTCTGGTTGACAGTAAGCTCAGGTTTCCAATCTAATACAGTTATTTTGTGACCTCGAGAACCTCATCTGAAGTCCTTTTCATCTCTAAATGAAGATAATACTTCCCTGCCTTTGTGAAGAGCTTTGAAACCTTGGCTGAATTGTTATTATTTATATGTACAGCCCTGAAAGCATAACTCAACAGGATGGCTGTGTTTGCACATCTGAGCCTGGACGGCATTGTGAGCAAAATATTTACTCTCTCTGCACCCAAATAAATTTTGCCGGAAATATTGCAGCAGATGACTACTAACACTTTGCTTGCCTGCTTGTTTTTCCAAGAGAATGCTAAATAAAGCTCTGGATCCTTCCAAAATGTATTTACTTGACTTCTGTCACAGAAATCAATCCACTGAAATCCATGGGACTGGTCACATGCTTCTGTTCAGGCTTAAGTGCACAGCAGCAGCACAATCACAACTTAAAGGGAGCACCAAATATCAAATCCATTTTTAATTCATGCAAAGTCATCCTACACCAACCCCACCCTGATGCCTTTGTCCTCACATATTCCAGTTTGTCACACTTCCACTGTAGTCTTTGGATCAATGTCTGATTAACTTCATTGACCAATGAAATACACAAGTTTTTTATTCACTACAGATTCTGGCTGTCCTCTAAAAAATTGCCTGATCTCATCCTCTGGGGTTTTTAAAGAGTTCAATAATAAGAAAAGGAATTAGGTGTTGACTATTGGCAGGTTTCATAGATACAAGTTAATAGTGATGACATCAGTGAATATGTTGTCTAATTAAAAAGAGAAAAAAACTGGTAAATAAAGATAGGAAATGTATAAGCATGAAAGAAAAGAGTTCTCTTTCAGCCCCTAGCCTAAGAACATATTAAATTACCTTCCCTCAAGCTTGGGAGAACTGCCCTGTTTCCAAAGGACAGCTCTACTCAGATTACCCTCTGTGAGTGAGGGAAGGTGATGGCAATTCAGCAGTGGAGCACAGGGCAGGAGAGCACATCCAGGGTGTCACTGGGCACTGTGACAGCACATTTGCAGAGCTGCACAAACACCCTGAGAGGCCTCTTGGTGAGGCACATTCCAGTGATGAAAGGAAGTCCCTCAACACTTCCTCTCATGCTGGAGATGGTGTGAGCAACAGCTCCAAAAATCTCAGGGACCAGCTGTGGCGAGATGAAACACGGGGGTTCTTTTTCTTTTGGATTTTCTGCTTGCACTGTCCAGGCGCTGCTTCCCACTCCAGCTGCACACATGGCTCGCACAAAATCACCATTCCACGTGCTCTGCCAGGTAAACTGACTCAGCTGGTACCAGAGAGCACAACTTGTAAAATGTGCTAATTCTCGAGCCCCTGACTCCCAGAGAAGCCAGGGAGCACAGCCCTAGTGCTGAAGTCCAGAAAAACCTCTCTGGGTTGTTGTTTGCCAATACCTGCCTGAAGCTGGTGCAGGCTCACTTCTGTTGCAGAGGTCTGTGGTGAGACTTGTGCATTATCAGTACTCACATTTCGGAAAGATTTTCCTGTCTCATGAACTGCCAGTGCCATTCTGAAAACAAAGATGAGAAGGTGTGCCTGCAATATATCCTGCATCACCACTGTTTGCTTGCTGTGACAGTAAGGGTTGGCACACAAATATCAGCCATCTCTGGGAGTGAGGCATTTTTCTCATCTCCTGAGAAGGGGATGGAATATCCCCTCCTCTCATGGAAGTGATTGTTCTTTCATATTCTTAAGCCTTCTAGGTTCTGTTTTGTAGCCAGCAGCCAAAAAAGTTCCAAACGGAGTCTTCAGAAGTCAAATAAAAGCCAATGTGTACATGAAGGTCGTGCGCACGCTCACCAGGAGCAGCTGTATTTCTGCATTGCAGCTGAAATCAAGATTATGCTTCAGGTTTCCTCTGAAAGCCCCCAGGGAGAGCATTGCTCACAGAGATGCAAAATTAAAAGTACAAGTACAATGGATTTCTTGCTCATTGGGTACGAAGGCCACAAACAACATGACTGCACTAGCATGCAATAAATATAAATGTTTTCATTTAATGATGACTCTGCTGTTACCAAGAACACCTTTAAAGCTTTCAAAATACATTTGCAAGATTTCCTCTTTTGCAGTGCTATAAGCAAAAAGCAATGCAGAGCAAGTCAGTAACTCACTGGAGCTCAGAATGGAGCCAACATCATCTCTGGCAGAACCTTCTATCACTTACAAGGAGTGAATGACACACAGGCAAAATTGGAAGTATTACCTAGAAGGAAAGGACCTAAAAAGTAGCCCAAGGCTACAGAAAAAGCCATAACTGTGTCAAAACAACAAGTCTGAAGGGAAATAAAAACATGCAGTAGAAGCCCAACTCTAAAAACTGAATTTTTCAGTTTTTTCAGTTTCTTAAACTTCTCTGAAAGCCAGAGGAAAGCTGAGAGTGAAAGAGGGATGTGATATACCTCCAGCTTTCAGTCTGAATTGGCCACATTTATCTAACACTAGGGCTCTAAGCTCATGACAAAGATCATTTGCATTATTATGAGTCACATGGGAAATCATCAATCACATTCCAGTGGGCTATATTAATGTATAAATATGCTTTAAAATGTATAGAGGTCAATATTGGGGTTTTTTTGGTTGTGTTTTTTCCATGTGTGTGTGTGCCAATACATGAGGAAAGTCATGGTCTTACTTCAGAAGTATTCCATTTTTTTCAGAGCCACAGCAGAATGTCCTATATGGCTTCTAACTTTGTTTATCTGGAAGTTATAGCAACATATATAAGACAATATTCAAAGTTTGGTAGCTGTGGCCAGATTCCAGTTTTTCATCAGTTAAAGGACAGAATGCAAACTTTGCTTTTTTTTTTCCTGGTGTTGTTTGTTCAACAGGAAATAAGATGAGAAGAGGTAAGGAAAATGGGTACAGAACCACACTATTTTCTTTTTCACTGGGAAAAATTATCACCAAATATGCAAGTTGAATTGCATTACTCCAATTATTTGGTACCTAAATCTCATCCATTTTCTTCTGTAGAGTGACTTCATTGAAGAACAGCTCCCCTGGGATCATTCCCAGGCTGCCCAAATGTGTCTCTGGGTCACACCACAGAGCACTTAGGCAGGTAAAATGACAATTACAGGGGTATCTGTAATCAGGCAGAGCATTGAGAGCCTCATTCTGGCAGCCTGTTGAGATCCTCAAATCTCAAAGTTAAGACTGTGGCATTAAGTACATTTCAGTCCAGGACAAGCAATGCTGTGCAGCCTGAGGCAGCTACAGGGAAACAACCTGATACTTCTCTTTCTATGAATTTTAAGCACTGGTACTTCTCTGCTAGGTCTGTGCACTGTGGTCCATGAGAAGCAGAAATATTTGACTTCTGAGTATTTAGCAGTGAGCTAGATGGAATACTTGTGGGTAAGGCAGACATTTGCTCACAGTTGCTGAGCACATGACTGTACTTTCCACTTGCGCAGCAGGTGAATTACCTGTGAAACCAGCTCAGACCAGCTCCCTGTAGCCAAGCAAGAATGTCAAAGTAAGTGATGTGCAGATGTTGTTTTCTCACCCAAACACCCACTGCCCCTCATACTCTGCCTTCTCACGCATGGCTTTTTTACCATGTCTCCCTCAAAATCTTTTATCCCAATTATCCCTGCCTCTATCCTTTACTCTTCACAGGCTATTTGAAAACCTATTTCTATTTTAAACAGGATAACAGTTACCCAAGGTGCACCTTACCTGACTATAATCCATATGCTCCCATTTACTGATAGGTTGCAGCTAATCTCCTGCAGGAAGTAAAGAAAATACCCCACACATCCACATAACAATGAGGAGTTCCTTTGACTGTTTCAGTCTATTGACTGTTGTTAATAACATTACTGGTAGTCTTTTTTTATTACTAACCTCAAATAGTATTAAATTATACCAATAGAGAGATGACTTCTTAAATAATAGCTATACAAAAGGTCCCACTTCATCCCTAAAATGCAGGGAGTTAGGAATGTTTAAGACCCAAAATGAGGATAAAACAAAAACAGGAATCTGCAGATTGTCAGGAAAAAAAAAAGAAAAAAGGCTGGCAGGTGACACGTGTAAAAACTTTCTAAGGTTTACAATATAGTGGAAGATTTCTGGGATACTTCAAGATGTAGCAATGTTATTTGAGATAAATGAAAGTGAAAGATTGTGTTGCTTTCTATGAAGCTGCACTGTTTGTCTAAGGAGTGGTGCATTTTGTGTTCAAAGACCTCTGCAATCCCCTCCCTCCCCACGTGGCTCTATGCAGGCAGGGTGGTCTCTGCAGGTCAGTTTTTAAGTCTCTGACAGCAAGAGAAGACTGGAGTTGAGGTGAAGCTGTGCAGTTGTGCTTTAGACCCTCTCAGCATCCATATTTGAGTGAAACTCTGGTGTCAGGGCAGGCTCCCTCTGTGAAGCTGCACAGGAGAAAGCAAACTTAGACTTAGCAAACCATTTCTGCAGAAGACTGCTTTATGTTCCAGCAGCATTAGAATTACCAGAGGCTAGCACAGTGGGGCCATATGTTCAGCTGTAGAGGCATAAGTTGGATACTTCATGGATATAAAGTCATAACTCCTCAGCTATGCCTCAGCAGAATGGTTGCAATGGCCCAAGAAACATATCCTGAAGTACACTGAAGTTACTCATTCATCGTCTTTCTCCTGCACCAAAGTCACACAGAAAGCAAACAGCAGTAAATGAAAAGAAACCTTGTTTCTAGAAACCGATTTTAAGTCATAGGTTCATTGCCTTTGAAGGTAAGGAGATGCTGTGTTCAGGCTGTGGATGGAGTCTCCAGGGGGATTTCACAAATTAGTAACAGGGGGAAGGAGGACAGAGAGCTCAGTCAGACTCAGAAATGCTCAGACTGCACCAGGTATTTGTCTGGCCAAAAATAAAACAATTAAGCAAAACAAAGCACTAAAATAACCAAGAAGGCAACTCCTCCTCTTCAACAGAGTGTCTGTGTTTTACCACCACAGTGAACCTGACCCTGTTTTCCCAGCCCTGCTGTCCCCAGCTATTCCATTACACACAAATAACAATCCGCCCAGGGTGCTGAAAATGCCTGCGCACAGCTGGAAAATCACTTTTTCTAGCATATTTTTTGTCAGTTTTTGCCCCTAATACATATCTGACTGGCTGGTCAGACTCCCCACTGCCTTGGCCTCATCAGGATGAGGGAAAGGAGAGCACTGTCAATCAAGGGCTCCTCTGGCTGGTTCTCTCTGAGTGTTTATTGAAGGAATCACTAAATCTGTCTACAAGTCCCTTTTCCCAAGAAATAACTGCCTGCTTGTGGTGCTCAAATAAATATCTTTTATTGCCCGTGTGCAAGTCCTGGTTTTATGGAGAATCAAGGAGATTGAGGATTAATTACAGCACCCATGGCATGTACTTTGGAAAAACAAAGCCTGCCAAAATAAAACCAAGCCGAGCAGAGCTGCTGTGCTCAGGACTTTGCAGTTTCCATCCTAGAAATCCACAAGCCCAGCTGTTTGTACAATATATGGAAGCACAAAGTAGGGGAATCCCATGGACTGGCTGCTGATAATTCCTAGTCTGGATTTGTAGGCACCAGAGGTTTAGATCAGTTTAGCAAAACTACCAGCGCATTACACTGCACAGAAGTAAGGGCTAAGATTTGAATGGATCTGTCCAAGTAGACTCGAAGAGGATGGATATTGCAAACCAATCATTTCTCCCTGCATGCACACAAATCTAGTTTTTCTGTGTTGGATTTAATTGAAAAAGGTTGTCATATAATCTTTATAACAAAGCTTTATGTAATGACACGTTTACCAACACTGCCCTGCTGTTAAACACTACTCCTCTGAATGCAAAGTGAATTTTACCATTAAATTCAGAGTGACCATGATTTCACATTTGGCTCATTTTTCATCCTTAGAGAACCTGGAGCTCACCAAAAAAAGTTCTGATTTTACTCCTCTCCATTCACTGCCAGTTCATTTTATGGCCATAGAAAACTGATCAAAGTCAGGTCATTAATTGTTTTTTACAAAGCAATGAAAAACCCATTAAATTTGAAGTGAAGCCCACACTATGAATGTTCTTGTGGTTTACACTAAAGATTGATCTGGTATCTATTTATTAGTGCAGTTCTATGTAGTTTAACTAATGGCTCTTTAGGTCTTCAGACTAATGGTTTCTTCATATCTTTCTGTGCAGAAGCATTTACTACTAACTTCAGAGAAAATTGGGTTCATGAAATAAATGTTTATCACAGTGAAAGAGAAAAGTCAATGAGGAAAAAACCCTGCAAAATGTAAAGGACTCCACTAACATGAAAATACATGCTTTGTCCAAATAAGTAAACAGATAGTATTTCAGAAAAAAAGGTGGATTTCTAACATTTTGGCTGTCAAACAGATATTTTAAATATTTTGTGTCATTTCTCATTTATCTTTTATTTCTAGATAATCTGGTATCAGTAAGAGCCCCTGGCAGTTGTTTTACCTTCATCCTCCCTGGCTGCCCAAGTGAGCAGATGGGAAAAGGGGCAATATTTGCTACATGAAAAAAAAGAGACCCTGAAAATATCAACTAAAATACCTTGGTTAACTTAACCAGAATGGTAGGAATTGATTTCTGATTAATTGAAGTCAAGGGAAGTGTATACAAGTGATGATGGATCACTGTGAATGTGGTATGGGAACTGAGTGTTGTCACCTCCAGAGCCAGTTACTAATTTATAATATTTTAATGACTCATGTTTAGGCATTTCAACTAAAAGCAGTCAGGAATATTAAACTTTTAAATGTAGATGCACTTAGGATGTGAACACTCTTCAATTTCCACTCAGTGTGCACAACTTAATAACATCATTACACATAAATACATTGCTGTACATGAGGAGAAAGCTGTGGTGCAGCAGAAATTGGATTGCACATTTACCCTAATTATTTGATGAGATAACATTACACCAATTAACTATATTTTTTAAATTTCTGTTTCCACTGAACTGTTCTTGGAATTGAAACAACTTTGTATTGTTACAGTCTAAGCCTAACTTTCAACCAAGATAAATAAAAGAGTTCCAATACGACTTGGAAAAAGACCCCTTAACCACAAATCTGGGGGCTGGGATAACATGAAATTTTTCAGTTATCTGTGTAAAACAGTCAGGGAAAGCCACTCGGATGCTGAATGGAATTCCATTTCTTGCCTTCATGCCACCCTTAAGTCCATGGATTATCCTTTCATGAGTTCTGTGAGGCAGAGACCCATTCAGTTTTTCCTCTGTCCTAAGGTCAGAGTCCAAAATGGACATGTTAAAGGACAGGTGACATTTTCATTAATCCTCTAACTCAGCCAAGTTACACTTCCTTGCCATAAAAATTGTTCTGGTTCCCTGTGGATACTAAAACAATTTGCCTGGAAGCTCATAGGAGGGTTGGTGCAATCCCAGCTCTAAAAGGAATGTGACTGTGCACGCTTACACGGCCGTGGAAGGTAGGAAAATGGGACAAAGTCCCATTTCTGAGCAATTTGGGACAGGGCAGACCTGAACACCACCTGGTTTCGTGGGGACAGAGGGGGTTCAAAGCTGTTCTTTAGTTTGGCACTGTCCAGATCATCACTAATCAACCTTTTTTATTATGCAAACTGAATTTATATGAAAACTGTAGATCTGACAACTGAAACTGCGCAATACTATCTTTGAAAAGCAAGACAGGCTCAAATCCTATCTATAAGCACAAGCAGAATCAGTGAAGACTCTGTAGTCATTTAGTGGCTGCCTATTATGGCCAGTCAAAAACCACAGAAGAGAGAAAGGTATGATTTTAATCTTAGACACATCTTTATACATTTCTTTAACAGATATAAATATATTCTCCATTTCCACTGTAACTTCATTTCTTCACTTTCCTAATTTTTCCTTCCTTTGCTGATAATCATCCCTCCATTGCTGAATGAAATCCTCACCTGCCTCAGGAAAATTCCCATCCATAATGCCTCAAACTCATTCAATAAAAGTAAGTTTTACAGAACATTTGGAGTAATGAGGTGCTGATAAAAATTCAGTGGTTTCAGTTTCCATGCAAATGGGCTCTAATATGCTGTACTCCAGGTACAATCCTTCTGGCACACATGAAGAGAGGTGGCCTGAATGCTAAAGAGTCACACTGTGCTTTGGGGCAGCTCCTGCCACTTTCCACAGCTGACTGCAACAATTATCCCACACAGCCAAGCACATCTTCTGGAAACTATGAAAATTGAGATGTTCCCAGCAAACTGACCTCTGAGCCCTGGTTACTACAAGGACATGTATTGGTTTAGCAAAAATGGTAGAAAAAACAATCAATTGTTGATCCGTTTTGGAACTGACAGCTAAGCTGGCCAATCAGGTAAAAAGTGTACACCCCTTGGGACACCGCTTAAATACAGGAATCTTGGGAGACTCGCCCTTTTTCCACAGACCCCCGCCATGAGGTAACATGAGGAGTCCCCGGGAGCCGCAGCCGGGCCGAGGGGCTGGGATCAGGGCCAGCCCTCCGGATAGCTGGGCGGGCTCGGGCATCTGAGCTCGGCAGATGCCACAGAGAGAGAGAGATGGCCCCGGCCCCCTCCTCCAGCCCCCGGGTCCCCGGAGAGCAGCACCGAGCCCAGGCTGGGCTAAAAACGCACCCCATAAGACCGAGGGGTGGAAAAGGAGAGAAGACCCGGGCTCCCGTTTCTGACCTTTTTTTCTGCAGCTTATGGATCTGAGGATTTCAGAGATGGCGCGGCTGCGGCTGAGACCACGTGGCATGTGCATGCCCGGGCAAGTTCCTGAACATTAACTCTTTCTTAACACCGACTGAGACTGTTTTCAAACTCTACCCCTCCTCAAAGAGAGAAGAAAGGCTAAATCGGAGGTATGCAAAGGAATTATATGAAGATATCAAAGTCAGTAAAGAACGAATGACTTCTTAAGTGGGAAAGATGACAAGTTGCCTTAGTTTAGAGCTTTAAATCTCCTTAATTCATGGTAACAGACTATAATT
>WBMY01002786.1:193991-208640 GCA_013397315.1 Donacobius atricapilla | reverse complement strand
CTGTTTCTATTCTTAAATTGAACCTGTTTTGCCTTTTTCTTTTAATCCTATTCCACTAAAATGAAAATTCGGTGAATGTAATAACCACTACATTTTTTGGTGTTTCTGCCCGGTTATTGAATTTTAACCCATTACAGACAGCTGTTAGAGTGAACCCAGAAGAGATCACCAAGTTCATCAGAGGGATGGAGCACCTCTGCTATGAGGAAAGGCTGGGAAAATTGGGATCATTCGGCCTGGAGAGCAGAAGCTTTGAGGTGATCTAACTGCCCCTTCAAGAATCTGAAAGGAACTTACAGGAAAGATGGGGCAAGATATTTACAGCAGCTTGAGTGACAGGAAGAGGGGGAGTGGGTTCAAATTGAAGGAAAGTAGGTTTAGACCAGATTTTAGGAAATTTTTTTTCCTGTGAGGTGGTGAGGCCCTGGCACAGGTTGCCCAGAGAAGGTGTGGCTGCCCCACCCCTGGAGGTGTCCAAGGCCAGGTTAGAACTGGATTATCTTCAAGGTCCCTTCCCACCCAAACTGTTCTGGGATTCTATGATTCTGCTACTTACTGTTCAATAAGCTTTGGCAGCAGTAGCAACAAATACAGCCAAGAAACGTCCTTTGGTCCTTACTGCTGTAAGTTATGTAGCTCTGCAAACAAAAGAGGACAGAGTTTTCTCCCCAGACGGCACTATCCTTTACTCATCATACCTTGGAAATGTAACAGCACAGAAAACCAGATTCCTCTAATTGACTGAACTACAACAGCCCTGCAGAGGAAAATGTCCTGACCACAGAAACCAGCACCTAATGGTTACTCTCTGCTCTACAAGGGACTGTGGGGAAGTTTTCACAGCCCATATCAATCCCCAGACTAATGCACAACACTGGCTTTTGCTTTGCTGCTTCATATATCATTCCAGGATGGCCTTTTCCCTGGTTGCAATGAGGCTCTTGCCCACACAGCAGTCAGACTTCCCCAAATGTCTTTAAATATCTGAAGCCCAAACCCAAACACAGCTCTCTGCCTGCCTTCTGACACAGGAGCAGTAAGAGGCATAATTATTCATTGACAAGAGAAAATAATTTAACTGGAATAATTATTTAAAAAATACCTTTTAGCAGAGCAGAATCCTCTGTGGATCCTGCTTATCATGATTCATTTTGCGGGAAAAGGAAGACATTAAGGTAGTTGCTGTTTCCTTCATAGTAATTTCCTATTTGGGATTTGGTCAACAGGCAGTATTGGAGATGGGGAAAGAAGAAAACAAACAAACAAAACCCCACAGAATTCACTGCCCAATTTTCTAAAACATCTATGAGGACCCAAAGTCATCTGTTGTCCTGTTGACTACAAATTTGAATGATATCATGAAGCTGACTGTCTCCAGAGAAATAAAAAGATGAAGGCTCAACAGAATATCTGATGGTCTGAGCAAGGTTCAGGCCAGCCAGACCCAAAGAATAAGAACAATCTCAATCTACCAACATCTGCAATTGCTGCTGTAAACAGTAAAGTAATTCCTTTGCCAAACATGTGAGAAAAGGAAGGCAACCATCAGATGAAAATTCTGTGTGGCACGGCTTCTCTTCAGAGAAAAGCATGAAAAGGGGTGTTAGAGATGTGTCAAAACCACCAAGATCAGGAGACATCAATGAGTTGCTTCTTCAAGTGTGGTCAAATGAACCAAGACTTTTAAAGGAATCAAAATTAACTTGTAAACCATTAAGGAGAAAAAATTTCAATATTTTTGTTCTTCTAATGTCCCTCAGTGAAAATTCCCCTTTTCCTGTTGTTACTAAGNCAGCTACCACCGTGGAGCTTCTGGTACACCCCATCCACCAGCCCGGGATTTTTTTTCTACCGTTCCAGCTTGGTGCTGAAGCACCAAGGGAGCCCTGCACCGAGACCAGACTGCCCCGGGCTTTTATGAAACAAAAGCCCCTCGAGGTTCCTGGTTTTGTTTATTAATGTGTAGTTGTTGTTGTTTGTTTGCCTTGTTATACATACTAGTAAAGAGCTGTTATTCCTATCCCCATATCCTTGCCTGAGAGCCGACTTAATATCAAAGTTTTAATAATTCAGAGGGAGGGGGTTTGAATTCTCCATTCCAAAGGGAGGTCTTGTCCTCCCTAGCAGATACCTGTCTTTCAAACCAAGACAGAATGACATTCTGACTTGCTTCCAGGGCTTTCAGTGACTGAAGGAGCAGGAAAAGAAGTGGAATGGGAAGGATTACAAAAAGCAAGAATTCTGGACTTGGTGCCTTAGCCCTTGCCGTCAAGGCAGCACCTGCCAGCACAATGCTAATCCATGTGTCAGGCCAAGTCCTGGCTGCTGCTCTTTTCCCTGGTGACAAATACCTTTACCCAGACAATTTCACAGCCATCTGTTAATTGGGCCAACACCACTACTCCACATTCCCAGGGAAGCCCCCACCTGAGTGTTTCAGGCCAAAGGATAATTGAGATGCCATTCCAAAGACATACCCAAAACAAGCTGGGTTTGAGAAGGGTTAGCACTTTCGAGGTCTATTCCCCCAAACAGCACTAATGATCTTCTGAATAATGAATCAGGGCAGAGCAGCAGCTGGTGCAGAACCAGGAGTGAGTGGGAATAGTCAGTCTGGCTGCCAAATTAAAACCAACACAAACAAATCAACCAGCACCTTAAAAGGGTATGTTCTGCTTACCTGGCCATGCTGATAGAGCTTCATTTCAAATGCCTATTTTGGTTGTATCTAATAATTGTCTTTTGTAAGATAAATATTTCTCTCAAATTTCTACTTTTAATGGCTGAAATGTTACTATAAAGGTCCCAAATATCTGAAAAAGCAATTAGTGTTGTCTTTTGTTAGGTTTTTGTTAATTCTGGTAGAAACCTAATTATATCACACTAAGAAAGTGATGAAACATCCAATCCAGCTTCTCCCAGGTTTTATAGCATGGGTGAGGCAAATATAGACTTTGATAAATCCACCAGAAGGGCTGGGGCACGATCCTTTCCATTAAATGTCATTTAGCTCAGGTCCACTGCTTAGNATTGTTTCCTTTTGTTAAATAAATAGTTTTCTCCACTTTTCTTTTTTTCGGACCAGTTGTGGGGGGAGGGGTTGTTTGGGTCCTGTTCGGAGGTTCCCTCCCAGAATTTGCCCTAAACCAGGACACAAGTCCTCTCTGGAACAAAACAAGAGCATTTCCACAATTTATTTGCCCAGGGAACTTAATCTGAAAGTTGGCAGCACTGGGAGTGGAGTAGGAGGTGTTTGGTGTTTTTCTTACAGCTTCAGTTAGGGAAGATATCTCCAGCCAAGCTTAAACACATTGAAATATTTCCCCTGCCTAAATGGGATTCTGGGATTAATGCCTATTGGGCCGTGTGCTCTCAGTAATACTGGGATTTTAAGCCAGAAAACACAGAAAAGAGTGATGAGCTCAATGCTGCAGGAGCTCCCAGATCTCTGGTGCTTTGCAGCCATATGCTCTTTGTTCTGCTGCTGTGTGTCCAGAAGAATCATAGGAATTACATAAAAGAGCTTCACCTCTGGTACTCGAGGAGATGGTTTTAAAGCCAGCAGAAGGCATCCCTGTGAGCCCAGTGCCTCTCTCAAGTTCTGAGAAGTCAGGAAAGGTGGGCAAGAGACCCCCTGGTTCTCCTGTACTGGGTTCAGCCAGAAGCCCAGAGCAGTGCTCAGGCAAGTACTGACCCACAGACCTCACTGATGATATTCACACCTTTGCAAACTGAACTTCACAAGAATATGCAGGTAAAAATGCAATTTCTGACTACAGCCTGAGAGAAAAAAGAAAATGCCAAAATATATAAAGATATGATTTTCCTCTCCTTTGGCAAAAGTTTGAAAAACTCAAAACTAGAAGTGCATTTTCTATTTCCAAATGCAAAAATGTATCTGCATGGTGCAAGCCCAACTCTGTGAGCTGAGTAAGAAGTTTCTTTATCTAAGGCAAGGTAAACAGAGTTTCTGTTGTTCATTCATTTATTCAGCTCTTATTCCCTGGGGCTAAACTACGCCATCTCTCCTCTGTGCGCAGCCCAGAATGCTTCTCATTTTAGCAATTTGCTTATCATTAGGCTCTGTACTGAGTTTACTGCTGGGAATTTGGAATTTTAGACCTCAGAAGATGCCATCATTCATTACCCTTGATATCATCCACTAATCCAAACCCTATCTTTCATCTGCCTACAGGTGAGCCTAATACCACTCCATCACACCTTATCTGAGTCCTATTTCCACTCTCACTGCAGTCAGAAGACCTGTACCTCTGCTGCAGATAATGCCCTATTTTCATTTAGAAGAATGAAAAATAGGTTGAGTTAGAGGATGGAGATACAGAGAGAATAACCATAAGGAGTTTGTGCTCTCCCCCAGGATACCCTGGAGATTACAGGTGAGTTTTGAAGCTTAGGAAAATACACTCAGAAGTGTCAAATGTTTGATACTCTTCCCTTTTGGAAGCAAGGTATGAAGCACATTTGTCATGTACCATTAAGAAAAACACCTAATTCAACTGCAGTGACACAATGCAAATTATTTAAGTGGCCACGGCCTCCCTGGGGTGGAGAAATGCCCTGCAGGGAGCTAGTTGCAGAGGCCTCTTGCACGAAGTACCCAGGAAGGCTCTGCCAAGGGTGGTTTACCTCCCTATCTGATGCTGTGTTGAGCTAACTTTTGAGTTAATATAAATTTTTTTGTGGCCCTTTAATCAGTTGTTGCTCCTGCTTTGTCTTCTGCTTGATTTTGGTTCCAGCTGCCAGATTGCCTGGTGTCTTTCCTGTATAAATGATAAACTGATATTTCAGACATACTTGTTGTTACTTGACTTCTGCTAACAAATTCATACATTTCAGTATTTTAGAATTAATATATCCCAGGGTTAAAATACAGGAATTACAATGGTTGCTTTATCATCACAAAGAATACTCTGAATTTTTTGTGCTCCAATGGAGTTGTGAAATTATTTTGACATTTTTAAATCGCGGGAGTTATTTCCAAGATACAATGGAATTGTTCAGTGGCTTCCTTTTGCCTTTTCTATAGCTATACAGTTAGTAATATTTTCTTTACTAAGTAATGCCCATTAGCTACATGCATAAACTCCTGAAAAGTATCCAAAAGAGAGTACAATCCACTGTTATAATCCTATCACAGCGAAAGTGTTTGGGAGTTCCTTTGCAGAATGCCTTAAAAAATTGTGTGCAAAAGAATTTTCTATCAACAGCTGAGAGGCTTTAGGCAAAACAGCCCCTCAAAGTATTCAACTCCTTTTAAAAAAACTCAATCCTATAAAATATTGTGAATTTATCCTACTTAATTAGATTTATTAGGCACAGAATCTAAGCACAAAGGAAGCATTTTCCAGGCAACTAGAGAGCAGACCCCATTCCTCTTTGGAGTTTCCCTGTCACAAAGGAGTTCAATGAACATGGATGGAGCTGTGACATCGGTACTACTCAAGGATCTGTCCCCAAAACATTACAAATTAATCCCTGACCCACATAGTTCTGCTGTTTAACACCCCACATTAACAGCTTCTGCTGCTTCCAAAGATTAGAAATACCCAGAGAAAATACCCGTGGTATCTATTCAATTCTGTCTGCTCTCTAATCCCATTACAACTGCACTGCAGTGTTGGAGTGGTTAATTGAGCAGTTACAGAGCGTGGAATACAGTTAAATGAATAGGAGATGAAGAGATGAGAGAGTCCAGGAGTGCCACAGGGAAACAAAATAGATTGAGAGAGACATTGAGAGCTGCCGTGGTTAAGATTTATGAACCTTCAAATTTAGGCTGAGGTGTCAGTTGTGAGGAAAAGGTAAACCCCAAAATTAGGGGTTTTTATCCTGATTATTTAACCCCCCTGTGACATCCAGTTTAAAATGTCCATCAGCCTAAGACATCCACCGAGAAGGTGAGGGGGAAAAGCACCAAGACACAGAAAAATCAATTGTGCAGAACCTCCTTCTGTAAGACACCAAGCTTGGAACTGCCACATGCAGTGAAGCTGAATTTCTGTCTCCTGTTGTCCTGGGTTTGCCCAGAGCTCCAGACTGACAGAGAAGCAGAGATTTCAAAGCAGAAGTTGGCAACTGGAAGTGTCAGGAGAGAAGAACAGAAGAAATAAGACAAGTGCCCAAGTCAGCAAAGCACTCTCAAGAGAGAAGACTTTGAAGAAATGAGTCATAGCTGGTTTTTGGCAATGAAGACAAATAACATGTTAAAACCAAGCTGGAGACTGCTCCTTTCAGAGGGGCACCTGACCCAGTCAGTTTGCACATGCTCTCACCACATCCTACTGACTGGCTTGCTGAGAACTGAATCTGGGGAGGAGCAGAAAGCTGGAAGAAAAAGCAACTAAAACCTGAGAACTGCAACAACCACAATGAACAGCTTCAGCAAAGCAACTAAAGTAAATGTTTACTTCTGTAAGTAAATCTAAGAGATTAAATGCTCCTGTTTCTTCCTCTGTCAGCCTGCTTTATATATTTCTCATGTAACACCTGACACTTAAGCAACAGTGAATTTAGTAACTATTTCTTTTTGTTGATAGCTGCATCAGTCTGGATATGCAAATCATACATCATAATATTGAAATAGTCCCAGCATTTATTACAACAACACCAAATGCGATGCAATTCTCTCCTGTGCAGTCAGTCAAGCAGAGCAGGGAAGTGTTCAACAGCAGCCTGAGATGAGAATACGTGACCACAGGCAGCACTGCCTCAGGAGCTGAACCAGAGACAGGTACCAGCGCCTGCTGCTGACACAGGGCAGCCTCTGGTCAAGCACCTCCCCCTCAGGGCTTGAGAGCTTCCAGAAGTGCCTCCACAGCCACAGCTGCTTTCAGGAAGAGCAGGCAAGGATTAAGAAATTGAGCCTTCCTTCCCCTTGGCTTCCCAGACAGCGTAGTGTGAGACACAGGCTCCTCACACAGATCAGGACCCTCACAAACCCAAGCATTTTCTTTTGAAATGAAAGTGTCAGAGCAAGGCTAAGAAAAACTGTGCCCTTTGATGCTCTTTGATACCACGGAGTTAGATCTTGTATTGAGACCTGCCCCAACCCTCTTCAGGAAGCTTCGTCAACACACAAGAAAGAATATGAGCTTTATTTTCTCCATTTACAACACATTCCTTCATCAGAAACTCGAGGAATGAAAGCAAAGTGGAAAAATGTCTCCTGTGCACACGTCAAAGTGTTTCTATCTGAACAGATGTCCTCCCTCTTCTATCACCAAGTAAACACACTCTTGCACGACTCAACGAATGCACAAACATGATAAAACCTACTGGAAGCACAACAATTGTGCTTTTCCTTTCTGATATTATTACATCTGCCAGATAGATGATAATGTTGAATGCAATGCTTTATTAATCAAAACTGAGGTGGTTGCCTTTCTCAGTCATTAAAATTTCATGTTTGCAGCTGCTGATCACCTAACACTATCTTTCATGTTTTGCATTTTCCTTATATTTGACAATTCATTAGGCATTTGCCTGTGCTATTTCCCCAAGACTGTTATGCATTAGTTTTTGAAGTAATACAGATACGTGACCGTATACATATAAAGTTTCTTGCCTATGAGCGATCTTGCTTTGATGGACATATTTAATCAAGACATTTTTACATCCACTGAACTGTGCACCCTAGAATTTCTCACATCACAGATATACTTTTATCACTCAGGTAAACATCCCCAACATGATACAGCACAGACTTCAAACTCCACTCAAACACAGAGACACAAAGTGGTCACCAGCATCCTCTTCTCAACTGATTGAACAACCCCCAAACATTCAAAGCCGTTATCCAGGCTGCAAGACAGAAGTGTTCCTAATGGGAAAATAATTCAGTTTCTTTCACAAAATGAGACATATTTTATGTATTGCATTTATAAAAGGGCGGGGATTAAAGGTATCTCAGGAATCCAAGAACAAGTGCTTCAGCACCAAATACAGCTCTCAATACATACTGCAGTATTGTACAATTCTACACATTCACTCTTCAGTGGAAATTCCTATCACTTCCACATCCGATATATCCTAAAACTTCCCTACAAAACTGATCTGAATTCTAGGACAAAGACTAAATTCTTTTTGCCCTTTATTACTTACTCTAAATTGATGGGGTTGGGGGACAAGCTTTTGCAAAGCTGCCACATCTAAATAATGATCACTGAAATCCCATTTATGATAAATTGTACAAGCAAAGGTGATTAGAATGTATGAAAACAAAGATTTTTGCAACCTGCCTCTTGTGCCAGGTCACCAGGAGCATGGTATCAGCACAGATTCATTGTCCAGCCCCTGCAGTAGCCAGAGAAGCAAGAGCAACAATTACCTCCACAACACACACAGTTTCTTCCCCAAAATTGCACTATCTCACTCAGTCCCTGCCTTAAAACTCAAGCAACTGTGCATGTAAGACCAGAGCAGGGTTTGCTCAAAGACTTAGGGCATCCTCCAGAGTGATGACTTAACTCTGACCTCTAGGAAAAAATATCTTCCAAGAAAAGCCACAAAACCTGAACACCATTAAATTTACCAAGTATAGCAAATGAACCCATGAGGAGGAACCAGTATACTGGATAAAACTATCAAACATTTACCAGATGACAGTCCTTGTTTTTCTCTTGTGCCCTACAAAATATTTTACAAAATATTATTCCTCCTGAAAGTTGACTGAAGGTACAGTTGGAAGCCATCTAGGGCTATTCTCAAATGATGTTCAAGAATAATCCTATTTGTTTTCAGCACTTGAACATGAACAGACCTTCAATTAATCTGCTGTCCATCCAGCTGGGTGAGGGGGTTTCCGCCTGTGTTTTAGGGGGCAAATGTGCCTCTGGGTCACCTAGGAAGGATTCCACATCCCATCCAACATGGAGCACAACCTCCCAGGCATTCCAGAGATTGCTCACTGCTGATTTTTCTTTTTGAGAGAATTAACAATTTCTTCTGTGCTCAAACACTGCAATGCAGAATTGGGAGGAATGTCCTGGGTTCAGTGTGCTGCTATCATAATGATCTCACCACATCATATTTCTCCTCAGGGCATCACATTAAAAATCACAAGGAACATCTTTAAATGCTGAAACATTTTCTGAATATTATTTTTAATATAATTTAAATTGTTTCTGAGATCCCTATAAATACATTTTTCCTTTAAAAAAATCCACCTGTTAATATCTGAGTGTTGAAGGCCAGGACTTCACAAGCAATTTAAGCTCTTGAATAACTTAAATGATTTCTCTATTAAATATTGAAAATTCCTTCCAAAGTATAAAATTACAGACATTGTGAATTAGGATGGCAGAAGTAATACCCTCTCTTCCAAGTTATTCTACTTTCCTTGTTCAGATGGTGCAATTTATTATGGAGTGAATAATTCATGAGTACTGTGAGACCTTGGCCAAACCTGCACAAAATCAGCTGTGAACAACACACTCTTTGGACTTTAGGCTCCTCTGCTGTGGTTGCCTTCACTTCGCAGCATCCCTGGTTTATTGGCTGGCGTGTTCTTCTCAAACCCTAAATCACCAAAATTTGCACAAGAACCTGCCTCCTCACTGACCCAGCAAAATAAGAATATATAACACAAGCTAAAATCTATGAATGTCACCCCATGCTCTGAACTTTCAAAAGAAATTATAGCTACTATTTCAAATATCTTGAAGGCACAGGAATCATTTTATCACTGGAAATTAATGAGATATAGATGTTCACTCTGAAGTTTTGTGCTCTCCCTGCACCCCCACTCCCAAAACGTTAATTTACAGAAAAATATTAAATACTTTAAAACATCCCACAAATCCTAATCCTCATACTCTGGTTTCAGGAATTCAGGGTATCTTTTTAACTCCTTAGAAAATAACAGCTCTAAGACACTGAATTCCCTGTACCTTAATCTTCCTTTTAATCCAGAAGAGAGACAGGGAAAGGGCAAAAAGGTGGGGAAGAACTCAAGACATTAATCACAATGGCAGCAACGCCCTGAGTTCTACTCTAAGTCTAGAGAAATCTCACGTACACCTCGCATTTCTGACTCCTGACTGTGAGAAGCAAGCTAGATATTGATGGAGGAATGGAAAGCATGTGACTAAGGGAATACAGATTCATTTCAGACAGTGGTCTGAGACATGTGAGGGAGCTAATCCATTGCTGCCTCCTTTTCCTAATATTAATATTCATTCCTAAATTTATCAGTGACTTTGGGAGTAATTTTTCTCTTTTCCATGTGCTAGACCTCAACAATGAAAAGCTGTAGCCATAGTAACTGTGATGCCATTATTAGGGAGAACTGTACATCCACTCAGAAAAAAAAAAAAAAGTGGGTTTAAAATGAAACATCAGCACTGAAATGGCAAGGGCAGGGGAAAGGTATTTGTGGTGTGTTGCAAAAGCAGATACAGCCAAGGACCAATCCAGCACTGGTGCCAATAAAATGAGCACATTCTGTGCCACTGCCTTTTTATTTTTTCTGTTTTTTAACAATTCAGGCAGTTCTGGCAAAAAGACCAAAAGGCCAAGAACATCACCTGTGATATCCTACCCCTCCTGACATCAGTGGTCCATCTCTGGGTGATTTTGTAGGGACAGGATTTGTCCACTGTTTACCTCTGGGGAGAGTTACTGAGTAGGATCAAGTTGGCAGGACACCGAAAAAGCATCTATGGCAGACCAAACCTCCTGTACCTCCATCCCAAGTGTATGCTGGATGTATGAGATGCAGCCATGCCACAGCTATGATCCTAAATCCTGCCATCCTAAATCTGTTGCAGGAGAACCTTTCAAAATCACCTGGTAATAACAGCATGGGTGAAGACCACAGCAAGACTTCTCTCCCTCCATGGGATGGATCCCTTTGGAAAGCAGTGTCTGTGCATTTGGCATCTCAGTGAACTGACTGTCTCTTCTCACCTCATCACTGAGGTTTAACAGCACTAAACCCCAATTACAGAGTAACAGCAGCATTAGGCATTTATTGGACAAGTCCTCCTCTATCCACCTTCCACACCATCGCGCTCTACAGAGGAGATGCAGAAGAGAGGCCCCAGATATGTGAGGAATTCCATTATCCACACAATTTCCCACAACGCCCCTAAACTAAAGTACTTCCTGTGGAAAGCTCTGATTTGGCAGCAAGAGCGCCATCAGTGTCTGGGCATTCCCACAGGGAAGGGAAGTACGAGCTGGTGAGGGACAGAGGCAGAGCCACTTTGCAGCTTCTCCAGTGGCACCAGTGACCTGGCACAAGCAGCTTTGGGAGATCATCCATGCCACAAAGAGCCACATCTGAACACCATTTGTCAATACCCCATACAGATGGAACTGCTCACGGCTGCCATCCAAATTCAGCACAGGTTTTTAGCTCCAAAATCAAACAGCAAAGCTCAGGGATACCTGCAGTGATGCCCAGCATGGCACTGGTTTCTCCCTGGCTTTATTTTAGAGTTCCTGAGAATGTATCCTGATTTCTTTTACAGCATTTCTTTTGCATATTCCCTGCTGGAGCAAATGATGGCACTATAAATACCTCAAAAAGTGTTTAATTTAGATTTAATAGGGCAGTAAAAAAATCTATGGGTTCTAAAAGAACACTTAGATCAGTGTAATGAGTACATGGGATAAATCTGGGCAAGAAATATTCCATCAAGACAACACAGTGCCAGGTTCGGAGTTCATTACCTGGGAGATATCCTTGCTTACTTTACGTTTGTAATTATATTTGCAATAAAAGTTGCAGCCCTACTGAATCTCAAACCACTGTTTTAAGATGTGATTTAGCAAATGGAAATGCCAAAAACCCAGGAGCACTTCATCAGCTTGTAGTCATTGTGGACATTTAGTGAAAATCAGTCCCTGAGGCTCCTGCTCTTGGCACAGCCGGAATGCTCTCGCTCGCCAGAGTCATTTCCAGGAGTTGTTGCCCCACTGAGGATGAGCTTCAATCAGCAATCCAACCATGCAAAACCTACCCTGGCTCTGTCTCCCCCCTCCACCTCCCTTTTCCTTTTGTTTTTTTTATAGCACACTTCCTTTTTAACCTATTTGCAGTAATCACAGCTCTGGATCAACTCCTGGCTTTTATTCTGCTTGGAGGTGTCTTCAGCCGCCTTTTTTGATCCTGGGGCTGCTTCTGGGCCTCATCCTGCAGCTCCCTTTGTGCAGGGGTGCAGCCAAACCTTCTCTCTCCTTTGCAACAGAGCTGAGCAAACAAGGGCACTGACAAAAAATATTCTAAAGCCTCACAGCCTCAATCCCTCCAGTAAAGAGAATGGATGGAGCAGCACAGAAAAATGGAAGCAGTGTCAGAAAAGCCTTGCCTTCTCTCAAGTGAGGCAGCAATGGGCCCTGTCTCAAGACTGCACTTGAAAATACTTGTTTTAAACTGTGTTTGCTGACACAGCTAATAAATGCATTAAGGGTCCTATTAGGGAAGATGGATTTTGAAATGTGTACCTTAGCTGTGTGGTTACTTTGCCTATGAAGTTCAATTATCAGTACCTACTTCAGAGAGACCATGGAAGGTGCATTTATAATTAATTTATGTCCTGCATTTTAAGGTACTCAGAGGAAAGGCATCCTAGGGGCAAAGTATTAGTATTACTAGCATGTTTCTGCACTGGTTTGTAAATATCTGTCCTTTTTAGTTTTCCTTCATTTTCAATGAGATTACCATATTTTGGAAAAAAACCAAATGCTAATTGTATGAAACCTTTGGAAAGAAAATACTCAAATAAGCTTGGAAATCAGATTTTCTTTCATAATTGAGCATGTTTATTTCGGGCAATAGTACATGTAAGCCTGAAGAAAATGGGAATATAAAAATATGTAGGATGTCTGTCAGCTAATAGTTCCTTGCAAGAAGAGGAACAATAAATATTTAATAGAAATGCAAATATAAAGCCATCTGAGGAGCACCTTTTGCCATAATTTTACAGGGAGAGACCAAGTGGAGGTGGGTTAACACCCTAAACTTCCTCCCGAGAGCTGGGCCTTCAGCAGTTTGCCCCCCTCACCTAGAAAGGATTGAGCTGAATTATTTATGTTTTGGAAACCTTTGGCAGTCTGCATCCATCTGCCCAGCACAGGACATGCAGATACTGCCTGGTGCTCCAGCCAGTGCTGCCTGAAGAGCTCTCCTCACATGGAAATCCAACAGAATGGCTCCTGTTTCCAGTCCCAGGAATTCTCTCCTTGGCCATCTGGGTGCTGGCACCTGCAGGAAGCAGAGCCTGGCGCACATGGCACCAGTAGGGACAGAAAATTGGAATTGTTGCCTGAGACTCTGGCAGCAGCTTGGGAGGAGCTGTGTCCAACAGCAGATAAAAGGACCTCAAGACTATGGTACATCGTTTTCTTATCTCTTGGATGTCTTTTGATACATGTGATCCAAATGAATGGGTTCTCTGTAATAATTAGATATTGCAACTTACTAAACTGATCCTATCACCGAGCCCCTAACAGGAAGCATAAATCATTTTACTCCCTGCTTTCTTAGTAAAACGAAAGCTCTTTTTCTTGTTTAGATCCATAAAGAATCTTCAGTTAGAGAAATCTGCATGGAGTATCAATAAGGATTTGTTCTGGGGTACCCCATCTTCCTGTGCTGCAGCAGCACCTTTCTTTTAGAAAGGAAGATTAATAGAGTGTAATTTGGTAGGCAAAGCCAGAGCCATCAGCCCGTGGTCATTTGCTCAGAGACAGGAATAAAGTAGAAAAAAATGACTTAAACACACCTGGCTGGGAGCACTGGATTGTCAGGGTTCCAACTGCATGGCTGAACCACTGTTGTGAGGAGCAAAGGTGGGCAGGGCTCACCCCACCCACATCCTCATCCACAAAGTTACTACAGGGTGAACTCAGCAGGTTTATTTGTTTTCTGGAAAAAAAAAAATCAGAAATGGAGTTAAAACTCAAATATTTGTGGCACCATATCTCTGTCAAAGCACCTCAGAGTAGGTGTTGAAGTCCGAGACATTTATATTTGTTAAACATCTACCCAAACTCCTTCATTATTTGAAATAAGGTAGCCATGAGGATAAGAAATTTGTATTTGGACCTGATGTAGCTTCCTCTATTTGTCCTCAGTTCTCCCATGTGCCATGGAGAGAGGAAGTGCCCAAAATTGTAAATGGGATGATCTCACCAGACAGAGGTGCTTGTGACACTGCCATACCCCACATGGCGTCACCTTATGACATTTCACAGCAGGCACAGAACTTACCCCAGTTTCCACCATAGACAGAGGGGTTTTTGTAGTACAACTTTTTTTTTTTTTTTTTTGTCTCTGAAAAGTAACACAACTGACAAAAGTATTTTTGTGTCTGGCCTTGAAAAGAAAAGGTGACTTCTCCCACTGTCAGCTCTGCAAACTTGCTCTGACACCCAAAAGCAAAGTTGAGATATTTCTGGCTCTTGTACCTCTGATAGCAACAAAAACACAGCTTCTTAAACTCTGCTGGAGAGCCATGAAGAATTCTGGCCCCAGGAGACTGGTGCCCTTGGACATCTGTATTGGTTTGGCATGAATGGTAGAAAAACCAATCGGTGATCTGTTTTGGAACTGACAGCCAAGCTGGCCAATCAGGTAAAAAGTGTACACCCCTTGGGACACACGGCTTAAATACAGGAATCTTA
>WBMY01002786.1:163664-193386 GCA_013397315.1 Donacobius atricapilla | reverse complement strand
TTTAATATTTTAATAAAGCTAACTTTCTATTTTTAAATTGAACCTGTTTTGTCTTTTTCTTTTAATCCTATTCCACTAAAATGAAAATTCGGCGAATGTGATAACCACTACAACATCCTCTGCTAGGAGAGTGTGCCTGGCCATCTGCAGAGGGAGCAGGGTTTTTCCAAGGAGGAATTCAGACTCTGTGAAACCAGCTGGATAAGGCCTTGAGCAACCTGGTTAAGTGGGAGGTGTCCCTGCCCATGGCAGGGGCAGTTAGAACTAGATAACCTTTAAGGGCCATTGCAACCCTTTACACGTTTTGATTTTCTATCCCTTATTTTTGGTACTATCTCCTGTGCTCTGCTTGAGGCCTGTCCCATAGGCAGCTCCATGGGTGTTCCCGGGGAATTCATTGCTGTTTTCCTCATGTTCAGGACTCACTGAACGGTTTAATATACACAACATTGCCTCCTTCACTTGATCATACTTTAAAAATTCTGGTTCAGTTTTGCTCCCAAGCTGTCTTGTGGTGCAGGACCACAGCATGGCCCCATTTTCCTGTGTTCATATGATTTTCCCTTTAAAAACATTCCCAGTGGAAGCCAGGGTAGGAATTCTCATCTCTTTACAAAGGCTCTGAACACCAGCAAAGGACTAACCCCTCCACATTAGGGACAAAACACATTTGAGCCTTTCTGCAGCTTGTGAGAATCTTCTTTGCCTGACACCAAAAGAGTTAGTGAAATTCAGGACACAAGGCAAAAATGACATCCTGCCACTTTTCTCCTTCTCTGTTCTACTTCTGTAGAGTAGCCCCAGGGAATGTCTTCACTCTCTTTAAAAGCTGGAAGAGAGCTGAAGCACCAGCCATGAATTTCTGCAGTGCAAAGGTACTTCAAGCCCCCTCTTCTCCTTCCTGGGCATGCCGTAGCCTGGACACAGTGGTGGGAGAGCAGCCAATAGAGCAATGCCAGGCATTCCTGCCAGCACCAGTGTCTTTATACCTCTGGAACAGTGCAAAGAAATAATAGTGCCACCAGAGTTATATCTGCGTTCAGCTTTCCTTGCTAACACCCTGCTTTGATAGCACAACTGTGCATCTTAATGGCCTTTCACCGAAGGTTTGTATTTGGATCTCTTTCTTGTTCACTGCTCAATAAATAATAATATTTTTATTCACAGACTTCAAATATTCTATCCAAGCTGAATACCCATAAATAGTTCCCCTGTAGGCCAACTCCCCTTTTGAGAAGGATTTGGTAACAAGTGGAATGGACTGGCTGATTCCCAGCGAATTATTTACTCAGACAAACTTCTCCTGCTTGTGAGCAGACTGCAAAGCCCTCATGTCTGCTTCTCACCCAGAATTATGGCTTTTCTCAGTGACAGGTAGTTGCTCTGCAAAAATATGCATTTCACATTTCTCACCCAAAGAAATCTCAGTCACTCAGGGATCTGGGAACATGACAATCCATACAAGAAATACAATGCTGTGTTGCACTTTGGACACTGACAATACAACACTGTCCTGGAAAAAGAGCTAAAGATACTCAGATTCTAGGAAAATGTTGGGTTTTTTACTCTTTACCTGGATAGCTTTGTCCTGTATTTCTGTAAGGGGAATGTCAGCAGGATTGTTCCAAGAGCCAGAGGTTTTAGATATTGATAGTTAGTCCCAGTACCCCAAATAGCAAATATTTGACACATTTTTGGCTGTGGAGGGTGATGAACTATCAAGAAGAAAACTGAATTTCTTCTCCAAAGACCATCTCTGACCCAAAACCTGTTGCTTGTTTCAGATATGTTCTCTCATTAACCATGAACATGCACGACATTGTTCTTTTCCTTAAGAAGGTCCTGCAAGATCCCTATCCCAGTGAAGTCCACAGGAAATCTGCCATACAGTCCCTCCAGGTAATTATATTTTTCTTACTCAAAAGTGGACCACAAATACTATCATCTTTGATAGGGTACCTCTTATACAAATTTATCCTGCATATTTTTATTTCTCAGCAATAAACATTTGGAGTTTGCCTTTATAAACTGTTATTTTATCAAGCAAATTATGTGTATTTACCCAGACATAATTTGCCAGCCCCTTTGTTCACTGACAGCATCCAATTATCCTCTGAACTCCTTCACAGAGCACTTAATTTCTCACTTTGGCAATTCCCACTGTATGTCAGTGAACCTTTGTGCCCGAGCTGTCTAGGATCTGTTAATAGCTCTGGCCTTTAAGAGCTGCAAACCCACTGACAAATCTCACCACCTGTGTCTCTTCCCTGTGTCCCCAGGACCTTCCTGCTTAGCTGGGCACTTGTCTTCTTCACCTGGCTTCTGCTGCATCCTCACCTTTCCTAACTCAAGCATTTTTCTTGCTCTCTAATCATTATTCTGCCTCTCAAGTAAGATCTGATTCAGTTGTGTTTATCGGTGCCCGGTGCCCTCTGAAAACCTTTACATTTTCCTTCCTACAAGTGCTGGGCACACATTCCCTGTAACCATAAGTTAACATTCAGCCTGTTTTTATTTTGCAGGAATGCTAGCACTGACTCAGAATTGCTGTTGCTTCAGCACCAGAGGAGGAGGGAGAGAGAGGATGATTTTGCAATTGGTGATGCCCAGCTCTGCTCCTCCTCAGGAGCTGACCAGCTGCTGCAGCAGCAGACCAGTGCTCAACATTTGGAAAACCTCCATGGATTCTCTCCACTATCATTACAAGTATAACTGGATACACAATGATTTCCAAACAACTTCATTGTGTAAACCTTGAGCAAACAAGAAATATTTCAGATAGTGATTAATATTTTGAGAGGGAAAAAAATCCCAACCCTCTAAAAAAATCAACAGAAACCCCCTACCACCTACTTGGATTAGGATAGGGAAAATTTCATTTATGTGAGGCCCCAATATGTTGCGAAGTTGTCCTTAATAAATGGCTTCAGCTTTAAGTATGAACGCACTTTTTAAACTACTCCTCGAGTGTTTTGAGTCCGTTTTGGACACACCTCTCTCACCGCCCCCCCCACCCCCCCACCCCCCAAAGAACAACTGTTTCACACTGGGTGGGATGATGTAAGGCAAGATTTATATGTTAAATGCGAGGGTGTCCTCTAGTGGTGGCAGAGCTGGTTCTTTTCCATGGAACATCAGCAAACCACGAGGAAAGGATCCAGGAACGCTGATCCCTGTACATTCAGTGCCACCCCAAACGCAGGCATTTGCTCTTTATGCAAGGTTTTTTCTTTCTTCTTGCACTTTTTAGTTTCTTTTTTGCTTCACTACCCCATGTGGGATTTCTTTTTCACTCCGTAACATCCATACAGAAATAGCAACTACAATTTTCCCTAAAGGCAGTGGAGGGAGGGTTTAGGAGTTGGTGAAGTTATTCAAAAACATCAGAAGTCAGAGTGGAATAATTTAATTTTGAAATCTGGTGCTACTTCTACCAGAAATCTGCACTTTAATTTTCACTAGTGCTGAGTAAGTAATTAATTCATAGTGTCCAGTACCAAACTGCAAACCCTGCAGTTTTCTGTCTTTCCTTCCAATTCAGCTACAGGTCAGCAGTGGAACACTGGGGGCTCAGGACACAGAAAATTCCACTCTCAATCTCCTGAATTGAGCATTTTTAAGAATGCCTGAGCCATCCTGAAACTAATTTCACATGGCAGGTGGCACTAGGTTGTTCCACTCATTAAATTTTGTTGATGATTAAATTATTATTTGTAATTTAATTAGGTAAGCTTTGGTTGCATGGGTTTGGTTCTATTCTCAAATGATTTACCTTATGAAAACCTTGCAGCCATTCTCACGAAGATTCATGGCCCTGTTTGTGTGTCTGTATGGGAATATAAAAGGATTGTCAACTACTCTTTTTGTACTCTGCCATCCTGTGGATTTGTTGGCATTTAATCAAAAGGAAAAGATTTCTTTCTCTATGTTGCTACAAAATAGCAAGAGGTGGTACATAGTAATTACAGACAAGAGACTGAGCAGAGCAAAAGGAAGGAGAAATCCATCTCTGCTCTTCGCCCTGTTCTGCCTTTTCCTTCCAGGGAAAGAGTTAAAGAAAATTTGATGTGGTTTCTTTGGGGCAATAAAGACCAGAAATCCTGCGCACAAATCAAGATGCAAATGTGCTCATCAATGCTGCTGTGCTGCCAGGGAAGGAAAGGAAAGCACTAGAGTTCCTGGGAGAATAAGGACAACCCCAAGGGTACCCTGGGAGGCAATACCAGAGGTCATGTTCAGGGTGCCCACACACCCTCAAGCAAACACATCAAGCCACAGCATCTGGAAATTTTTGTTTTGTGAACTTGGTCTGAAAATGTCCTGGGAACCACAAGAGTTTGGAAAATTTTCCATCCTGCCAGTTCTTTCCCTGCAGTATAATGCTCTTGCTGCCAATCCATAGTCTACAGAAAACACATTTGTTTTAACCTAAGGCTGTTTTTCAAACCCCTGGATGACTTCAGGTCACCTGAATGAACTGTAAGCTTTTGTGTGAAGTTTCATTTTTCTTGCTTCAAAAAAACTGATGAAAAATACAAAGATGGGTAGACCAGGCACAGAAATTGATGGACACAGCCGTTGTGCGATGAAAGCTCGGTATTGTGGGAACACGACTGTGAGGAAACAAGTGCGAATGATGTGTTTGGGTGTCAGCCTCCAGCAGGTTACAAAGTCCTGCAGTAAACGTGATTCCTTTCACTTCTGACAGTTTGGGGAAAACAAAGGTCAGAAGTTACCTGCTGTTTTGGATACTAGAATAGCTGCAAGTGGAACATCAGATATTAATGATATTGGTGTTTTTACCTGATTCAAATCTTCCACCTCTGCTAAGGAAGCACCTGCTGCTGTCACGGAGTGTAACCGAGGTTATTGATCCGTAACTCTGTAGCGAACTGTGGGAGCTTCCCTCATGCTTCTCAGGCTCGGAGGATATTGGGAGCTAATGGCTCCAGCCCCACACTTTTCTCCCAAAGGATCTGCCGGGGCTGACACAAGCAGGGAACTGCCCTGCCTGATTCGAGCTGACTTCCCAATATGGGCACATTTCCATCTCTGACTTAAACCCTCTAGGCACAATAATATCCCCATGCCAGCACATCTCACTCACTCCATCTATGTGTCCATCCTTCCCTTCTGGTTATTTCCAAGTTCTCTGGGACTGTCTCTAGTGGAGATAATTGTTAGTACTACTCACTAATCCTGGAAGTATATTGTTCTGCTTAATATTCTTAGTCCTTAAAACACAGGGTATTTTAAAGAGAAGAAACACATTTTGATATCTATATTCTTCTACTTCAGGACTTTGGTAGAAAACCTCTTATTTCCAGTCTCTCATGTCAATGTGTAGTGGATAAAAAGTAGAATACTTTTAAAATATAACAGTAATACATATTTTAGTGGAAACTCTTTATTGTAAGACTTAGTTATGCTAAGTTATATGACTCAGGTAGAGTCATGACATAAATACTCTTGATAGCCAGGTTTTACAGGGCGAGTCAAGAAAATGTTCTATAAAAACAGTGATACAAAAATTATTTATTACTGTCACTGGCCAATGTTACATGAACATTTCTGCATTCTTCGTCCCACCTAAGAACAAGCACAATTCTCCTTTGCCTCGTACCAAGTGATCTCACATGATAGTCATGCTGAATTATGAGCCTAAATGGGCATCAATCATTGTGGAATTCCACAATTCATTAGCTTAAAGGTGAGTAAAATGCTTTAAAAAAAAAAAAAAGTGAGAGGGGGGAACAGAGAACAAGTGAGAAATGTGATGTTACATAATTAACATCAAAATTGCTCATACATAACTTGTTATAGCTCAACATCAGCAAGACTGGTAGAACCATCCTCTTAAAAAAAAATTTAAAATGTTTATAGTTAGTAATTCCCATTCATTAATGCTAAGTAGCTTGAAATAGTTCCCAGTACCGAGCACAGTGTTGTTGGCAAAGCAGCTTCCAGTGCTATGAAAATATTCTATTTTTGTAATGCAATTTAGTCGGTAATAATTCACTTCTTATTCACTGAAAGGCTATAATCACCAGAAATACTCTCGGTATTCATAGAGGAGCAGCGTGTGTAATTCCATCAAAAATGCACTGCACTCCAGGATTCAGGATAGTATAGCTAAAGGCTTCCAAAAATCTGTCCCATTACACTTCAATGTCTGTCTTCCAGAGCTTTCTGACTCATCTATACTTATATAGTTTAAGGCAAAGCTTGAGGAGATATTTCTATTATTAAATTACTAAAAGCTCTATTTTTCAACATAACACCATTCACCAATATATTTATTTCTCTCTTGTTAAGTCAAATGTTCAACTTAATTAAGGAAATTCTCCAGGAAAATCTGATTTCTGTCAGCCAGTGGCAGGCACACGGGCTCAGAGAAAACAGCTGCTCTTTAACAAAAATCAAGGCATTTTGCAAGCATTCGACTGCGGCTTTATGCTTCATTTTGCTCTAGCAATCCAGTTTCATTGAGAAATGCAACTGGAGATGTTTTGAGATGCAAAATAAACTTGAACCAAAACGAAAAAAACAGAAAGAGAAATGAACACCTTCTTGTCTCAATGCAAGACCTCAAAGGGCTACTTCCATGTGCTATTTGCTTTCTTTTTGCTAGACTCCCTGGCCTCTGCTCACTTGAAAGCTGCTGAAGTTTTCAGCTAAAAACTGATTGAGCTTCACCCTTAAACAAGGCCTTCACCAGTCACCTATGAAAAATTCATATTTCTGACAAACATAATTTTGGTCTCACTTCACCCACAAAAGAGAATGTCTCTACAGGAAGAGCAACATAAACAACTAATCTTCATTAAAGCTCTTCACTGAGAAACACAACGGAAAACTTGCACCTGAACCTGCAATTGATCACTGCCAATTACTTTTTCCAAAAACCCCTTCTCGTTTCAATAATGGTAAAGCTGCCCTCATTTTTATGTCATCTCCTATTTTCAGGTGCGGGGTGTGGGGGGGCAGCACAGCAAACCCCATAGCTCTTACCTAGCCCTTACCCCCATAGAGCCCAAGGAAAATTTTGCACAGTGCCAGGATGGCTTTGAGATGATCCCTGGGATTCACAGGGTGTCACTCGAGGCCCAGCAGAGCAGGGGCCCTGGGAACTCATCCACACAGGAAAACTAAAGGAAGGCCAGAACCTCTGTTGCCATTCAGCAATTTGCACATTCCTTGGGGCTGGGCAGAGCTGTCTCCCCTTGCATGCTGTTACAGTCGGGTCTGTCAGAGCCTCCCTCACACCTTTTTTCTCCCCATTTTTGGAACTAAGCATTTATTTCAAACACAGCCACCAGTACCTCCCTTGTTATGTGACAGCTCTGTGATAAATCTGCCACGAGGCTGACATGAAGGCATGAAAGATTTTGCAACTCCCTAACCCACTTAAGAGGTTTCAGCTCCATTTTTTCACCACTAAGGAAAGTGCCTGAATGGCATCTGCAGGAGAAAAGGGGAAAGGGGAGACTCAGAGCTGAGAATTCCATTCCATCCTGTAAAAACCAAACACGCCATCCTCAGAATCGATGAAGAGCAGAGAATATATGTGTAAAACTTGATAAGCTAGTGATCAGGACATTCTCCTAGGAGGAAGATTTACGTGTCTTTTATAGAAAGCCATGGCTGGATAAAATAAACTAGTCCCTGGAGATGGCACTGTAAAGTCAGTGTTTCCTGCCATATGGTACAGCACACATACCGGGCCTGTCCCCCAGACGAGCTCCCTACCCCCAGGACACCCGGGATACCAGGGAAGAGCACGCCAGCACAGCAGGGGCTTGGCAGCACTTGGGTTGATCACCAAAGAGCCTCTGCTTCCATCACAAACACTTCTTGATGTAAAACCAATTGCTACAGGTACCCCTCAACCTTCAGAGAGACCAAGATACAGACCTGATTCTGTTTTTATTTTTACAGGCCAGCACAAAATGAAGTGTTAGGAGGCTGATAAATGCACTGGTGCCATGGTTACCAGTGACATTAGATCCCTGGCTGAGCAAACTGCTGCAGGAATGATTTCTGTATAAACAGAATTACTCAATTATGTCAGCTGCGTGTCTATAAAACGTGATGCAATTGGATTTCACAGATGCAGGAGGTGGTTGGTGTTTGCTCTGCCTGTGTGGAGATGCCTCAATGAACTCTTTTGCTCTGCTCAGTGGTGACACTGCTTCCACTCTGGCCACACCAATTCTGCCCTGACTCCCAAGAAATGGACTGGCACTGAGCTGGCTAAAACTGTGGCTCTGCAGTATCATTCCAAGCAAAATAAAATGTGCCAAAAGGAGTTTAATTTTTCTCTCTCTCATGGAAAATACACAATTTACCTTGCATGACATGGTAGAGGTGAAACAAAGCTCTGAAATTCTGGAAACCTGAGTCATTCCTGTCTCTGGAATTACAAGCGTAGCATGATACTGGTTGCAGTTAGTCTGGTCTAACCATGTACCAAAGACAGAGCAGGTTGCTGGGGCTGGTCCAGCTGAGCTGTGACTACATCCAAAGATGGAGATTTCACAGCTGCTCTGGGCCCCTGTTCCATGTTTTCCCAAGCTCACTGAAGCATGATTCCATGGGGTACACTTGTAAGATGAAGCAAAGCCTCATCATCTTGTTTGGTATCTGTTTTTGCTACTGCAAAGTGGAAATAGTATTATAATCATCTTTTTCAAAGTGGTCAGAGACCTGTTGATGAGAAGCATGACAATTGTCATTTCCACTTACAAATTGAAACTGAAGTCTGAGAACAGCAACAAGTTTAAATGCAAGCATGCAAAAGCTGGTTTTTCCCAGAAGTATAAGGAATAGGAATTTATTATGTTCCCAGATCTGATGCTCAGACCTGTGTTGCATGTAGCTGTTGCTCTAAGAGAAGGGACATCAGTTTGGACTTTGGGGGTTTGACACCAGTGACATGATCCCAGGAATGAGAATTCCAGAGATTGCAATAGAAAGATATCCCTCTAATGGGATAGAGGTTTCATTCACCAAACAGAGAAATGATCACTGGGGTAACAGCTGAGAAACAAATATTATTGATGCTATTTGATAAAGCAGCAACAAAATAGATCCTCTAGGATTCCAATGTGGAGGCAAGATCCTGCTGTGAGTCAAGAACTTATTCTTGTCTTGGATGATATGAAGTAAGACTGCAAACTAGTCACAGGTACTTGAGCACTAAACTGCTCCATAAAGCTTTGACTTTAGTCATGAATAGAGCAGAGCAGCTCGACTTCCAACAGCAGCACAAAGTGCTGAGACCTGCAAAGGTCAACAGAACAAGCTGTGCCCTTGGAAAACACTGTCCTGAAAGGAAAATCTCATCTTCTGTGTGCTTGTGTTAAAGCTACACAACTCTCACACACCTGCAAATGTCTGGGGCTCCCCTTCCTTGGTGCCCACAGGAAATGTGGGATACAACATTACCTTGGGGATGAGCAGGAGTGCATTTGACAGATGCATTCAGTTTGTATCACACCAAAACAGCAGCACTTCTGTGAGTAGTTATTGACAGTACCAGAATTGCAGTGGCATGGATTTTACACTCATAAATTACTAAATTGGCTTTAAAACCTCCTTCATGCCAACATGGCATCACAAATTACAAGAGACACATCCATCAACAGCTTGTCATTAGCACAATCAAGTGGACTGTTCCTACGAGATGATGACAGAAATTGTGTTTGAACACAGGAGTAAAAACCAAAGGTTCTTCTTCTGAGATCCTGCCTTAGAAAAGTAACTCTTGATGGTCTCAGGCTAATCCAAATATAGTTGATAAGTATCATTTGGTGGGTTTTTACAACTAGTACTCTTTCATATCTCAGTTCACATCTCTTTACCATACTTATCCCTTAAAAGCCTTTGATTGATGCTGTGAAAGAAAATCTCTGGGATCCTCATCTTCTCCTGGCTACTTTCAGCCACTTACTGTCAGATACCCGCTGTCAATGATACTCTCAGGCTTTAGATGCTGGTCACAAATTCTGGAAATAGCCAAGTTCCAGTCTCCCTGCCCCTGCAGCCAACACATAGAACTTGCCGTTTACTTCCCTGTTCCCTTGGCACTTATAAACACAACTTCTGCTTAGTCCTCCCTTGGCCCATAGTCACAGCAAATAGCTTCTGCATTTCTTTGTCCCGGGACTGCTGGATACAGACAATGGTAGATTTATGGGATGATTTTTTTGAGAAAACAATTATTTGTCATGTATTTGAAATTTTCTTTAAGTGTTTTCATCACTGAGCTAAATGTGGTGGTCTAAGAAAGAAGGCAAGTTCAGCTCATGAGGAATTATAAGGAAAGATATGAAGAGGAACTGATATTCTTTCAGTAAATTCTATCTATTTAAACACAATTTCAGGTCCGTGAGTGGATGTCAGGGAAGCAGAACAGAGCACAAAAGGGGTTACAGGAGAGCAGGGCTGACCTGCACAATCTCACACACCACGGCCAAACCAACAAATCGCTGAGGCACCCAGATCTTAAACAAAATGGTTCACAGCTTGTCTGCAACACTGAGGTGAGACTTGGAAACCAAAACACACAATTATTCCATTATGCTTTCATCATCCTTTTATAAGCCATTCTCACTGCCTTGAAGAGTGAATTAAGGAGGGGAGGATTAAAGACAGAAGAATAATAAGGGATGAAAAAAAGGCAAAACATGATAGACAAGCAATGACACAAATACTCTGATTTCACCTCTCAGTAACAACTTTCATTTTTAATCCTTCACTAACTGGGAAAGGACTATGTGTATTGAAGAAAGTGCTCATTTACAATTTGTGACTATTCTAATTATTTTTTTTAAAAACCCAAAAATGGGGAATTTCTACCAAGTTATATCAAACATTCAAATTAAACTGAGAAAACTCAAAGTCTTTTTGTGTCTGCATTACAATTATCTGAATTTTCATCTGAATGGCAAAAAGCTGCAATTAATCCCTGATTTGTTTTTCTTTTCCATTCTGTATAGACCAATGAGATTTAAGAGCTCAGTTTTACTCCCATGCACATAATCTCTTCTATGAAAGTGCTCCTACCTGCAAGTCCCTCAGTGAGCACAATGCTTATTCCAATTGGTGCTACCCCAAAATCTGTGGCTCCCTGTAATGATGAGAATATTCTGTTCTTGCAGAATACTCTAACTGCAGAATCAGAGTGTTGAGTTTTCATTGGTGTCCTTGGTAACCTGCACAAGTGATTTCTGAAGTAAACTGTAATGGACAAAGCTGGCAAGCACTTGGCACATTCCTGGTAAGTCAGAAAAGGGCAAGGAAAGGGCTCAGCAAGTATCCCCAAAAGGATGACTCTGTTGACAAATTCTCCTGTGAGGGAAGAGGCAGCCCATCAATGGGATTAGCTCTTGACCACACTTATTTGGAACATCCCAAACAAGATAAAATAACTTCTTCCCCTCATTTCTAGCATCTTCTGATTTATGTGAGAAAAGCACCTATTAACTTCGACATGTACAAAGACATGCACACGGAAAAGGATTTAGAAAAGCACACACAACATTTTGCCTTCTGAAGAATAAAACAGAATGTGTGTGTAAGCAAATTAATCTGCATTTACATCCTTCCTGCTTTACACCTGCCCATCATGGGAGAGGGACAGCCACAAATGTTGCTTTATCTTTCATTCTGTATGGGAAACAGTTCATGCATGTTTCTACATACCTTTTATTTAGGACAAACAAACCCTACACTAGCACCAGTCCTCTAAAACAGTCATTTCAGCAACCACATGTAAGATGTTCTGTTCTAATGATAAGAACAGTAACAACAGGATTTGAGGTGTCAGGATTCCAGATAATCTCTTGGCAGAACACGAGGAGGGAGTTGTGGGAAACCACGCTATAAATCTGGCGGAGATGCTAAGACATTTTAAATAGTGAATCTACTTTATCAAAGTAGCAATTGCGTCATCTCTCTTTTTCCCTTTGCTTATTTTGGGTATTTCTAATGCACTTACATAGTAGCACTTAAATGCTAGACAGTAATTGTGTATAGGACTCAGTGTGAAAAGCAATGATTTCACAACTACTCCTAATGCAGCTAAAAGCTGCATATTAAAGAATGGGGCAAAATAAATGCTTAAAGATCCTAATACAATTCAAGGAAGAAAAGGAAAAAATAAAGTTAAAATACCCCAGATGCTGTGAGACAAAGAAGTAGAAATGAAAGCAGTCAGGTCAGTGTTGGTTTGAAGGCAATGTGGAGGCACCAAAACATCACCCAGCATAGAGTGAACATGGCAGGGACGAGAAAAAGATGATGCAGAAGACCCATTTTCTCACTCATGTTTTAGCACTATGACAAAATAATGGGTCCTAATTGCACAACCTACATAAACTACAAACACGATTTTCATAGAAAAACAGAGAATGAAGGAGAATGGGATGTTTTTCTAGGCTGATAAAAATCGGAGTTTGAAACCAGACACTTATTGACACAGCAAGTTCTCAGTTTAGAAGAAATGGATAAGTGGTGCTGCCTTTAGTCCTCTCATATCCCATGAGTAACTATTCAGAGCTCTGAAGTATGGGAAGAAGGTAGTTCCATCACTAACCCCGCTGTTCTACAGACAGTAACAGGGGAAAAAACAGGATTTCATATTAACATTTCTCTGAGGGAAGCATTAACAGTGCCACCTCTTGTTGGGTGAAAAGTGCATTTGTTTCTTTAGGTCTTGCTGCATTTCTTTGTAGAAGCTGTTTCACTGTCCCACTTCACTGCACACCTGGCGCATCCTCGTTGGATTTTTCTCTAGAGCTGTATCCTGGCAACTCAACAAGGAAGAAAAGTCATGGTCTACTGTAGTGCTTGGTAACTGGAGACACTCAAACTCCATCTCCATTTTCCATCCAAAATGACACAGTTCTTCACAAAAACCCCGTAAAAATAGAACACTGAGTTTTAAGCACAGAAAGTGAAGACTTCCTCATATAAAACCCAGGCACTGAGCAGAAACAGAGCCTATAAGGGAGCAAAAGGTTTCACTTTAAACACACAAGTATTGCTCAGTTGCTGAAGATCTGCAAGAGCGGCTCTGGGTTTCAGGGTGCAGCTGCTGTGTGACAGTCCCAGTACAGGGAAATCCAGCCCATTTTCACAGCCAGATAACCTCAAACATGGAGCAGCTGGGAGGGTTGGGCACAAAGCAAACCCCCTGCCAGAGAATGGGAGACAACACAGGGAATCCTCCTGCTGCTATTTCTAGTATTCTAAGGAAGCAATCCAAGAAAATCAACAGGGCTTTTTCATTTGCTCTGCTGTGCCCCAGGAGGAGCAGCACCACCTGCACCACCCAAACAGGAATTTGCAAAGCTGATTCTCAGTGAGATTTTCTCTTTTTGAAAGAAAAAAAAGGTTAATTTTCATCAAGAAGAATCAGGAAACTCATGGAAAACATAGTAAAAAGTTGGTTGTTTTTAAAATTTCTATTTATTTTTTCCCATTCAAAACCAAATCTATACTCTATAATGTTTTGGACTTCTGAAGTTTTCACTGGGATAAAACCCAAACTAACTGCTCGATCTCCAAGCCTCAAGATCATGTTTCCTTGCACATGCACAATGAAAAATATTGAGTAAAGCTTCTAAGAAGCCTTTCATTGCTGGGTACTTAGCAAAATTGATTGAAATTCAGATTTTTTTTGCCCACTGGCAAATTCTGATAACTCAGTATCTATTTGCATTCCAAATCAACATGAAAAATTGAAATATTCATAAATTCTGTAAAACAAAATGCATTTAACAATTTTGCCATAGAGAAAATTGACTTTTCAAAGCAATTTAAGAGCTATTTTTCCTCTCTTGGATATACCATCTCCTGGAAGTCAGTGTGGGGACTTGTAGCCCTGATTTTCCCCCATGAGATATCATATGCATCAGGGATTTTTTTCCTACCACAAATTCAGGTGCTATTTTTGTCAAAAAAAAAAAAAAAAAAAAGCAGGAGTTACTTAAATCTGGAGCTTTTCCTGGCAGCATATTGATACTTTTTTAAATTAAGTCCTTAAGTATCAAATGAAATTTGAAGGTGAAAAGAAAATTATTTACACCCCAACGTAGCCAAGTGACCATTAATCATTAAAGTGGAAATCACCTCAAACCCAGATTTAAGTTATTACATTAGAGAATTGAAGCTAAATCTTTCCTCTCTCTCGCCACAACACTATTGCTTAGTGCAGGCTCTTTCCCTATCTTTTTCCTAGGAAAAAATCCAAAGTAAAAGTAATTTTTTACCTAAAGCAAAACAGGAACAAACTGAAATCTCATGTGGTTCATGGAATGGGAAAAACCTTCTCTTTTTTATGTTATAAATATATTTTGAAGCCAAGTCCATTGGGACAAGCTGCAAGTTCCAATAAATCTCAAAGTGCCTTCACAGTCCTGGATTTCACACTACAGCTTATGCACCCATGTTGTCCAAAAGTCTGGGCTGTGTAAAACTCTGGATTATCCTCAGGTAACTGGAATAATGGGAGAAAAGAAGGAACTGACCCACACATGAACCTAGGAACTAAGCAGCAGGTGTCATTTAATATTAAACTTAATTGTAACACTTGGCTGTGTTTAACAAAGTCCGTTGATCCTGGTATCTCCGTTGGGGCGATTGGCAATCCAACAGCCAAAGTCACTCAGAAATGTGTCAGTACCACCAATTTAATGGGAATTGCTGCTGGAGTCAGTAGTGCCCAGCACCATCCTTCCCTCTGCCATACTCTATGATGTTTTGAATATGCACATGGACATCAATTACCAGTGACTTACCAATTGCCAGTGACTCACAACCCCTGCTCTCATGGCTACACAGAGCGGGCCACACATGTCCTCACAGCAACAGCCTTCCCACACCACACACTAATCTGTGTTTGGAATGCACTTCTAACATGCAAAAATGAGGAAAAAAGGATTTGGGCCTTCTTAAAGATATTTTTTTCCTAAGGGGCCATCAGAGAAGTGGGTGTAGCATGAGCTACAGAGCCTACAGTGCATCCCCTTAGCCAAGCAGAATTAATGACTCTAATCAGCACTGCTGGGGGCAGCAGTATGGGGCAGGCATTTATACACATAGGAAAGCTCAGTTGTGCTAGACGTTCTCCCTGGCACAAAACAGGAGGTTACCTGTGATAAGCACACAGTAATGGCAAGCTGCCTTTAGGGATGCTTTATATTAACAGCAAATAGTGATTCTCACAGCAGGGCCATTTTTTAAACTATCTAAAAGTGCATTATTATTAAAAGCATTGTGAGGCACTCAGAAGAAGCTATTAGGCTGTGCCTAGGACAAACAAAATGGAAAGCAGACACTCCAGGTTGACTGCCATCATATCTGGTCTCCTTCAAAAGCCAGAAATTATCTATATTTATCCCATTTGCATCATACACGTCAGTTAATGTATAAATAGAGATGAGTGTATGGGATCTTGTGCTGAACTACACCAGGGAGTCACCAGAGAGGGGGAAAGATAATCTTTTCTCTTGCCTGTATAGGCAAGATGGTATTTATCAGCAAGTTAAAGGCAAGGTTGGGGTACAGGAAATTCTGGTGAGAGAGAGACAAGGCTGGTGAAACACAGACAGAGGTCCAGATAAACCAAGGGATCTCCTTAAATTCTGCTGGACAAGGGCCTTAGCAAACTGACTGAATGGAAAGCTGGCACTGATTTAAGCACAGACTTGGACTAGAGGCCTCTAGAAATCTTTAAAAGTTAAAGTATTCTGTGATTCTAAGAGGCAACATGGCCCAAAATAGAGAGGCAGTTCTGGGAATCTACAGCATCTGAGCATCTACTCAGAACTGTGCTCAGAGTATTTGTTTTTCTTTGACACACAGCAATCTTTGTTTTCTTGCTGGGGAGACAGTTTTTATGATGCTCTGAGTGACAGAAGTAACATAACTATAAATCTCTCCCAGACTTGAGGAAAGTTAGGTTGTACAGGGACTGCAGAATATTGCATTAGAAGCCTTACTGGGGGTTTAGGGAATAGAGGGGTTAGGGAAAGGGAAAAGGCATCTTACTAGTAGCAACATCATTTAAATCCAGTTCTGGTGTTTTCATTCATCTCTACAGCGCTTTCTATCTTACATCAGGTATTATTTTCCTTCTGCACAACAATAAACAGTACAATCAGCAGCAACATCTGGGCTCTGCTTTTCTTAATAGCATCTTCATGAAGTTATAACACAAAATACAATAACTGGATTTGGAAATAAAACAAAAATGCTAATTTGACACTAGCAACTTCATTAGAGCTGCACAACTGAAAGTAATTTTGAATGTAGACTTTTGATGTTAGGTTATATATTTCAGTAACATCTTTTTCATCCAGAGGTGTTTTCTTAATCATCATCACTTGTGTTCTGGATGGTTTAGACTTATTTTTCCTGTTCTTTTTTTACAGAAGGCCATGATTCACTTTGAGCCAACATTTCCCTTTATGCAGTGAGTGTTCCCTGCCATATCTCAGGATGAACAGAGCTTACTCCCAGTGAGATACAGACTGACCTGCAAGGTCCCTGCTGTCTTTGCTTGATCTTTGACATCAGGCACTTATAATAAGGCAGGCCAGAAGTTTAGGCATGACACCAACATTTTAACTGTATTACCTTCTACTTACCTGACCACGTTTAGAAAGGGCACAGGCTGAAAACCCTACTTTTACCATCCCTCCTAATGCTCCTGTGTCACTGGTGCTGGCCTCTCAATGTCTGTGAAATACTTCAAATAACACCTCTGTAAAATGCCCCTCAGTGATAAAAATGCGACAGCATCCAAAACACTAAGGGGGAAGAGTATAAACCTGTCCTGATGTCAGTTTTGTCTCCCAGACCTTTGGAAAACCATAGGGCAAAAGACACTTGACCTGATCTGTAACTTAATTGCAAATGCATCTGTGAATGCTTAAAGTGTTCCTTGAAGAGTAAATTCTTTCTCTACACATCAGTTTACACAATTTGTACCTCTGGGAACATCAACTAACCTCTAATTTCCTTTCACTCAACATTACATTAACCCACAAAGACCTTTGGGAATGCTCCCCCTTCTCATTATATTTTTATTTTCTTGGGGAGAGAGAGGGGTTCATGGTCATAGATAAAGAGTGCATTGAGTTTCCCCTCCAATCCCACCTTAGCGTCCACGAAAACACCTTCCAAAGTTCCTGCAGCTGGTGCTGCTGAGTGCAAATGCCTCCAGCACCACAGAGCTGATGGAAAGGCTGGAGAGGGGCCAGCGCTGTCCACTGACTCATCCCCTGTCACTGCTGCTCTCCAGTCAGGCTGGAAAAAGCCTGGGGCTTTTGCTCTTGTTGATTTGCCAGCCTCCCCCAGGAAACCTTCTTATGTGTTCCCTGGGAGCACCTTGAAACCCTGGTGTCACAGTGAGTACAACAACCCAGTACACAGTATTTCAGAAGCAAGTTAATTAACTACAAATGTATGCAAAATTCGCTTACCACATCATTGAGATTTGTGAAATGTTTGCATCCAGGCCCCTATTTTCCTATCCCTTGTTCTGCCTGATTAACACACGATGCATTTTCTTCTTTCTTGAGGTTAGATGTCTGAAGCTTTTCCGTAGGAAATTACAAACAATTCACATTTCTTGAGTTAACGTTCATTGTTTCACTGGAACGAAAAGAAACAACAAACATTTCATGAGTCTCAGGTCTTTTATTTCCCATGAAATCAAACAATCACCAGTACAGGCTGATCCCAAAATCTCATTTACTTCCATGGACTTGAAGAAATTATTTAATAAAATTGGGTCAAATACTGTCTTACAATTAATAAGTGATTTATTGTTGACCTTGGGTAGTCAAAATTCTATTTTGTATCTCTACCAGGTTAGCAAATTTGAAACAATCCCCATCTGCCATACATCTGGCAGATGGATAATTATGCCTTTTTGCTACCATTAGTTAAGAGTAACTATAAATCAGAAAGATGTTAATTTAGCTCTATTTACATAATTTGGAAAAAATTATTTGTAGCAGGGAAATAAAACCAGAAAGGGGCCAAAGGAATGAGGAGGGAAGAGGAGGAATCCACTGAGTGCCACCAATTTCATGACACCACTGGGCACCTTCCCTGCACCACTCCCTACACCAGGAACTAAGTACAGCTAATGCTGCTTATGGATAAAGATGCACATGGATAAGCACTTTATCAGGGGTGAAAAAATAGGTTTGTCATGTCCTCATATGCACTACACAGACATGGATTTCTGAACGGGAATTCTGAGAGGAAATCAGGCAGCTATGCTCAAACCCAAGCTCAGTATCACACTTGGATCTAAACTCTGAATGTGAGCTGTACCCAAAATGTTGCCCATATGTTACTTATTTCCCAAGGGATTTGAGGGAAAGGAGGTTAAGTAGCTCATTCAGACAAGCTCTGATAATTCATGTGTGGAACAGAAATAAGGAGCTGCAGTTGTATGGCTGGAGGAAAAGGGGAGACAGAGAAATGGAGAGAGGGAAGCAAGAGGTCTACAGCTGAATCATGCCCAGTCTCCCCATCTTTTTTTGTTTTAAGAGAATCCTTGGATGTGGAAAAACAGTTTAATTTGCCAGTTTGTCATTAAGTGCCAGCCTGTGCCAATAACTACTACACAGAGCAGGTAATTTTCAACAGTTCTTACAAAAGAAGGCAAAAATGTTACTGACAGTATCTCATACATCTCCCTCAACTGATTTTATGATACTTTCTCTTCCCATGCCCACTCCTCAAAATGAAATAAATTAGATTTTAAAAAAATCTAAATATATTTAGAAAGTCTAACAAGCCATCTCTGACTCACTATTTTTCTGACTGACCCTAAACCTCCAGCTGCTCATGTTCTGTTCCATCCACACAGGGGAAGCCACAGTGACACTTCATTCAGGGTGGAATCACACCAGTTTAGAACCACTGAGCATCATAAATTTGATGCTAATTAAATGGGTGGGGAGTGGGTAGACACCACACAAAAATGCCACAAAACCCCACTGATTTCTGTGGGATTTCTGTGAATAAATGCCCAAAATTCAAATTCCACAGCTCCCAACTGCAGAGAAACTCCTCTGACTCCCTGCAGATTTCTTTTCAGCAGGAAGATTAATTAAGGTGGGTTGTTTTTCTTTTCTTTGCACACAGGAAATTCCCTCTGCATCTGCCACACAGAATGATTCTTTTATTTTCAGGAACAGGAATTCAAAGGAATCCCTGAAGCATATCAGAGTTGGGCTTGTGCTAAGTATCAACCGTACTTATCTTTTAAAATATGTTACTTGTCATATTTGAAGCATGAACACTAATTCAAGGCTTGCTATCATTTTGCCTCTGCATTGCTACAACAACTAAAGAAGTAAATGGAATACATAAAATACTTTAAAAAACCCAAATTCTCCCCCCAGCATTTCAAGTTCCCTTTCTACATTAGTTCAGGGAAGCAGCAGTTGGGTCACTCATTTTAGATCTCCCAACAGCAAAAAGGCAGATTTCCCTGATTTTCGTAAAGAAGCCTAAATTGTTAGTAAATTAACAAAGCCATTTAACCTTAGAAATCAATCAAGTCCCAGAAGTGAATGTGAAGGTTGAGTCAAGAGCATCGTAAAGGAATAAAACACAGTTTTATCAATATCACTATGCCACAAACATGTAGAAGAATGCAGGGCTTTACCCAGAATATGAAAGAAAGAATTACAGAGGGTAAGAGTTGAAAGCAGTATTGGCAGTACCTTCAGATCTGTCATGATCAGGGCCACAGCGATTACTTTTTCTCTCCCAGTCACAGAGGGGAGGATAAAACACATCTCTGATTTTTTTTAGATAAAAGAAGGGTCATTCAGGTTGAAAGCTGTACAGCTGGCTTGAAGCAGCACTAACGTTAGCCATAAAGGAGAAGAAGCTTAAACAGAGTCACAGGGTCTCACACACTGATGCCAATAAAGCCTTGCTGCTTTGTAGCACCCAGGAGAGCAAAACCAGCCAATACCTGAGGAATGCACAAATCCCAGGAGCAAACTGGAGTGTGCAAGGAAGGGACACAAAACCTCCACGGACGACTCAGCTGGGGCTGCTGAAGGGCTGAATGCCTCACCAAAGTGCTGCTTTTCCCTGGACAATCTTACCAGAAAAGTTAATATTGAAAGTGCTCACCAGCACAACACACCCAGATATGCCAAAGGACTCTACAAACATTGTGATCTGGGGGATAATGAACAATAACTTCCGGACACACAGAAACACACAACACTTTCTATACAATACTTCTAGATTTGCTAAAGACAATTTTGGCGAAAATCCCTCCGTATCTACCAGTGCTCTTCTGAGTGTACAAGTAATACCTATATTGTTTTGGGGGTTTATTGTTATTTTAATACAAACTTCCTCAGAGGACTAAGAAGGCTCAGGGGGTTAAAATAAAAATTTTATTAAATCTTTAATATATCTATATATATTTGAATAAAGAAATTTTAAATCCTATGACAACAGAAAGTAACATGTTCTCAAACATCATGACAGGGAAAGGGTATGAACAGCCCCAACTCCCCTGCCAACATGCTGGGCAGACGTTGATTCCCCCTCATGGGAACATTCCTGCCCTGCTTTTCCTGCGACTCTGAGAGGACAAACTACAGCCCAGATGCCAAGATCTCTGGTGGTCCAAGGATCAGGTTCAATTCCCAAAATATTTGCCATACAAGCAGCCAAAAGTGTTCTGGCAAGCAGCAGGGGCTGTGGGTGCCATGAGGGGAGCCAGCGCTGGGCATGGCTCCAGCAGCCCCTCAGCCTCACCACAGGAATAAAATGGCACCCTGCCCCTGAGGGAAATCTTCAAAAACATAAACGCTTAAGTGTCTTATACATACTGTTTTATAGGGAAATCACATTTCCCTGAGATTTGGCAGCAAAACATAACTGGCTGATGTGGGTGGGGTAGTGAGATAGTTCGTGTGCCCTTGTCATCCTCACGGCAGTGAAGACTGCAGCCCTCTCACCTCAAGGCCCATCCTTTCCACAACAAAACAACTGTGGGCAAGAGCTAGAAAAGTGAAAAATCCAGAAGTCAGTACACAACAAATGCAGATACACAAGGAATTTTGAACAAATAACCTGTGGGTACACTTACCAAGAAAAACCTCAGAGGAAGATCTCATTAAGTGCCATACTGATGAGCTCTCTCTGGCTCCCATTCCCCAAATCCTTCTGCTGAAGGAGTCACATCCTGAGCAGTATCAGGATATAATTTAAAATGTGCATTGTTTATCCCTTCTGATACATTATACATACAGCTCAGCTGTCTCTAATGCAGGAGCAATCCAAGCACAGCATTTTCAATACAAAAATTCATTAGAAAACACTCCTGGCTTCAACCAAAACAGGCCATTTTTCTTTTCTTTTAGATTTCAGAAATAACCTTATGCAAAAAAAAAAGTAATTACAGTTGTAATGTCAAAAAAAGAGGGGAAAATGACAGTAAATAATGTAGTGTTTTTTCTGAGCACATCAAGGGTTTTGGAGCTTCAAGATATGAAGTGTCTTTTTTACCTCAGTGAGCAGGGTAATATAAGGTGTCTAAATGTAGAGAAAAATAAAATATTATCTGTCACTGCCGTAACAGCAAGAAGATAAAATTATTTCTATAGGCTGAAAACAGAAGTGCTGCTGAAAGAAATCATTACAGGAGAATTATTTTTTGAAGAGTATTCATCGAAAGTTTAAGGGGGGAAAAGAAAAAAACTGTGCATTGGGGGGAAAAACATAACATGAGAAATTAAATATTTCAAATGCCTACTGAAATATAATTTCTACACTGAATTAAAATTTTAGGAAGTTCTACACAATTAACCTGTCACATTTTTCCTTTTCCCTGTTGTGTGGATGACATAAAACATACAAAGTACTAAGATAGAGATGTTATACCGACTGACATTGACTCCTTTTTTTTTTATTTTAATGTCATGTAAACCAAGACTTGAGACCAACTTAGAGCCAAAAGACATGATATGAGCTGTAACAGTTCTGATCAAGCCATGCCGGCAGACTGGTTTGATTTTCCCTGTTTTCTGAACAGAATCAAGGCGCTTCCTTCCCCTTTTGCACCACTGTGGCTGCACCTTCTTTCTCATCCAGCTCAGGACTGTGATTTCAGGCAATTTGAGAATCAGATCAAAGCATTCAGCAAAGCTGTAAGATGTCTATATGAAATCTGAAAGTGCCTTAGAGACTGCGTGAAGAACTCAATTCAGCTTTCTGAATGCAAGGGCCCTGTCCTCTGACCATGATTCTTTTTTCAGGTTTAAAAAGTAATGCTGTGTTTTCTGAATAAGCTTCAAATGAATAATCTGTTTGCTACAAATTATTATGCATATTACAAAGGACAATTAGGGAGAGAAATTATTATTTAAATTATTGTTTAAAAGTTAGTTTTATTTCACTTGAGGTTTGATAGTTTTGCCTTTTACACCCCCAGCCTTCCCTTCTAAAACACTGTTAGTCTAAAGAAACCTGATCAAAGATAGGTGGTCTCCATTTTTCAGCAGCTGCAAAACCTTTCTTCCTTTAAATTCTTTCACTGGGAAAAAAGGATTGAAGCAATTTTGCCTAACATTCCTGAGAACATTCCATCATGTTGACGTCAAAAAGGAGAGATTTCAGCTCCAACAATGTATGCTGAATGTGCAAATCATACATTAATCATTAATGGTTTATAATCAGTTCTGCCTTGACAAAAATGCTCCAGCATGCACCAGGCACTCAGAGCACCCTCTTCTCTTCCAGTGCCCTGTACTGGGATGTAGGAAATGCCACCCCATGTTCCCAAAGAAAATGAGAAACCCTGGATATATTGAATGTCAGTGTGATCAGAGGGATCAGCTAAAACACCCATTGCATGTTCTTTCCACTTAAATATTTTTTTGTCCATATAACTCTCAGACAGCATTTCATCTCAATTTGCAAGAGAGCATTTATATTTATCTAGCCAACTCAAACTGCAGATGTCATTAATACAAATGCACTAATACTTTGTCATCATCTTGACAAATCCCAAGGGAATGTAAATGCCTCACAAAATCCTTTTAGATTAAACCCAAGGTAGGTCACTGAAGAAATCTGTCTGAGGAGTCAAGCTCATTACATCACCCAAACTTGTAGCAGCCATGTGATGAAAGGCAGTACAACACACTGTGATAAATGTACCGACTTTCCAAGACAGGTTTAATAACTTACCTAGACAACCTTCTGGAAGATGGAGATGCCTGTGCAAAGCCAAGCCAAATGGGGGAACACCCTCCAAAAGATCCCCAGGCAATGCAAGCCTGAAGCATCAAAGCACTTGAGCTTCATATTCAATTTGCTCTGTATCAGTTCTATTTTAAACCAGGCTGTATGTTTGCATTAACAGCCAGGGTGCAAAACACAGATAGGGTTGGAAAGAAGATCCAAGACAGCAGTGACTCTCCAGAACTACAAGACTGCTTCAGAAAATGCACCAGTCTCCAAGAAAAGCTTTATGACTGGCACCAGCTACTTCCCTCCTGCAACAGGAGGCAGATAGACAAATAATAAATAGATTTTCTCACTGGGTTCTGCTTTCCACAGGAACTCATTTTGTCTTTCCTTGGTTTTGAGTATGGAACAGAACCATGACTGAACCTGCTTCAGAGTCCAGGGATGCAGAGGATCACTGCCACCTGCAACCAAACTATTCTATGTTTTCTCATCTACAGAAGGGTTCAAGGAATTTTAAAAAAAACCCTTTATGTCTTATCTGTACAAAGGTTTTTCTTTCAGCAAAAACCATTTTTATCACCAGGAGCCAATCCCTGAGACTGCCACATTTAGCATCAGCAGAGATGGAAACTGGCAGCAGCAGGATTGTACAGCCCCTTCTTAAAGATGATCGATACTAGAGACCAAAAAGGCTCTCCGTTACTAAACCTACACAGATTACTTCATTCATGCCAGGACTCCCTTTTAGCACAGGATCACTCAAAGATTTCTATCTTGGTAACATTTACTGATAAGAGCAACCTGCACTCTCTCATGCTGCCCTGATCTCATACAGTAGGCTGGGTTTTAGGACATGTACGGGGTAAGTCAGTATTTGTAGGCATTATTTTGCCTTATCTGGCCTTTATTCTCCCTGCTCCCTTACAAATAGATTTCTTCTTTTTAAAAATCAACCCCAAACACTTCAGATTTCTCTATTGTTTCTAAATCTGAAGCCAAACCTGGAATTGCCATCTGCTAGTTGAAACATTACTTCAAGCCAGGAATTGTCATTCATTTTTACCTGGGTTCCCAGACATTCCATGATAATCCTGAGTTTTAAAGGAATTAGTAATACACTCATAAATCAACCCAAACTGCAAAGCAGGGAAAACAAGTGAAGTTGTGTTTTATCCTGCTTTTTAAAAAAGGGTAAATTTATCCTTTAAAGTGCTATTTCCAATGGATATGCTGCCAATGTGCTATTTCCTTGGATTTGAGATCTGGGCTGTCCACACCTTTGATGTGGAGTATATTAGAAAGGGACAAAGCTTAGCACTGCATTTGAACCACCTGGAAAGGGGAGTTTATCCTAGAGGTACTGAAAATTCTGGGCTGGATGGGCAACAGCAAGTGCTGCTGTCAGCAGTGCTGAATGCAGAGGTGCAAAATTAATTTTTATCTGAGAAAAAGTCCAAGATATTCAGCTGTAGAAATGAATCTCCCAATGTAAACTATTTCCACTTCAAGAGCAGCCTTACTCAATTAAAGCCTGCAGTATCAGCTTCAAGTGAAGAGATCAGATTGAGGTCCCCAAGCAATTACATGAAACAAAGTTACCCTTGCAGCAGCCCCTGTAATGAAACCGGGGCTCCATTTCACACTGTTTAATTCTCCAGAGATACATTTGCTAACTAGGTTTCAAAAGGAATTTAACTTTTGCAGTTCACAAGCCCAGATCAAGAAATCCAGTCCATAGGTCAAAGACACAATTACCTCTCTTTCACATAAATGTCCTTCCCTCACAGAATAGCTGACAGCTTTTTTTTCAAGAGCAAGTGAAAAGAATCATAGGACAGATGTATGAAGATTTTCTCATTGTGACTCCTCTCCTAATCTGCCAGAAACTTTAGTTTTCTGAAATTTAATATTATACTTAACCAACAAACAAACAAAACCCCAAACAAACCAAAAAACAACCAAACTGTGAAGAATGTACTTGTTCATAGCTTGATGGAGATAACGAAACTCAAATTGTTGCTTTGAAAAAATATTCGTTAAAATCAATTTGAAAATCTTACTTTTTTTCATTTTCCAATCTGAAATTCCTGGATTTTTCTTCAGTTGCTCTGTTAGGTGACATTTCCTACCTTCTGAAGTGGTCTAATATAGTCTTTCAGCAGCTTTAGAGACTAAAATCCTGCAGTTGCTTCAGTCTGCTCAGGTGGACTTTTACCTTAATCTCTCTAACAGATTTAAACCAAGCTTGTTGCCTTGTCTGCAGCCATATTCTGTAATTCTTCCTGAATTTTACGTCATCATCAATTTATCCATGGACTTAATTTAAACACTCATACAGGTAAAAATCACAAACATATAAAATATAGCTCTGCATGTGCTCTGGTTTAGTTCAACCGGGCAGAAACACCAGTTTATGTAGTGGTTTCATATTCATCAAATCCTTTCTCCTAAATCTAGTGTAGTGGCTTGAGTGTCTCCCCTCTTTTGTGGGATTTGACTAGGAGAAAATAAAAAGCACAACAGGCCTAAACTTGAAAGTTACACATATAGTTTATTTTACACACTGAAGGAATGAAAAAAGGAAGAGGGAAAAAGAAAATGAAACTTTAAAACCCTTCCTTTCCTTACACAGGTGTCACCCTCTCACAACCAACACAGAGAGACAACGCCACAATCCTCAGTCAGTCTCACTATTCAAACACCATCTTCCATCACTTTGGGAGGGAGTCCCCCCCCGGTGTCCCATGGAGACATTTGCCATAAGAAAAAAACCAGTCTGGTGGCTCCCAATGTCACAAATCTGCAACCGCCCGGAATTTTGCAGATTGTGCCGTCCCACCCATTAGCAGCCTTTCCCCTGGCTACTCGTGGGCCTCTCTGTGTATTTGGGGTACCGTTTAAAAATGCTTCTTCTAGTTTACAACACAAATTCTCTTCTTCTATCTCTGAAATCATCTCTATCTCAAGAGACCTCCTTTTACCCAAGGAGTGAAGGGCCAAATCTGTGTCTCAAACAGCAGAGACCTTTTATCCCAGGTGCAAGGGACTTACTCTTACAACATTCTCAATTAAATCTCAATTATATTAGTCCACCACCCTTGCTAGAACTAGCATTCCCCCAGACAGTGTCCAACAGTCCATCCCGCCATGGTTCACAGCCAGAGAAGTCCAGTTAAAGTTGTCCACTGCCTCAATTCCTTCTTCCAATAATCTTATCAATTCTGTCACTGACTTTGCATCATGCTGTCACTCTATGTTTCAAATCATTGTGTCCTTTCCTCTCTCTCTGGGAAAAGTTGGAGTTCTGAAAGGTACATCTTGCTAGAAAAGGGGTTAAATTTTGCTCAGGCTCTGTCTCTCTCACTTGGCTGGCTGCGGCAGCTCATGATGTCTGCTTTTCAAGGCCGAGCTGCAAGGGGGAGAGCCAAAGGTCGGAGCTCGGAGCAGCCGGGCAGTCAGAAATTATAAATACTTATCAGTGCCTCCTGCCCACCCCTAGGTCTGATGGGGTAGGCTGAACCCGTTCTTGGGGTGCTTCTGGGGACCCCTGGCCCCAGGCGGCTCGGGGCTAGGCTTTAAAAGTTCGCTAGATGGATGTTAAGCTGCAGCTTTCTTTTTCCGTCCCCGTGGCAGCTTGGGGGGGAAAGGGCCCCGCCGGCAGCGGCTCCCGGAACCCGGCCCGGCCCGGCCGCCCAGAGGGCAGCGGGGCCTGGCCCGGGGCCCACCGCTGCTCGGTGTTACCTGTTTTCCTGACAGGAAGGAAAAGGGGCTGTCTGGGACAAATTCAGCTGTATATGTGTACTCACAAAGTCGTTTCTCAGTGGTCAAACAATATGCCAGTATCTAAAGTAGTCTCTGATAGGTACCTACCCCTACCAAAACAACTCCAAGGTCCTGACAGGGCAATATTCTACATTTCTCTTTAACTAAAAATCAAACTGTGTTAACCTATAACAGCGTGTGAGGCTGATTAATGTTTCGCTTAACACCTACTTGAACTCTTACCTAACTTGTACATTGATGCAAAACTCTAATTTTTCCCTTTGCAGCAAGGGAGCAAAGGGATGAACTGGGCAACCTCCCCTTTACATCCTCATTTATTGGAATTAACGTGGAACAGCACAGGCAAAATTTCAGTTCTACTTAAAACAGATATAAAACTCTCCCTGGCCAGAAAAATCACCTTTTTCTTACAAACCACAACTACAAATAAGAATGAAAAAGACAAGCTCCTCATCCAACTTTGTTATTAAATCAACTGCTGAAATACTGGTAAACATCTAAATCTGGAGGAGGCATCAAAAAAATCTGAAAGCTACAATAGCTTAATGTCAAAATCTATTTTTTCCTTAACATTAATGCAATGTCAGTGCCTTTCTGTAGCCTTTCCCACACAGTTCACAGTACAGCAAACCCATGGCTGGTGACAGCGATATTAACAGAGAAAGATCTACCAAGCAGGTTCAAAGCAAATGAATTTCATCCAGAAATCAAACTCTTGGGTGTGCACTGAGGAGAGACAAGGTGTAAACCCAACATCTTTATGCCCTGTGCTTTTATGGTGTCTGACAGATGGACCTAACTGAGCCTCTGAAGCATTAATGTGCTAAACAATAAAATAAAATAATCAGATGCCTCCACAACCCAGCACTGGATTTGAACAATGTTATATGCTATGGTTAAAGCAGCAGAAAATAGATGAATAGCATGAAGAGCCTGAGTCACTCCTGAAGCTCAGATTTTTAGGGCATCCTACCTACCACTGATGGCACGGTGATAAGGGATGAGCACAAACACCCATAAGGCAAGGCTGGAAATTGCTCTGAACATACCAGGGGCAAATAAAATTTCTACATGAAAAGCAACTCTAATTTTTCTGCTAGTTTATAAGCAGAGTGTGCAAAAACAGGGCAAGAGCACAGTGCAACCATGGTCTAAAGAACACAATGCAAGGAAATGGTCATTTTCTGGGGAAACTAAAGGGAAAGAGAGGAAGGGAACTTGTTGGAGCAAATGTTGGCATTTTAATCAGCACTACTGTTCTTGGTAAGGATCAACAATCTCATCAAGGCATATGGCAGCCCAAAGCAGCAGTGTCTCACTGCTGCTCTGGCAAAGAGTTTGGCACCTCATCCTACTGAAGAACTTCATCCTTGGCAGCGGCAGCTGGACCCCTTCCTCTGACAACCTTCCAGGAAAACTCAGGGAACTGTTTAGGAAAAAGTTTGTGCTCTTAACACTCCCAAATCCTCCTGCTCTTTAAAGACACTGCAATGCTAAATTCTGGGGTCAAGCTCCAAAGAGTTGTTTGTCACTTGGGTTCAGTGAGAATGTAGTTTCTTCAGTGCATTAATGATGAAGAAAGAGGAGCATGGTCCCCCACAGATCCAATCAATCATCCACAGAAATCAACTTCAGACATCTCTACAAGAGCCAGAGCTGTCTGTATCTCACCTGTAACCCTTCCACAACTAAAACCCAACTAATAAACAGCAAACTGCCTTCCAGGCATGTATTTTTTGCCACAACAGCAGCACTGATGCAGATTTCTGACTGTAAGCAAAGCTTCTGACTAAATGTAAGACACGCTGCTGTTGCCAAGGGGGTGGCAAGGGGAGCATTGTCCCTTTCGCTCTGCAGATGAGGACCTGCTTTGCCTGTTCCAGGTTCGCAGCTCCAACAGAAGGACTGTAGTAGGTGACAACAGGGAGCAGGCAGTGCTGCAGAGTTCAGGCGTTCTGCACCAAGTGACCCCCCCAAGGGACAGTGTGACCAACTCTCTTCCAGCCTCCCCAGCTGTATTGTTTTGGCATAAATGGTAGAAAAACTAATTGGTGATACATTTTGGAACTGACAGCCAGGTTGGTCAATCAGGTAAAAAGTGTACCCCCCTTGGGACACCGCTTAAATACAGGAATCTTGGGAGATTCTCTCTCTTTCCACGGACTCAGCCATAAGATAACATCGCGGCTGGGCCAGGGCAGCTGGGCTGGGCCGAGGGGCCCGGGCCCAGGCCCCCGCCAGCTCCGGGATTCGGGCCGGGCCAGGGCGGCTGGGTCGGGGCCAGCCTTCCGGATAGCTGGGCGGGCCCAGGCCTCTGAACTTGGCAGATGCTGCCGAGAGGGAGATGGCCCTGGCCCTCTCCCCCAGTCCCTGGGTCCCCGGAGAGCAGCACCGAGCCCAGGCTGGGCTAAAAACGCACCCCATAAGACCGAGGGGTGGAAAAGGACAGAAGACCCAGGCCGCCATTTCTGAGCTTTTTTCTGCAGCTTGTGGATTTAAGGCTTTCAGAGATGCTGCGGCTCGTGGCTGAGACCACGTGGCATGTACATGCCCGGGCAGGTTCTTGAACATTAACTCTTTCTTAACACCAACTGAGACTGTTTTAAACTCTACCCCTCCTCAAAGAGAGAAGAAAGGCTAAATCAGAGGTATGCAAAGGGATAATATAAAGATATCAAAGTCA